>OX411307.1:158091399-158498899 GCA_948150685.1 Rhaphigaster nebulosa
CAGCTTTCGTCCTGAAAAATTCAAAGCTCGATCCTCTTGGAAAAAAAAAAAAAAAAAGATCCACTAAAACAGAAAGGCTCATTAAACACAGCTGATGGAAAAATAGTAGATTAATTTAAAAAAATATATTTTAACAATATCAGTTCTCTTCATTGTTTTTCCGCCAAAGTAAAGGAAAAAGGGTAAATGTTTGCGAATAGAGGTAGAGAACAGGGCGTGGCTGATGTGTATCGAACGAGGGCCAGTCCGGTCCCCGCGTCGGTAGGGTATGTGTCCTGTCATCTTCGTATTTATTCTGTCTCCTTTACCAGGTTTGTCTCATAATTATTCCTCCCTATATCTATCTTAGGCAATGAACCTTTTAATGCTCATAAAAAATAAATAAAAATTTGATCATTATAGTTTGTCCAGTCTTAAGCACTAAGATCGCGATTTGCCTTGTCAACTTTACCACTGTTGATATGACCCCTGTCATTAAGTCCTTGTAAAACATGTTTAACCGACTTTTCATCCATTCGATCTAAAAAGTAAATAAATAAAAGTAGAGAGAGAGAGAGAGAGAGTAAATAGATGTCACGAATATATTTTTAATTTATATCAAAACGACCAGTGCGTAAACATCATGCATTTACTATGCATTTTTCTGTCATGGGTTGTGATAATTAAAAAAATATCTGAAATATCCGAGTTTCAAATTTTTTAAAATAATTTGTTCCCTCTTAACCACTATAATTGATTATATTTAAGAACTGTTGTTTAGGCGTTCATTTTTGTGTTTTATTATCCTTTTATTGAAAAAGTATACAATTTTAGTCCAGAACGAAAAAAAAAAAAATCCATCGGAATTCTTTTAGTTTTATTTCATATACATAACTAGTCTATAAACAATATTACAAAAAAATAAAAACTTATGCTAATTTTCGTTCTTTCTGTCGTCAGTAGCGATTATTGAAAAAATTCTTTAAAGAAAAAAAATGGCTTTGATGATTTTTTTTTTTTAAATGATTGCAATGTTGATAAAAATTCTTCATGTATCTAGAAACTACTTAATCTCATTTTTTGGCTAATATAAAAATTCTCTATTTTAAAAATTTTTGTTTGAAGACGCAATCCAAAGAGTTATATATTCACAAAAACAAATTATATTTTCGTTTATTCTGGGCTAATAAAATTTATATACATATCACACTATGAAGCAATGTACAATTAATATATAACAGCAAAAACTATGTGTTTGGATATCTTGGAGTCATGCACTGTCTCTATGTGTCATTTTGGACTGTTGATATGATATGTGCTGTATTTTGTCTACATAAATTTGATCTTTTTTTTTCTATCCTGATGATGTCTGAATCTGTGAACCGTTGACTGATCAATTGTTTAACGCTACTTGAGAGACTCAAGCCTTTGTGTTTATATTCTTGTAATGTATAATCAATATTTATTTGAATGATGATCTAATTTTTTCCAATAATTTATATAAATATTTCGCACTAGCTAATGTTAAAATTATAATAATGACAATTTTATATAATTCATTGGGGATTTACTAGAATTTTCACAAATTAAACTGTTACGTTTAATTAATTAAATTTTAACTGAATTTATGATCTTCTTTCTTATAATTTCTTGGGAAGTTCCTATAATTATTTTATTATAGGGTAATACTTATAGATAATATTAAATAATTAATATGACTTATGTATATGTTATGTTTTAGTTGGAATATGTTTAAATTATGAATTGTGTTGATAGATGCAATAATTGTTAATTTTAGAAAAGATATTCTGATGATGAGGAAGTATTTTCCCGAAACGTCAATTGAATAAAGAAGATTATACCTGGAAGTTGTATATTGCCATATAATAAAATGAATTTATGGTGTTTTCAAATATTTCAAATCAAAAGTCTCAAGTCTCTTAAGTCACAGTTTATTATGAACTCGCCAACGTTCCTCTGAATCCAGTCATTTTTAGTTGCTTCAATTCTGTTAATTAATACCCATACCTAAATTAAAGTTTAAAGAAAACTATTTATTATATTTTTTAGTCTGCGTTAGAAGTCAATATTTAAATAATTTCTAAGACCGACAAAACATTTGCGTAAGGCTTTTATTTTGGAACATGAATAGTAAATTTTTAGGGAATGAAGATGCTTGCATTTGACAGAAGGTTGGCAGGTTTTTTGAGAAACTTGATCATTTTGATTTGTAATTTTTCAAAACTAGGTAACCTAAGAGTCCATTCAATTAGTAGTTTTTGTTGCAAAAAATACAGAAGTCAATTTTATAATAGTTTCCTATGTTTTTGGCGTACTAAATCAGAATCAGGAGTTATCTATCAAAATTCTATGGTGTGTTTTGAGGCATTCACAAAAAGAGCGAAATTTTCGCACTTTTTTTTAGTTTTTTCACTTATAATTTCAAAAGCATTTGGGGTATGAAATAAATCATTCCCATCTCTTCTAAAGCAAACTAAATTTGGTACAATGCGAGCTTAACCGTAGTTCTCTAGGCCCAATGGTTGGCTTCACTTTGTGACTTCTGTCTCTAATTTGTTTTATATTCTAAATTTATGTAGGTATTAATTTTTATTATGTTATTACATTTACTGAATAAAAAACACTAATATCTGCCCACACACACACACACACGCACACGCACATGCACACGCACACGCACACGCGCACGCACACACGCACACACACACACTCTCACATACACACGTCTGAACGAAAAATGCAGATAACATCCAGGCAGTCCTTGAGAGACAAACTTAATGCCCAAGTGACTTCTTAGATGTATAAGATAAAAGTGGTTCTATAAAAATTTGTATTAATATAATTTTTATTTTTATTATACCTATTATTTATATCATGCCGGTGAAATACGTTAGGCATGTGGATCTCAAATCAATAGGAGTATGTGTTCCGCAAGACAGAAAGCGAACCTATTGGGCCATTAAATAATATTTTATCTATCAAATTTATTATTAAATATCAGTAAAATGAAATAAATAGAAAAAAGCTTAAATTTACATAATTTGAAATTTTATTTAATGATTTAAAATTTGAATAGTATTTGAATGGGCTATATTTCAATTCGCACTAAAAATGCTATTGTTAATTTAAAATATATTTTATAATTTAAAAATTATATAGTAGCAGTTTAAAATTGTATTTAAAACTGATAATTAAAAACAGTTAGCTAACGTTATTTGTCAAAAAAAAATAGTACTAGTTCTCACATCACGGATTTATATTTTATTTTCATAGGGAGATTTAGATTTAATTTTCATACGGATTTATATATTATTTTCATATTTTATTTTCATTAGCTCTTTGGTGCCTTTCAGTGGCTTACCTCGGCCCACTTCATCTCGATTCATAGCCTGAGGTACATTTCATCTGATCCATAGTCTTTCCACGTTGTCTGCCTAGCATTTCAACATATTCGTAAAATGTGAGTCGTGGCCTATCAGCGGGTCGTCTTCCTCCTGGACATACCTCCAAATACTATTTTACTTTACTTGCCTCAGACATTCTACATATGTGCTCGAATCATTGCAGTTGACACTCTTCAATCTCAATCTTCACGGACGAAACATTTCAATTTTCTTTTCTTTCCATAATATCTTTGTGTTATTTCAACTGCTACCCTAAGGAATCTCATTTAATCAGTAATAAAGACTTACGTGATATGGTTATCAAGAGATGTCCAATGTTCTGCTTTGTTCAATAGGATTGATAGAAAATATCACTAATTTTGTGTCTCGAGATATTCTAGTGTATTGTTAGTCTGCAAGTGTACACAATTATATTCGCTCACTCGGTTTCCAATTTCCCGGGCTAGTCTACCGTCTCCATTTATCAGAGTGCCGAAATTTTTGTAGGTATCCACCCATTTCATCTAATGTGTATAAGACCCTCATACGCCCAATACTCCTCCATGGGTCTGAGATCTGGACCCTTTTGAAGAACAGTGAACAGGAGCTTCAGATTTTTGAAAGAAAAGTCCTCCGTAGGATAATAGGAGGAAAGAGAAGCAACCAGGAACTCTTTGATATCTACCGAGAGCCCGATGCTGCCCAAGTTCTACACACAGGATACGTTGGGCTGGACATGTGACCCGAATGGGTGGCGAGGAGATGCCAAGGAAGCTGCTGAAAGAGCAGCTCTTCGGGCGAAGACAGCGAGTGAGGCCGAAGCTTCGATGGTCTAATGGAGTGGCAAGCAACGCTCGAACTATTCTCGGCATCAGGGACAGCCAGACAGGTAGCTGCCAGAGACAGACGTTTGGAGGAAGTTTGTTGAGGAGGTCAGGGCTAGCCACCGAGTTATAGCGTCGAATTGAATGAACGAATGAATCCTCCCATTTCAGCCATACTCCACTACATGTTATTTGTATATCCTATTTCATCCTCCCCACTTGCATCGCCTGATTTTGGCGGTATTTATTTCCTTACCCTTCCTGGATAGTTCTTCTGTACATTATACAACAGCTTTTTAGAGGTTATCCTCGGACTCAGTAATTAATACAATATCGTTTGCAAATACGAAAAATTGAATAGGTCCTGGGACCTAGTTTCGATATCCCATCACTGCTCCATGGGTTCTTCTTATTTCATCCATAAATGCTAAAAAAAGAAGTGGACTTAGGTTTTCTCCCTACTTCACTCCTTTCTTAAATAAGAATGGTTTTGATACCGATAAATTCAGCCGGATTATTCCCTTAGGATTCTGATACACTGATTGTATCGCCAATATGAACTTATCGGTGTCATTTTTGTTGCCAAGGGATGTCTATCTCTCCTCTCTTGGAACGGAATCGAAAGCTGCTTTCAATTCCAGTAAGGCCAAATGTGTATCGTTTCCTTTGTCCCAAGCTTTTTCCACAACCATTTGTAGTGAGAAGATATAATATGTTCGCCGCTTTCTCGTCATCTACGTCTTGTTTAGTTCATCTCCTTAGCCTCTGCTCCAAGATTCTGATATATACTTTTTAAAATATAAGAGTTAGGCAAACGGACCGGTAAATCTTGTTTATATCAAATTGAGATAATCTCGTTATATTCACATTCCAAGTGAATTCTCTTTCCGTCCCATATCTTTTGGGATAGCGTCTGTAGTGTCTTGATAAGTTCCTCCCCTTCATTCTTGATCAACTCCGAAGCTATTCCGTAGAAATTAATGGCGTTAAAAAAATCTGATAAAAGTTGATGATGAAAATTAAACTGAATAGCGAATGGAACCAAGTACAATTCCATGTAATTCGTAAATGAATTATTGATAAATAGCCTTAAACTAAATAAATAAATTAAAGAACATTAAATTGTGCGTCAAATGAGCATCATAAAATAATAATTCGGTTAAGTGGCGTTGTTGAAAACCACGGTCATAAAGCAGCGATGTTTTTCCAACTTTGTCATAAATTGAGACTGAGTACTATGTATGAGTTTGTAGTTTGGGAATGAGTACTCAAAAGACAAAAACTCATATGATAAAAGTTATGGAGCATCAAATTTTGCGTACATTGAGTATCAAATTTTTAAATTCGGTCCAGTACAACTCTCGAAATTGGCAATCTCCCGATCTCCGGCAATTGTCATATTAGTTCATTAGAGATATAATTTTTGATTGCAAAAGGTGGAGTAATTTTGATTTTCAGGTATGCTATATGTATTGCAACGCTCGTGAATAATCCAAGTTTTCGACCTCCTTCTTTTGCGTTTTCCGCCATCTTGAAAAGCCGCTAAAAAATGTTTTCAGTTATTCCTCGATGCACTCGATTCCAGTGCATGTAACGTAAAATGTGTCATTACCAATTATAAACACCTTAATTCTTGTTAATTTTTTGTATAATACTTTTTAAAATTCGGAATAGCTACTGAGAAATGGGGCCGTGGAAATCTGCAAAAATGTAAAAGAAACGCAAAAAGTTATATTTGGTTTCGTCTCAATAACTATTTTTAAGTGCAGTTTATTGAAAAATGCACAATTTTCAATCTTGAAGAGGATTCAATTTGTTACAAGATTCGTACAAAATATTGCAACATATGTCAAGATATATTGAAATATCAATTTTAGAGAAAGCTTACTGAAAACTGAAAATAAAACCCGCTATTCAAATTAATATTCATGAATGTAATATCACCATTAATTTATTATGTATGTAATATATACGTGTAGTTTATCAATAAATAATGGATTAATGATGATATTTCATTCTGGAATACATTTATTATGGACTGAAATAATTTTTTACTTGCATATATTTGTTCAAAAAACTTTTAGACTGTATAAATATTTTTATTTAATCAACTCTGAAGCCCGGTCCCCCTCTCCCTGACAGCGGACATCATCAAAATGTCTTGCAGGGAATTTACATAGTTTTATATTTAAAAAAAAATGGAGGATACAATAATATATATTATTATATACCATACACTGTTCATAATTGACATTTTTTTTCAGGTGGAAGTATTGTCCCGGAGAAGTGTGACCCATATTTTGCTCCTAACAACCCTAAAAATGTTTCTGCACACATCGGTAAATCCGCTTATCTCAAGTGCATTGTTCACAACGTTGGGAATTTGTCGGTGAGTTTCTAATATTGAATATGGAATGTACTTTTCAATACTCTCTCCTTTAGATATTCAATATGTATATAATATGAACCTGTAAATCGATTTTCAGCAAACGACTGTTATCAACGACCAGCTAAGAGTCAAATTAGTCTCCTGGATAAGGATTCTACCGACAAATTGTAAAATTTGCCTAAATTTGCTTAGCAACGAATTCCTTGAGAGAATTATAACAGAAAGAAATCTGGAAAAATTTCTTTAGTTTTTACAAATTATAAAATGATAGTAGTTTACATATTTAGATATATAAAACACACACAATAAACAATAATATGTTATGTTACACATTTTATTCTTGAAAAAAAATCATATGTAAGAATAATATTTAAAGAAAATATACGATTTTTTCGAAGAAATTTTCTTCTAAATTTTAAGGCTTTCTCACAAAGCATTTATTTATTTACCTCCTTTGAATATCATTAGATGAAAATTAGACTAAAAAAAAAGGATTATTTTTAATAAAACTGAATATCGAAACCAAGCTGTCAAATAAATGTTTATCTTCCAATTTCCGATTTTCTCAACAGATTTTTTTTAAATACAGGTTTCCTGGGTCCGGCATAGAGACATTCACATCCTCACAGTTGGCGCCTATACCTATACCTCAGACCAGAGGTTCATTTCTCTTCATGAAAAGGACAGCACCGAATGGACCCTCCAGATTAAGTGGGTACAGAAGAGGGATGCTGGTATCTACGAATGCCAGGTCAGCACAATACCAGTCAAGAGCTTATTCGTGCAACTCTACGTCGTTGGTATGTTTAGTGATCGAAAATACTTTCATTCAACTTCTATTTATACAAATTTATACTCATGTCACGTTTTTATAAGAATGATTCGCTGTACAGAAAGATAGACCTAATGGAAGACAATCGATTGCCGAAAATATGTATAAAAATTAATTTTCAACTAATTAAATCAAACAACTAATGCAAAGTATAATTGGTACTCGCAATTGTTCGATGAATTGAGAGACATAGACTCGGCTGATCTATTAAACGTTAAAAGTAAAGAGTTGCTTGAAATGGGAATTCAATAACGTAATTGAAAAAATCAAAAATAATAAACTTTCCCTAGATTTCCATGCTATTCTGCACTCCAGATTTAATCATAATTTTAACATTTACAATTATGACATGGAATTTGAAATTAATAGTTCCATGTATATAAATATTTGATTTTGATGTTTATATTTGATATTTCAGGGTATATTGATTCGTAGCTGACTCAGTTACATATTTTTTGTTGCTATTGACTGATGTAATTAATGTACCTTATAAACAACAAAATTATTCTGGTAGTCGAAAGACCCTTTTACTTCGTTAAAATATGAATGCAAATAACTAAATTTAATAAAAATCAATCAATTCACTTATTGTAGTTGAGATATAGACAGGCCCTGAACATTTTAATATTGGTCCAGTTTTGTTGAAATGGTCAGCAAATGTGGTTATTTATCGTATATTAAAGTTATAATTTAATTTTCACACTACTGGGCTAATATTATACCGTTTAGAGTTTGTGTACGCACTTACTCCAATACCGCATTTACCCCACTTCACCTTACTTTAGTGGCTTAAAAATCAATATACAAAAATGGAGCTAAAACTAGCAGCTGATATTTGCATAGCTAAATAAGAGAGAATTTAGCTTTATATGCATATAAAAAACGTAGCGGTGCCTTGGGGTGCCCGAAAATAATCACCAAGAGAACTACAACTTTCTGTAGGCAAGAAACAAAAATTACTACTTCATTACGGAATCGATATTAAAAAACAACTTACCTGCTCATGACGAGTCCATCTAGAGAGGAAAAGAGAGAGGATTAATTTTTTTTTTTCACAAATCACACATTTTGGGTGTAATTAACTGTATAATTAATAATAAAAAAATATGATATAATAATAATTAATTAAGGTAATTAACTTCTGAACGCTCTCATTCGATTTGTCAATATCAACTAATGCCGAGAAGGAGGTATAAAAACAGGACCTAATCCTTTAATAAGATAAAGAAATTGAGAAAATAAATGCGCTTCCAAATTGCTAGAGCTTAGTTTTTATTATATACATAAGGAGTGCAATAGATTTAAAACTCGACGTATTTTTTTTTTTTTACGGAATGGTTAGAATTTGCTAGAGTCCAATGTCCCTCTTGAAGGGAACAGAAAGATATTATCAATTCTCTACTAAGAAAATCTCTTTCATAGTTTGATTTCAGATTTTGCTAATCAAGCAATTTTTTGTATTGTATTTTTCATCAGAATAAAAAAATTAACTTTAGAAAAACCTTAATTCACAATAGTTCCAAGTCCATTTTCGAAATTTTGGGAAACTCAAAAACAAAGTTTCAAATTCATGCTCCGATATCACTTAACTATTGACTTTTTCTGGTGTAAATGGTCCGATAAATTGACTTGGAACATTATAGATTGGAAGCAGAACTTCACAAGAACTAAAATTATGTCAAAATTAAATAAAATGAACTTGGAACTATTATGTATTACGGTATCAAAATTCTACAACCGAAGCAGAATTACAATATAGATATGGCTTAAGTGAATATGAAGACGGATTATGTCTAATGCCTAAAATTTGTTTTTAGGTATTTCTACTATTATATTTGTTTAATATATTTAGTAACAAGGTAGTATTTTAGTTATTCAGCATATATTATGCTATATATTCAAATAATGAAACATTTGACATACTGACTTGATCGTTGAATAAAATTTACTTATTTTATATATATATATATATATATATATATATATATATATATATATATATATATATATATATATATATATTTAACATATTCGATCTACTTTGGGTGCTGTATATATACCTACTTATTAAAAGGTAGCCATAAATAGAAAGTTTGAAGTAGCAATTGAATTTAAAAAAAAAATAAAAAATATATACCTATTTGAATATTACAAAATGGACTACCGTCAATTTTTATAGCGAAGGTCGCTATTTTTATATATTGCTAAGCGGTGATAGTAACGAGCCTGTATTATTGATGATTAATATAAATCGAATGAATTTATTGTTAGCTGTACATGATAACTAACTTGTATACCCTTTTCAGTTCCCTCAGCGGTAATCCATGGCAGGTCAGAAGTTCACGTCGAACATGGAAGCACCATTAATCTTACCTGTTCTATAAAATACGGCACCGAACCTCCGGCTTACATATTTTGGTATCATCACGATATGGTATGTTTCACTAAAAATCATAAATGACCTTTAAAGTTTATTGCAATCTTATGTTTTTCAAAAAGTAAAAGAAAATATTGTCCATTTTTTTTTTTTTTTTTTTTGGATTAGAACAGAGTATTCTTCATCTTTACTGGACGCCGATCGATGTAGCCTATATATAGTTCATGGCTTAGTTTTGGCTCTTTGCAGAAATATGAAAACTTAGCCTATGCTTATCACGATACTGTAGGCTGAGCCCAAATACTGGAAACGTGTTCCTGTTTGAAAGCAGAAATGTATTGTTTTCCCTGAACTCTGTTTTATATCGTCTATCCAATGAAATAAATAATTTACCCTTAGAGCATAGACGGAGTATATCTCTAATATCGCTCGACAAGTTTGTAGATTGGTGGGAGGAAATGTGTTGACAAGGGGACTTCAAACCGACAGTACCTACCTGATTGCCGAAACAGTGGATAAGGAGGGTATAATAGTTTGTTTAATTATTTTATTTATTTATTTTATATTTAATCAATAATTAGAAAGTAAAAAGGCCATTCCACGTCACCAAGTTTTTTTAATTTTATTTTACATTATATCGACGTTTACATTACATTATATCGGCCATCTTGGGCCATTCTCAAGTCTGAAAGAACACTTTTGTTTAGTCGATTTTCATTAACATAATATTTTTTTTAAATATAATTATTAAAACATTTATTTCATTTAAAAATACCTGCTGTGTAAAACTTACTTCATTTAATTGTTTATATGTATAACGTCAACAATGTACTACCCCCTTCCATTTTTGTTACTTTCTTCCTACAGTAAAATATTACAACACACAATTAATCTATTTAAATTTATTGCTGTCATTTTGTTAAATATTTTCAAGTTATATAAATTACCCTTATTAAGTCAATGCATCCGTATGGTGTGCTGATTGAAGCATGACTGTCCGAATTTAGGAGTGGGAAAAGATAAGCGGCAGGGTTGGTTTGTGTTATGAAGTATCGACTGGAGGGGGTATTTCGAGATAATTGGTTATTTATTTTTATTAATTAATTATTTTATATTTTAATTTCATTTATTGTACTGGCATAGAAAGTGTTTGAATTATCTACGTCCGTTTGTTGATTGACGGATCTTTGTAGGTTTTTGGTTATAAAGATGGACTCTATTATTCTTCGTTTATTTATATTATTTTCCTTATTCAAAATAGATGCACTCTTAAAATCGAATTTTGCAGTATTCTACGTTCGAACCATTGCGAAGTTTGTCCATAATATGCCTTGTCATTGAAATTTTAACAATTTATTTTGTATATGACATTAGTTAATTTTTCTTTGGGTATAATGCCCTTAGTTCTAGAGTATATTTTATTTAATTTATTAATAGGCTTTTTTTCCAGATTTTATTTCATTTAAGTCGTATTTTTTTTAATGTATTTTCAATTTTTCTTCTTAAGTCCTTAATGTATGTTATTGAAAAATATTTGTCGGCAATTAGTATATGGTTACCTTCGTTATTTTTATTATTTAGAGTATATTAAATATTTAATATTAATGTATTTTAATTATTTTATATTTATTTTATTTTAATTTGTTTAAGTATGGTAGCTTTGTTTAATTTCTAGTGTGTCAGAATTATCAAACTTCGACTCCTGTGCGTTGCGTTATACTCTTACCGTTAGTCCATTTGTAACCTCCCTTATTTTTCAGGACTGATATACCGCGTCCACTTACCAAATTGAAATATATTTCTGTCTACTACCCATAAGGTAAAATGTAACTTTACAATTTTTTTGTTTTTAAGCGTTACAAACAACAAAAATTAAAATTTCTTCTTTTTGAAAACTTATTTTCTCAAATAACTCATGAAAGATATCACTAGCATTTTTTTTTTTTTTTTTACATATAATGAAATAATTGCCCAGTTCTTATTATAAATTTAAAAAAACAAAACAACAATAATGTTGTTTAAATATTTATTGGATGATTATTATTATTTGTATTTGTAATTATTGGATAATAAAAATGCATAAATAAAACAAATAACGGGAAGCTTGAAAAAACACTCATTTTTTTATACACTCTTATTTATTATTGCCACTCTAATACTTAGAGTTATGGAATGCTAATAGACTCATTTCAAAGTGGTTTTAATTCTCTGCAGTGCGTACTTCAATAGTTTTCTAAAAAATTATTCCTTCAGAGAAATTCGGAACTTTGTATAAAAACCGTGTTTTTGCGATCAAAAACGTGCCTGATATGAATTCGTCTAAAAATTTCATTTCTTATCGGAATCCGTAAAAAACAACAAAAAAAAAACATTACATTTGAAATTTCAGAGTTGTGCTATAGAAGAACTGGAGAAGATTACGGGGGCGGTAATATCATAAAAAGATACTTCATAATTCATAACAAAAACCTACCGAGTTTCATCCCGTTATGCAAATATTCTGGAATCTACAGGGGGTGATCCATGTCCGCTGATATATCCTGTATATATAATTTTATTTTTTTGTTGTTGTTATATGTTATATATAGTTATAAGTAGAGCCCGGATTCTCGTTCAATTGCACCTTTTTCTTCGGTTGCTTGAAATGGATCAGGGACAAGTTATTTACACGAATTAAGGCATCCGGATTAACATATGTAAGTTTTATTTTGCACGAAATTGCACATTTTAAACAATTTTTGGTAAATTGCATGTTTTATGTTTTTACTGCATTAAATTGCACGGTTTGCCGTAATTAAAAAAATTATTTGTAAATTGCTCGAAAATATAAACATTGAACCAAAATTACATAGGACAAATTCACGAAGTAATACGTTACTGTTTATAACACATTAAATATGATTCAATTTTCTGGAAAATTCTGGAACTGAAACTGAAAATTGAAATTTGTTTTGCTGTTTTTAGATTCGTGGAAAGCCAGTTAATTTTTGCCAATCCATTAACTCCCTTTTGTGTTCTACAGGGCTACACTCAGTCTATAGTTGGCAAAATAATTATGCATACACACAGTTTTTCGGACAAAAATATGTTCAATAATTTCTTTTTTTTAAATTAATTAGTGGATATGATAACAAACAACATTCGGAATAATTTTTTACGGGTGAAGGGAATTAAAATCCGTACAACCTAATTAAAAACTAATACCGGAAATTGGTAGATCAAAAAAATTATTCATGCCGTAAAAGTTGTGATATTAACTAGTAAGTTAGTTATCTGCTCATGGTTTTCTTCTAATTAATTATATCTTATTCAAATATAAACCCAAAATGGGAAAATAATAAAAATTGAAAGACAATCCACCAAAATGGATCGTAAATCCAGAGAGCTCTACCGGCAAAGATGAATGGTTCAACTATTTCGACAAGGATTTAGTTATCGATATATCGGAAATTTAGGATTGTCTCACTTCACCACGCGATACATTATTAAAAAATTTATCAGTTGACAATAAAAAACACTTAGGTAGAAAATGCATTGCTATAGTGCGTGAATCACACATGGTCGTGCGAAAAGTAGCAAAAAATACCCTAATAATAGCTCGTGAGGTTTTCACATTTTGCATAACAATGCTCCAATCTACCTAATTTATTAAGAAAAAATAGTAATTTATGAAAGAAAAGATTAATCATTAACGACATAAATGACAGCATTTTATTTCCGTTACACATTTTTCACGTTTTGGCATTTCTTTTACTGAACGAAATCCGGGCTCTAATTATAAGAAATAATTTTACAGTTTATATGTCTACTTGTTAGTGTAATAAATAATTCATATTTTGTCTTTGAAATTGTTTATATGACCTCATTACCTCAAAAATTCCGAATTTATTTGAGAAAAAAACTGCAGTGAACTGTGCTGGTTCTGGCAACATTGAAAGTGGTCTTAACAAGCGTCCACTTTTACTAGGTCCATGCTCTAAGGGTATAAAGCTGTAGACTTTTAAGTCACCCTGTAGTACTTTAATTAACTCGCAGTTCCTTGATAAATTTAATATGTTCTTTTTTAAATCCAATGAATGGTTCAAGCACCATCGAAGGCATTTTATATAAAAGAATACAATAAGTAACAGAATGTTTTTTGTTTTTGTTTTTTATTACAATGTTTTTTTACAACCTTCTTATCTTTCTGGATTCTTAATTTATATTCGTACATTTTAAAATTTTAATCAATGCGGTATGCTGATTAACTATCTGTTACTTGTTAAAACTTGTATTACCTGTTATCAGTTCTTAACTGCTACGTAAGTTAGAAAATAATTACGATGAAAATAGTTGGTTTCCTTTCATCCAAATTCAAAATGAACATCAATACACTGAAACTTTAAAGCTGAAAAAAATTATAAAAATGTACTTCATCCATTGTGCATTATTAGTCATATTTAATGGTGTCAGCTTTCTGAATAGAATAAAAAATAATAATAAATAAAAATAAGATTTTTCTGATATAATATGCCAAGTGTCAAACGTATGCATTCTGTAGTCAATTTTTTTTAATATAAATTATTCTGCTATCATAAATGTAATGACTGAAGATACTAAAATAGTTTTAAACCAGTTATTTAAACTAGGTAATTTCCTGACGTGATTTTGCTGCATTGTAAAAATGTTTAATATCTCGTATTTTTATTTTTCAAATATTTTATTTTGCCTAAGTTAGGAATACAATATAATTTTTAACTTTCTTTTGGATTATAGATGAAAAGTGGGAATAAAAATTTCGACATTTCATTATTACCTATACCAGATATATTTTTTCATATGTTTATTTCTATATAGTAGTGTTAACTTTACCGAAACTGGGTAAGAATACACAATGTTACTCTTAAGCAATGATGTCAGTGTAAAAGGTTTACCAAAATCATCCACCAACAGTAAAGCATATCTATTCACTCCTTTTCTTTAGTCAATCTGAAGGGATTTATGTTCATTTCATACACTTTAATTTAAAAACAAGACAACAGATGTTGATCTTCCTTTGTTCGATGTATTATATTTCATTTCTAGTATTGTTGGAGGTGATAAGTGTTGAACAAATCAGTGAGTGACACTATTTTGTTGAGAGGGGTAAGGTGGCTGTCGTCAACTACGACTCTGAGAGGGGTGGCATAAGCGTTATCACCGTGAAGGCGGAGACAAGCAGCAGCCACTTGCTCATCAGGAGGGCGGTGGAAGCCGACTCAGGAAGGTACTACTGCAGCCCTTCCAACGCAGACGTCGCCTACGTCCAAGTACACGTACACTCAAGTAAATACCCTATCGCCAATAAATAAAAAAATAATTATAAATATACCAAAGTATAACCTTCATTTGGGTCATTCCATGTCAAATCAACCAATGGTCTGGATCTTGATGTCTCTGAATTCAATGACTTTTATACATTACATATATATAATGGATTCTATTACACAAAATAAAACATTGTATTTTAATTCAAACTGAAATGGAGAAACACTATGTATACATATATACATTACAAAAAATAAGACATTGTATTTTAAGTCAAACTGAAATGGAGAACGACTATATATATATATATATATATATATATATATATATATATATATATATATATATATATATATATATTAAAAAAAATAAGACATTGTATTTTAATTCAATCTGAAATGGAGAAACACTATGTGTGTGTGTATATATATATATATATATATATATATATATATATATATATATATATATATATATATATATATATATATATACATAATATTTTAAACAATACAATTGAACTTAGCAAATATTTTTAATATTTTTACTTATTTTTATTATCGTTTTAAGTTCTTTGCCATACCCGACATTATTCGGGAGTCATTAATCGGTGAATGAACCCTCACTAAACTCCTTTTTTTTACATGACCCCATTGTGATATCATAATCAAATTTGGTATTTGCATTCTTATATTAACATTAAGCACACACACACACATATATATATATATATATATATATATATATATATATATATATATATATATATATATATATATATATATTGAAAGAAACCGAGAAGGTTTTTTTTTTTAAAAAACTGTAAATCGAAATTTTGAATTTTTTAAATAATTTTATGTATTTAATGTGTTTGTTCAATTTAATATATATATTTAATTGAAAAATAAATTTTTTTATGATAACATAATTATTGTTCAGAGAGATACACAAATGAATTATCGATCTTAGATACTTCGTAAACAATCTTATACATTTTTAGAGTAAAACCAAAGTTTGTTCTTCATTTAATGATTTTGTTCCAACTTCTAAAGGTACACTTTCGCTGGTACTGCCCGCGGTTGCGGCCGGCAAAGTTTGCGGGCAGTTTACTACTACTTTGACTGAATAGGAAGGGACATATACCGAATTGACACCATTTTCAATAGATTAACGCTAGCATTTAAAAAAACATCCAACTACCTTGAAAAATGGGGACTACGCCTCAACATAGACAAAACGGAGGCCATCATTTTTACAAAACGAAGACCTGTACTCCCTCCAAACGTAATATTAAACGGTTCTTCAATTCAGTTAGCCAAATCTGTGAAATACTTAGGAGTAACACTAGATAGTAAACTTTTATTCAATAATCATATTAATATAAAATTAGAAAACGGCCGGAAAATGTTGTACCAAATGTTTCTATATTTTAATAAAAAATCTAAACTATCTCCTAGTAATAAGTTAATTCTATATAAATCTGTACTAAGGCCAATATTAACATACGCTTGTCCTATCTGGAGTTTCACAAGTGCATCGAACCTAAAAAAATTACAAGTATTCCAAAATAAATGCCTCAGAATTGTCAACAACTATCCGTATTACACCAAAATAACAAAGATGCACACAGAATTAAATATATCTTACATACAAGATTACATATTCAAACTAACTCATTCATTCTTTCAATCATGCCCCCACTCTCTAAATCCTTTAATAACTGAAATAGGTAACTATACAAAAGCTACTACGCGCAGATATAAACATAAACGAACAAAACATATACTAATTTAAGAAGCCTGTATTTTATTATAATATTTATATTTCATTTAAATAGCCTATATTTTATTAATTTTCAGAACAGTATTGGGTTTTTTTTTCTTTCTCATTTTTTTTTTTACCAATAAATAAAATATAATTGTATGTCCAAATAAGCTGTATAAAAAAAAAAAAAGTATTGTATAAGGGTACATCCCGAATCAATTATAAATACTCAATGTAATATTATTTATGGAATAAACTATATTTATAAAAAAAAAAAAAAAAAAAAGGGACATATTTCGCTGGTACTGCCCGGCAGTCTATATATGACGTAATACGATTGGCAAGCTCTGCCAGTCGCAACCGCGGGCAGTACCAGCGAAAGTCTACCTTAACAAATCTAATTTCTTGTTTATTAAATATGTTATTTACGTACTGAGCGGACGGTAGATGTTTGTTCTTTTGTTGTCCTTCATAACCTGACACTGATAACGCCGATCTTGCTCGTTTTTTTTTAGATTTTATGTTACTGCGTTAAAAAAATAAATTTAAATTACTCTTCATTACTGAAATTACATTAAAAGCCAAATAGAAAAATAATGGAGTAATCCCAAGGCTTTGGCCAATTCCCAAATTTTTACCATTTAACTTTTTCAAAAAACTAATGAAAATTAGGATAAAATTCAGAAATAAAAAAAAATCTATGAAACTTATTAATTAACATAATTTATTAAGAAACATAGTACGATAATAGACAAAACAGAGAACTGATAAGAAACAATAGTTACAATGTATGTCATAAGCGATAGAACTGAGGTCGTATGGTACTTGCCTTTTTATTATTATTATTTTTTTTTAATTTCGTTTAGTTTTTATATTGGTACTTTTTAAATAGTCAGTATTTTCAGAATTCTATCTAAATTTCTTTCTTGTATCAATTATTCAAGTATAAATATAAATTTCACATTGTTTCTAGATGTAATACATAATCTTGTCTGTTTTATGGCGTGGTGAACGATTTTGATGACTTATAAAAGAGAAAAAGCTCAAAATGAGACATAAAATAATTGTTAGGAAATAAATGGAAAGTTCCAAACACGAAGCTCAAAATATCAGAAATAACATAAAACAACTAGCCTGTCGATATTTCGCCAATTCATGCATCGGGACTGAAGGAAAAAAAAAAAAAAACCTAATAAAGAATAAAATGCAGTACATCTCACATCCACTGATAATTCAGGCGGATACGGACAGGAGAGGAAAAAAAACACCTAATAAATAATAAAATGCACCACGTCTCATATTCACCGTCCAAAAAGACACCAGAGACTGCAGCATTCCACCCCACCCCAATACACCCAGACACGTACTGCCATGTTTCGTGTTTGGAACTATCTATGTATTTCCTTACGATTTTTATATTGTCGAGTGAATGAAAATGTATAAAATAATGCTAGTCGCAGAACATTAACCTCTGTCATATGTTTTCGATTTTTTATTTTTTGCGGAGGGTCATTAGAATGAGAGGAGGTGGTTGAATGTTTAGTAATTAGCCATATTATTAGGATGGCTGGAAAGGTTTTGATGGAATTTTGACAGTTTTGAACTAATGTGGCTGAGGATGTTTAGGCCATTATGTAAGGGAGCTGTGGGCAGCATAGTATGAATATCAATTTATAATTTAATGGCAAAAAGTGTAATTGTAGCTTCTTTAAAGCACGGATTGTTCCATGATTTGCTTAATCCTCAGTTTGAAAGTGTTATTGCGACTTAATTGTTGCAAATAATATTTTAAATGTGCTCTAAAAAAGTTTAAAAATATTAATAAATCATTATCTCATACATATTTTAAATTTTCACTACTTGAAACTTGAAAAAAGAAATTTATGTATTAAGTATAATTAATGATAGCATTTTCATCAAACAATTTGTTTAAGAAAAACTATAAAATCTAATCTAGAACTATTGAAAAGATTGGTGAAAGGAATTAGTAAATTTAAGGATATTTAAAAACAATACATAATTTTATTTCATGTTTAACAAGTTTAAATTGTATTGTTAATCATTTTAGGTAAGAGCCCATCGGCGATACAGACTAGCAGGGGCGTCGTAGGCAACTGCCGCGGTCTCACCATTCTACTCACCATTAATCTCACTTATGCCCTTTGCTTCGTTGGACACACCATCTCTTCTTCAATCATGATTACCTCTTTATTAATCAATTGTATTATATACTTCATATAATAATAATATAGATCTATATAAAATGTTTCGAATGTACTATTTGTAAATCATAAACTGTTGGTTTTATATTTTATGCAATTGCTGTTTTATATTCATCAACCTTTTTTATATTTAATGTACTTCATTTAGTTAAGAATACAGTTAAGGAAACCTTTCTTCATCGAAGTCAAGCTCCAAGATAATGGAGCAATCCTCAAAAATTCACTATGAGGTCCGTCAGTAGCTAGATCCTTGTTATATTTACTGGCTAGCAAATGTTTTACTGAGAAAAATTTTCATCATATAGGTGAATAATCATTACACGACTTGCTCCCTTAGAAGTGATAATGAAATATCTGGTCGTTATCTTGACTCTTATCGGCTATCTAAGATATCAGAAACAATAAAAAAAAATCTGAAATCTCTTATTTCCCCTAGGATTTCGCTCAGGGGGAGGGAGGTCCACCCAAGCATCTATTTTCAATAAACCCAACTCAACCGGGGATGCCGGGGGCCCTCTCCAAACATAATATTTTCTATGCCAACGTATATTTTTTATGAAATAACATTCAAATAGGTTTATAAATTTTTTGTATATAGATAAGAACAATTAAAAGTATTTTGTGATTCCGGAGGAAGGGGTTCCGGGTCTTCCGGGCCCCTCCTCTCCCTTTGGCTATGCCAATGGGTATAGATTTGGATTTACGTCACTCCAACCTGATTGAATCAAAATGGTGGAACGTAAACGTGTTTTGAAACCAGGCTCCAAACCAGGGTTGTTTACGTTCTCCTTTAGTCTGTTTACTAACGATGTGCCAAACTATATGGCTGCTATATTACTAACGTATATGACTGCTATACTAACGTAATAGCCACGGCGAGATGTCTCCTAATTTCGTCCACTGAAGTCATTGTTTTGTATTTTTACGCCTTGTAACCGAAATAGTAAATCAATTTAATGCATGATTCCCTGTAGTTTTTCAATTAGTCGCTCACGAAAGAAAGAGTCGTGAGCCATTGACACGATTTGGGTGTTTGTCAGGCTCGAAAAAATTTTCAGTTCGATACGAAACATTGACCATAATTGGCGTAATTATTAACAGTCTTGCTGTTATTATTTATTTTTTCATCATTGATTAATTATAAATTATAAAGAACTAATTTATTTTCTGGTGATCTTAGTTTAACTGAAACGCCACTGTTCCTCTCAGTTTAATGGTTAAAGTAAGTCCCATTAGGTTGTAAATATTGATTCCATAAAGGGTCTTGGGTTCAGTACTTAACAAGGACGTACTGTTTCTTGACTAACGCTTGTGCTTGAAAGTGATCTGGCCAGGATCACGCTCAACCGCCAGGTTTTCCCCCAATTAAGGGTATCCACTTTATAGAAGCTGGGTGTGCCCGAGGGTCAATCCACGGCTGGTATAAAAATGACATAATGAAATTTGATAATCTACAATAAGTACTGAAAAAATATTTGTTTAAAAATTGTATTTTCAATTATAATTCTTATATAAAATTAATAGCATGTTAACTGAAAATTTTCTGTTGCTTATTAATAATAATTGTTAATTAATTAATAATTAATCTTAATTATTTAATTAATAATCACTCTTTCTTTCGTGAGCGACTACGAACGTTAAGCCGGGAACCCGGCTTTATGTAGGGAATTTTATTAATTCAAATGTAAATAATTTTTGTAAAAAGACTTAAGGTATGACAAATGTGGTATTACTTCGGGCAAAATGTGTTGACATCCCAGAAAACAAATCCAAACTATAGTACATGTGAGGTCGCAACGTAACATTATTAATTAATTAACGCTGGTGGCATAAAAAGAATTCGTACGCTAACTATCCGTGATGTCAAATTGCTCATTGCTCTTAAGGCCACGCAAGGAAACAACAGCGCAGCGCATTCCTACCCCAAAACTTCAAGATCCCATAAGTAGTTAGACAGTAAATGATGTTATGAGTAGTCAAGATGCGACAACGTAATTATAAGATGAACAGTTATATTATTATTAAATAACATTTGAATCATTAGTTGGTATGACGTTAGGCAATACCAGGTCAGGGTCTAACACACCTTTGAATGTGAAGCAAATAGTTCAATTACCTCCATGAGATTTACATGATGGAGATAATCGTAATCGTTGGTCATTGATTACCATAAATTTAATCTGGTATTCAACTAGATTCATGTGTCTGTGAACTACAAGTATAAAATTTATTGTTGCAATAGTTGAGACTGGTATATATCGTGTTAGAATGTATGTAACTTAAACAAACATAAAGTTAAATTAAAAAACGAAATAAAACCCTTAAATTTTATTTATATTGGTTTATTGATGTCATCTTGTAGGGAAAGCTCTCTTGAAGTAAAAAAAAAAAAACACTCATAAAAATGTGTGTTCGTTTTTCATGGAAGTGTCCTCAACTACCTACTGTCCAATGATTATTGATTTAAGTTAAATTGTAGTTAACCTATCTAAGTTTTCAAAATTCCATCGATTGTTATATTTTAGTTTGTAAAAAAATGAGATGTGAGGAAAAGGTATAGATTCTAAAAAAAAAAGTATCCTGATATTTTTCCTTATTCTTTTTTTCTTTCTTGTTAGCCCATGCATGTTTTCTTATGAAAAATAATTTATAAAATCTGTATCTATGAATAAAAGTGTCCACAAAAATAAACACCATCCCCTGTTCTTTAAGCATTTAAATACTTAAATTTAAAATTTTACATATTTGAAATCCATCATATGGGGAAAATTATTGCCAACATCGAGGCCTTAATGACCGAGCTGGTATGCGGGAGAGTACTAGAGACATTTAACAACAATAATTTTCTGTTCTATTTAGACACAACATTGTATCGATAAAATACCAATTTCCTTGACTTAAATGGTATTGGTATTGGCTTTAAATTGATCTTGGTAGCTCCTTAAGTAAAATGATTTACCACAATTTCAGAAGTTTAAAGTAGGTTCTTCAATTTCAAACTTTTTGGGTTTTAAAATCATTTGAGGGGGGTGAAACCTCTCTCTAATCCTCCTATGGCGACGTTTCTGTTCTTGATCATGCTTTTGTTGTTTGCGACGTAGTTGTAAAATTCTACACCCTCGATTTTTTAATTGTGCAGTATCTGTAGGATCGTTTCAAGAGAGTCGACCTCCATTCGGTTTCTTTTCTAAGTTCACTTGATACTCGTAATCATGAAAGAAAACATTCTTTCTGTGTATGCCTTGTGAGCAGTACAAAAAAAAAATCAATGCTCACTATCTCAGAGTACTCCTGAAGATGGTCATTGTTTAAAAAAAAAAAATTATGGAATTCCAAAAACTCAATTTAAAATCTTAATCAGGGACTTTTGAGAGTGCCGAAACAACTTTTCGGGACACCTCATTTTATGATAAAAAACTGGGACAACCACGATCACGATGTGGATATGATGGGAATGGATTGAGACAGATACTAGCGAATTACTGTTGAATATTGTAGTCGGAGACTGCTAAAGATGAATATAAAAGATAATTAAATACTTACCGCACAGGACCTTTCTTGTATTTGAATTTATTTGGGCTTAAAAATAATAATAATAACCAATAGTTGAATTAATTAGATAGAAGTATGTTTCACCTTAAATAAAAATAAATATTTTTTCAACTCCAACCCCTTGATTTCAAAAATATTACCTACGTGAAAATTGTTATTAAATACTCCTAATACTTATATGGGTATTTATTTTTAAAAATCCTATACACTGTCTATGTCTTTCATAGAATGTTTTAAGGAGCAGGAAATGTTTCAATTCGATGAACAGTCATCTTGCGAGCCATAGGAAAGGATTCAATCAAGTGATCTTTGCATGGCTAATTTTAGCTATACCACTCAGCTCCTCAACCCAGCTACGCAGGCTCATTGTAATATTTATAAATAAATAAATACACAAATATATATTCATGTGTTTATATATATGCATACGTAAATATTACTCTTGCCTCACTTCATTACCAATCAATGAATATTCTTCTAATAAAACGTATGAAAGTAACTTTAGAAATATATTTACTGCTTTTGTCTCTGTAATATTTAATTATTTTATCTGCACCCATATGTAAAGTATTTCAAATTCAGGAAGGTTAATTGCCATCGTTACTGCTGTATTGAACTATCGACCACACTTCCTTGTTGCTGACTGAGGTTGGCTCAAGGTCCTTAATTTTTGAAGTATTCAAATTATTTAACTGAATCTTTGAGTTATTGTATACCATAAGAGCTCAACAAACGATTCAACCAACTATCGAATATAGACTACCAAGTATAGACTCCAACTCTCCACCTTTCATTTAAAAACATATTTCTCATATACATGTTCATCTTGAAACCACTTGGCCCAAACGCTTGTTAATTGTACGGATCAGCAAAACTCATTTATTAGACTTTTTAAGCCTTCCAATCTAATCTCAAACTATTGCCATACCAATGTTCTATATTCTGTTGCCAACAACACTCTGTATAATGATCTCAATATGCATCTCGTCTTCGAACTCATTCTTTCCAAATGTTCAAAATTAATGTAAATAATTAATGTAACTAATCTGTAATGTAACTTTCCAAACGTCCTGGCTAGGTTCAGTATCCAGCTTCCTTATCTATGACTTATGCGTCTTCGGCTTTGCGGATTCACCTTTTGTTGGTTTACAAACACAAGTGACGCGGCTCGGATGGGTCACTGAGATCTCCAGAAATCCTGCTTTACTCCTATTCGTGGAGAAGTTACTAGGTTAGGAGCTCACCATGCAAAGTATAAATATGATTTTTCTTTTTCGGTTGGACTAGTGCTGTAGATCTTTAACCGTGTTAACCAGCCTTTATTTACCTTTGCCGATCTTGGACTACAGCTTCCAATTCGCTCCATGTAGTTCAGTGGCATATTTGGTCTCTTGCCAACTACTGCATTCGTTGGGGCGTCCGGATTGCTTTGAACTTCAGGCCCCGCTCATTCTCCTTGCCTACATAGCATGAGATATTGACAGAACAGTTTCATTAAGCAGTTCTCCCTTAGTCCTTCTCCTCCATCCCAGATCGCTCCGGTTACAGTGTGGAGGACGTTTCTTCCAAATCTCTCGATTTAACTTTCTAGGGGGTGCCTGTAAAGCTCAAGTGTCGCAGTCGTAAATCACATACAAGCCGTACAGAACTGGCTTTATTATGACATTGCACACCCTTAACGTAAGCTTTTTCAAGATCTTTCAGAATTTCAGTATTATTGAGAGGAGAATATTTGTGCTTCTTATACGCTGGCTTAGCTATGTCAGATGGCCATTTACTGAGGTTATTGTGGAGCCGAGGCATATGAATCTGTCTACTATCGGAATGATTTGCAATCCACGCAGATCCTGTTGTTCGGATGGATTTTTCGGTTTGCTATTATATATTTTTTCTTATCCTCATATAATTGTAAGCCGATTTGCTCTGCTTCTCTTACTAGAGTCTCTGAATATCCTCTTGAGTGCTTCCGAGAACCGCTATATCTTGAGCGAACGCGAGGATTTTATGTTACATCCCTCCATTTTCGCGAGATATTTTTTTTATCACTTTTTCAAGAGCTAATATGAACAGCATCCCTTCTTTAGGATAGAACAGATTAGGCCTGTATTCCAAAACTGCGGTATCTTTCCCTCCACACATATTTTTTGGATAAGTTTTAGTAGCTTGGCTCTTAGATGTTCTCCTCATCTTTGAACTACTCTGGTTGTAGGCTGTCCATCCCTGGGGCATATCTGGTTTTAAATCGTTCGATATCCATTTCTACATCCAGAATATCCGGTTGTTCAACTTTGTGGGTCGAGGTCCTCAGTCCTTCGTTGGTTCTCCTTGATTTAGAAGTTGCTGGAAATACATATAGATACATATAGTACTGTATGTAGGATAACTAAAATAGCCGAATATTTAAGTAATAAATTATAACTCTTTATGAACAATTTTTACACAATTTATAACCATGACTACCTTGCTGTTACGTTATATACTCCTTCCACTACCTACTTAAATCTACACATCAAAGATATCACACTTAGGATCTTTTCATTCCATCCCATTATGTATATTCTCATTCAATATTCTCCAATTTTTTTTATTTAGTTTTAAGCTTTAGAATATACCAACTTAAGTAACAACAACCAAATAAGATATGGCAAATTAGTTGAAATTTTTTTTAAAGGGTTTATAAATGTCGCCATGTCGTTGTTGCAGACGAATATTTCTAAGGATTTCAGTTTCTTTTCATTGACCGCTGAATTATTTTTCTGATATCCAGTAACATAATCTATTGCATAAATAAGCATGTCATATCGACTTCAACTTTCGGATCTGAAATATACTTTTGTACAATTCTTAGATGTGGTTAATCATCAAAACCTCAGTTTCTGGCAAGGTTGTGTCTATAAAATTGGCCTAATCGTCCACACTCCCTGTACTATGTTAGTTAACATCTCAACTGGTAGGTTTTGTTTACTGAAAAATAAAACGGGCTCTGGGTTGGAAAAACTGGAAAGATATTTTTCCTATAGAACTGTACAAGCTTCAAATGGCGGAAAAAAGATCGGTAGGTAATCATGGCTCTCTTGAAGGTTGTAGAGTGAAAGTGGAGAAGAGATGACTATATCATAGTATAATAGTATGTCCAGTGGTACACTGACTACTATATATCCCACTGGTTACAGCTTTCTGAAACCACTTATAGGTTAGTCCCAAGGCTGGACAATCTGGTATCTAGTCTGTTCGATATTCTATGGTTGAAATACAGTTTGTTATGCGGCAGGGTATACATGAAGCGCCTGCCAGATCTTTATTTTTATCTTTTCCTTTTCTTGTTGACCTTCTCTTTTCTTTTTTTTTCCTTTTCTCTTTTCTTCTATCTTATTCTTTTTTTTTCATCGTTATCTCTTTTCTTGTTTCTTCTTATATTGTGTTCTCTTTTTCAATTATTTTCCTTTTCTTTTAAGTTTTTTCTTTTATCAACTCTCTTTCATCCTGTTTTCTTTTCTCTTTTCTTTCCCCTCTTTAACTTTTCTCTTTTTTATTATTTAGTTGTATTTTTATCTTCTTTTTTATGCTTTCTTTTTGTTCTTCTCATTGATCTCTATTCTCATTTGCTTTCTCCTGATCTCGTTTTCTCTTTTTTGTTCTTTTCTCATACATGTATTTCCTTTCTCTCTTTTCCATTTTTTATTTCCTCTTTATTATTATTATTACTAGTTATTTATTTATTACTTCGGCAGATACGAATTATGTTAAATTAATTACCATTCACAAGTAAGAATCAAGGAAAACAATTCAGAATTATTCCTCGGAGGGACCAGATATTATAACAAGTTTCCAATTTTATCTCCAATAAAGGATTAATTTCTAAGAAATCAGTATATCGATTAATTATTTACTCACCTTTAATTTCATTATTTTCTGCAAACTGTATTACGCTGGTAATCGTTTGATTTTATAAAAGAGAGGGAGATTATCGTATTATAATAGGTAAATAAAAAATAAACTTTTTTTAACATTTGTATTTTACAGTAACTATACAACAACATACATATCCTATTAAATAACAGTCACATACGTGCACAATAACTTATTCATATTTAATCTAATTTAATATTAAATATAATTTAAAAAAAAAATGCTATATTATACACATACAAATTATCTTTATTGATAAAGGTAAAATTTTCTATCTAATGATTTCATGAAACTAACACGATTCTAACACAATAGACTAAGTAAACATAAAGAATATTTGTTTGTTATAAATAGTACTATTAACTACTTAGAATTACCTAAGACCTAAGTTTAAATAAGCACGGAATGATGAAGAAACACGTATGACAAAGTTCCAATGTTGATCATTTTTATAGGGTCTAATTTCTACGTTTTAGTTCGCCTGATCTTTATAAAAAATTAATATTTAAAACTGAGCCTGCAGGAAGAATTATTACGTATAGGAAAATATAAATATAACGCTTATCACAGTTATCATTCCATATAGTGAAATATGACACATATTTGTAGTTTCTCCAAGCATACTGACTTGGATTTGAATTATTGTAATAATATATAAATATAGTTTAATGTAGGTTACTAAGTTTACCTCCCATTTTTTCCCATTCCTGATAACTAAGTGCCCAAAATGCCATTGCTTGTAGGAGTATGGACACAGGGCTTAAAACTTTTAAAATACAATAAAGCACAAATTTTAAATAACGTCGCTACAGTTGATTTAAGAAACTGTAACACCTACACCAACGTTCTTTCTAATCGTTCTATGTTATATCACAGCTGTTACAAAGTAATTTTGAGTATCAAAAATCGCTGTGAAATAATTCATTTAATATATACTAAAAAAAAAAAAGATATTCCACTAATTTTATGAGGAATCCAAGATTAAACTGACTCCACAGTAATGGATATAATATTAGCTAAGGAATAATATTTAATATTCCGTACATAATATCAAATAAATAATGTAATCTATTTATACATAAAGAAATGGCCGGATATTCAGTCTGACTGTCGTTTCTCTTAAAATAAGTAGTCCATGCATATAATCATAATTTGCTGACTTGGAGATCCTTTTCCTTATGCCAGTTACCAT
The DNA here is from genome assembly GCA_948150685.1 of Rhaphigaster nebulosa. Taxonomy (NCBI): domain Eukaryota; kingdom Metazoa; phylum Arthropoda; class Insecta; order Hemiptera; family Pentatomidae; genus Rhaphigaster; species Rhaphigaster nebulosa. The sequence goes on from OX411307.1 coordinate 158,119,130, forward strand.
TTAGTTTATCTTGAATTTCTTGAAGAGTCTTTCCTTTCGTTTCAACAACGTAAGTCAATGTAAATATTATAGCTAGCAGGCAACCAAAGGCATAAAGCCAATAATTAAGAAACATTCCAGCATAATCGGCAAACATCTGGTAGGACTTATTAAGAAAAGTAGAAGCTATAGCTAACATAAGCGTGGTTAGAGCAGATGCAACACCTTTTATGTTTGCTGAAAACACTTCTCCTTTGATTGTAGTCACAATAGGATTCAGCCCTATTGAATAAAAGAAACCGTGAAGTACGAAGCAGACAAATGGACTCCAATTAAACGAACTCACATCCATCTTCAGGTTTTCATTCATTAAGAACCACAGTCCTGCAAGAAACGTAGCTACACCGCAACCTAAAGACGAAACTACTAATAATACCTTTCTTCCTATTCTGTCAACCATGAAAGAAGACAGAAGAGTTGACAATACCCAGACTGTTCCCAAAATGATCACGCATTCATCACGTCCAATTGGGCCAAGTGAATCTTTGGGTAATGTTATTGAAGTGTAGGCGATCATAGCTCCAATTCCGGACAATCTCTGTAGTATAGACAGTATTCCTACAATGAAAAAAGCTTTTCGGTTTCCCTTAGTAGCAAATAAATCTTTGATCGTTCCTTTATTGGCCATTTGCTGACGAACGGCGTTTTGGATTCTAGTCAATTCTTCATCGACTTTAGGGTCATCTCCTCGAAGCCAGAAAAGAGATTCTCTTGCTTTTTCAATTTTGTCAACTTTAATCAAGAAATAAGGTGATTCTGGCATGGGTAGGAAAAGAACAACGAAGAGGATACAAAACCCAGCGGATGCTGCAGCAAGAGCATTATACGATACGTAAGGACCGACAACATACTCGAACAAAACACCAATGTATGTCATTATGGCGAAAAAAGTACTGAGCGATCCACGAATCCGAGGTTCAGCGATTTCGCCTAAGTAAATAGGTACTACAGTATAGACTATACCAAGCCATAAGCCAGACAGAAAACGAGCCAAAAATATCATGTATGTTGTTCTAGTAAAGAGGATTAGAAGCCAGGAAGTCAAGGGGAAGATGTTAAGGTAGAGGAGGGTGGACTTTCTTCCCCATTTTTCCATCATATAGCCGCAAGGGATCGGGCTGAAGAGGTTCCCGAAGTACATGAGTGAAATCATCCAAGAAGTGTCGTCTGTGTTCATCGGCACCGGAGATCGGCTTGAAAGCAGCAATGGCAGTGTAGGCGAGGGCCATCCCATGGCATTTCCGGTCATGATCACTGCTATCGTAGCTGAAAAAAAAAGAAAATCAAAATAAGTTCATGATTATAATTTATATTACAATATTTTCAGTATTTATATTTTATGCAGACAATTAAAAGGTGGATACAGATTAACGTGTTACGTGGTATGACGAACTGAGCTCTCGTCTTTTTTCACGGTTTAGATATGTCGCCACTAGATATTCTATGAATTTAATTTTTTCCCTATACATGTTTGATTTTTTTAATGTTTTTATATTAGTCTATATTACTACAGGGTGATACATCAATTGATATAGTTTAAAACACCCTTCAATTTAAGCTCAGATTTTCGAATGAAAATTATGACTGTTAGAACCAAAGAAAATTGAATAGAGCAGATGCGCCATACTCGGCCAATGCTCTTTAACTCCCATTCCAGTGCCCTCATCCAGTGGCGTACCTACATCATTCGGAGCCCGGGTTGGATTTATTTTTGAGGTCCCCTCCAAAAAAAAAAAAAAAATCCGAAATTTTGAACCATTTTAACTTTTTTTCCAGTAAATTTATCATTCAATTTTTTTTAGAAAAAGGCCACTTTTGTAAGACACACATAGCAAGTGGGGCCCGGGGTGGAACATCCCCTCCGCCCTCCCACTAGGTTCGCCATTACCCTCATCTAAGCTTCCCAAGATCAGAACTCTATTTTGATTTTTGCTTAACAACATATTTTGGGTTTAATTCTTTTCTTAGCTGATAATGCATTGTATGTTGTGTGACATTTATTACAGCATCTCAGGAAAAGATAAAGCAAACAAGGCAAAATTTTAATTCATTGTAAGATTACTTTTAAGGGAGTGCGTGGGATAAAGTTTTTTTCTTCAATTAATCATATTTTGGAACAAGAAACTAATTATCTGTTACTTGTAAAAAGCATGAGGGGTATATTATTTCTAAATAAAGATATAACACCACTTAAATTAGATCAACGACAATTAATAAAATATGGTCGAGAAATAACAAATAAGCATTGTTCCAGGAACAATAAGTTGTTTGTCTACATTTATAGTTCAATATATTTACAGTACTTACCTACCTAATAAATTAATAATATACCTTTACACTGTATATTTTATTCAAAATGTCTAAAAAGGATTGTTCATACTATATCCCAATTGGTTGCTATTTTTTGTTCACACTTTGCTTGATTACACGTAGCTAATTACTTATTATATAATGCTACTTAAATCATTATAAATTTTATTACAGTAAGTAGGTATTGACAACTAGTTTGGCTTAGCTTGTTATTATTGTTCCGTTCAAAACCCTACTGTCCAGGAGCTGAGGCCAAAAAACGTGCCTGATTTCAAGAAAATAGTTGATCGTCTAGGCCAAAAGTACTCTCATAATAGACTGGAAATATGGACGTCTGCCATCCTGGAACAGTTACAGTAAAATGTTATAGGTCAATGAATTCGTCATTTTCGTCACTTTTTTCTGCTTTTCCTCAGTAACTCACTTCCAGTGCATTTTAGATAAAACTATGATATTACCAATTTTAAAGAACATTAAATTTTCTGTAAGTTATATAATTAGTATTTTTTTAAATTCGGAACAGCTATTCAGATACGGGGCCGTACAAAGCTGCAAAAAAACAAAACCTTAGATATTCAGTGGTTTCGCCTTAATAACTATTTTTAGTGCAATATTTATAATAACCAATCTTGTGATGATTAAATTTCCTACAAGGTTCATACAAAATATTTTTAATGACTCTCAACGTACGCCAAGAAATATTAAAATAACAATTTTAAAGAAAGTGGACTTTTTCAGATTTTCCTCAGTAACTCGCTTCCATTGAATTTTAGGTAAAATCTTCGACATAACCAATTTTAAAGAACGTTAAGTTTCCTGCAAGTTTTATATGTAACATTTTTTAAAATTCGGAATAGCTGCTGAAACGCAGGACCGTAAACATCGGAAAAATTTCAAAAAAACGCAAAAAGTTGGATATTCAGTAGTTTCGCCTAAATAATTATTTTTTAGTGCAAAATGCATAATAACCAATCTTTTAGAGGATTAAATTTTCATACAATATCAATACAAAATATTTGTAATTACTCTCAACAGATGCCAAGCAACATTGAAATGACAATTTTAGATAAATGGAAATTGATATGATGATAAGCTTTTATTTCATGTTTAAATTTCTTTTTCTATGTTTAAGTGATGCAACGTAAACATTTAATATCCACCTGTCCCATTTTTCAGCGATGTCTCATAAGATACCTGAGTGGATTGGGGTAATCTCTAGATGAACAGGTGAGGCTATTGTTATCTTATCTGTGTATTTAATTGCTTCATTATTTCCTCTATTGATAATTTACACACCAGATGAGATGAGATCTATCATTTATATCAATGGTAGGGATTTCGTTTACTTCTCTACTTCCTGCTCCGTTACGACGAGCGCGTAAATATTACTAAATATCTAGGTTACAAAGCCAAGTTCAGCCTCAGCTTTCCGACGAATGTCTGCAATCGTTTAAAAATATGATTAAAAAATGCCTTAAAGAGAATTATTTATTTTTAGTATTGTTGATCGTAATATTTACGGTTTGTCTGGAAAATGGAACATTTACTATTTAATTAATACATAAATCTGTGATGGAATGTCCAAAAGTGATACCAACGGAATAAGTTGTATAAAAATAAGTAATAATCTGTATACAAATATGACGTAATTCAAGTCCATATTACTAAACCACAAAAATTGTGTACTATTAGCAATATGAGGATATATTCTACCTAATATTTATTTTTCCCAGCCATTGAGGAATAAAATTAATAATTTTTAAATATCACGTCTTCCAATAAATTATAAACACGCTTTCAAAACTATATCGTCTCTGCAGCCGTGAGATCTCCTGTGTGAACAAAAATCAATTATGTGATTTTGATTTTATTAGAAACAAGATCTTCTCTCCTTTGTTCTGGTGAAAAGCACTCATGAGTTAAAAAAATCGTAAAAAATTAAAAAAATTAAGTTAAAAAATAAGTTTAAAAAATCGTAAAAATGGGTTATAAAAAATCGTCGCATGATTTAAATTGACCAATGGAATCCTCCTTTTGTTAGTTATTATCGCATTAGCAACAGAAACTGCTAGAAATCACCCATGAGATACATCTAAAAAAGTCTTGATATAGGCGGTTTCACAGTTACTCATATGCCATTTTGGAATTTATATAATTAGTCTATAAAATTATATTTTATAACATTATTTATAAATCAGTTTTTCGTTTGTCTTGTAAAACCATGCTTTTGACACATAGCAAGCTTCACGGCGACAATAGGGATTCTACTTAGAGCCTTGGAAACTTATATTTATAAGTATGTATTATATATGTGATTGGATAAATATAAGCGTATGTGTATGAGCAGATATGTTTATAATTTTAGTTGACAATGGTGAAAAGCTATTCTCGCTTTATTTTATTTTGTTTTTTATATTATTATATTTTCTAATTACCCCTTACACCTGAAAGCCAATTGGTTTTGTATGTAATTGCTATTATTTAAAATATATATTATTATATATTATACAGTAAAACTATATTATATATATACATATATTATAAAGTAAAACCTCGTTTGTCCGAACTAACTGGGACCAAAGACAATCCGGTTGATATGGGCAATAAGTAGAGCTCGGATTCTTGTGCAATTGCACTTTTTTTTCGGTTGCTTGAAATCCATCGGGGACAAGTTATTTACATGAATTAAGGCTATGTAAGTTATTTTGAACAAAATTACACATTTTAAGCAATTTTGTGTAAATTGCAAGTTTAATATTTTTACTGCATTAAATTGCACATTTAGCCGTAATTAAAAAAAATATTCGTAAATTGCTTGAATATATAAACATTGGACTAAAATTACATAGGACAGATTTTCGAAGTAATACGTTACTGTTTATAACAAATTAAATATAATTCAATTTTCTGAAAAATTCTGGAACTGAAACTGAAAATTGAAGTTCGTTTTGCACTTTTTAGATTCGTGGAAAGCCAGTTAATCCTTGCCAATCCATTCACTTCCTTTTATTTTCTACAGTGCTCCAATCAGTCTATAGTTGGCGAAATAATTATACATACGCACAGTTTTTCGGAAAAAATATGTTCAATAATTTATTGAAAATAAATTAATTAGTGGATATGATAACAAAAAAAAACCGCATAAATTTTTACTAGTGAAGGGAATTAAAAATCCGTATAACCTAATTAAAAACAAATATCGGAAATTGGTCTATCAAAAAAAAAATTTCATACCATAACAGTTGTGATACTATCTGCTCATGGTTTTCATCTAATTAATTATAACTTATTCAAATATAAACTCAAAATTGGAAAAATATTCCGAATTGAAAGACAATCCACCAAAATAGATCGTAAATCCAAAGAGTTAAGTTCTACCGGCAAAGATGAATGGTTCAACTTTTTCGACAAGGATTGAGTTATCGATATATCGGAAATTTAGGATTGACTCACTTCACCATGCGATACGTTATTAAAAAATTTATCAGTTGGCAATAAAAACACTTGGGCAGCATTTGCGTTGCCATAGTGCTTGAATCACGTAAGATCGTGCGAAAAGTTACAAAAAAATACCCTAATAAGAGCTCGTGAGGTTTTCACATTTTACATTACAATGCTCTGACCTACCTAATTTATTAAGAAAAAATAGTAATTTATGAAAGAAAACAAGATATATAAATTTTTTAAATATTTTTTTAAAGGATAAACGATTTATGTCGTTTATTAAGGCAGACTTTTATTTTCCTTTGCACATTTTTGCACGTTTTGGCATTTTTATAGCACGTTTTACAATTTTTACGGCACGAAATCCGGGAACTAGTAATAAGCAAAACAAAATCCTTGAATAAGCTGACTTACAGTTTATCACGATAAAAACTGTTTATAGATGATGAATTAATTGACGTCAACATCATTCGACACTCAAGTAAACCTTTCTTAAATTGGCAAAAAGCTTTTTATTACCACAATTTATTGAGCCATTTATTTATTTATTATTTATTGTAGGCCGATTATCTTTTATTATAAAAATGCTTTACGGTCTTCGATTGATTACTTTCAAATTTAAATAAATTTGACCGGTTATGCCAACTGATATTTCACTATTATTGAAATCTATAAACAGACGATGATTTTTAAGAGTGATTCAAGGAGTTTGAACAGACATTAGAGATAACTTGAAAATATAGTAACCCATAAAATAATATGGGTATAAGCTAACCATATACAAGATAAAATAAAAATTGGATGTATAGTATACATACAGGGTGTCCCAGCGGATATGATCACCCCCTGTAGATTTCAGAGTATTTGGGATAACGGGGTGAAACTCGGTCTTAGTTACGAATTATGAAGTATCTTTTTATGACATAACCGCCCTCGTAGCCTTCTTCAGTTCTTCTACAGCGCACCTAACTCTGGAATTTCAAATGGAATGGGGTATTCTTTTTTTTTTTTTTTACGGATTCTGATATAAAATGAAATTTAAGACGAATTCATAGTAGGCCCTTTTTTTATTTGATGCGAATATCAGAAGAAAATATTACATGACAGATACCATACATCACTGCTGGGCCATCTAATTTCACATGACAATATGTGATAATTTGATTGCCCTTTGACGTCAATATCCAATATATTGACGAATACCTTCCTTGAAACTAGTTTGGAATCACATATCTTAAAAAAATAAATAAAAATAAAATAAAATGTTCTACTGATATTAGAGCTCTAGCGCGTTATGGTAGTACGTACAACTGTTTTGATTTTTTCATATTCTAGAAATTATATTGAAAAATAAATTAAACCTCAACTAAAAAAGCTTCTGATCTAAACAATCATGCTGATAAAATAATATTTGCAATATACTTATTCAATAAATGCATCATTTATTGGGCACAATTCAGTTTTGAATCATTCCTTATACCCCTTTAGATTAGGAAATATTTTTTCATTTATTATTTTGTTACAAAGCTCAATCATTCAAGGATCCTGGAATGAAGTCCGAGGAATACGGTAGAACAGAAATCAGGACAACATTTGAGGTTCCGTGTGAATAGAAGCACCCCCTACCGCAATATTTGCTATGCCACAGATTTCAGAAACGCTAAATACAAAGAAAAAGAGTATCGTCGAGTCGTTGATCAGGCCAAGAAATATGACGAGGTTCGCACAGAAGACCTCGGCTAAGGACTTCATGAGAAAAACTTCCCGCACGGGGTGAAACTGTCGAAACTTAGTTTAAAAATAAGCAAACAAGAAATATTGCACGATCAAGCGCCAGTTCACTTCTTTTTAATTACTCTTAATTGGTGTATTGAAAATAGCGATACCAAATATCAGAAAGTGCTCGTGGGAGTTAAAATATTACTGGACTTGTACTGTAATTTTAGTTGTGGATGATAGTTTAGTGTTTAGTTAAGTCTGCAGAAGCTTCCAATATAATTAGTATTTATTTTTCTTTTAAAAAAAATTAACGTAGAATAAATAAGCATTAGGATAACTTGTGCAATATCGAGCAAAATGTTTATAATCAAATTATACACAGTATGCAATAAGCTTATAGAAGGTGATAAAGGCAAAATATTTTATATGATTGAGTGGCCACTTAATTTAGAGGGGAAACGACTTATGACTCAGGCACACAGAACGCGATCTGTCACGACGATCTGCGATCTCTCTAGATCGCTCTAGCTGCATAGAAATGGACCGCTGCCGGGCTCGATCAAGACTGGCTCGCTGCGATAGATCGCCTTCTGTGTGACATGCATAGCGCAGTAAGTAGTAATACATTAGATCGCAGATCGCCGCGACAGATCACGTTCCTGTGTGTCTGAGCCTAAAGGAATTGGGGAAGTGCCATCAAGGAGGACTTTAACAGTAAAAGACTGGATCGGCAGAGGATGTGAAAAACAACTATGAATAGATACCTCTTGTAAAGGTTGAATCCCACAAACCGCAAAAGTAGATAGAAGAGGGCTTGATGGAGGACTAAAAAAACTGCACGCATATCTCGTTCTTAAATCTCCCTGTTTAAATCTATGTCTATACGATACTGTCAATCTAGAGGAAGAACTTGTTCTTTCCAAAGCTGAACCTAAACATTTTTGGGTTCAAGGCTATACATTTTAATTTACGTCAGTCCAGCCTGATTGAATCAAAATGGTGGAACGTAAGCTTGTTTTGAAACGAGGCCCCGAACCAGGGTTGTTTACTTTCTCCTTTAGTCTGTTTATTAATGATGTGCCAAACTATATGGGTGTTGCCTCTGTTATAGCCACGGCGAGAGTTCTTCTAATGCTATCCACAGAAGCAATTGTTTTGATGCTTTTTGTTAATATTTATTTTCTATATAAGCTAATTTAGACGTTACTTTAATATTTTATATTTATTATTTTTTTGTTCTGCTTTATAAGGTCCACTATTCCAAAGATGTACGTTCTATAAACTGTAATATCTATAAATATAACAATAGTTTGATTTTCAAACGATTCCATTTAAATATTTTGATCTAATATTATAAACGATAATGTCATCTGCCAAAATATTCAGGTGAGACAATATTTAAATCAAGCTTATTTTATTGAATATACAATAAATGTTTTACCAGCAGTGGAGGCGAAGTACTGCCGCAGCAGCGCCTTCGTTGGATAGGGTAATGTTGTAGTCAAGTACATCTGAAACATTCAATAAACGTTCAATGTTAGAAAATAAAATTACAAAAAAGGTTATAATTGACAACTTGCGAATCTGTGTTTAAATTTTCTAATGAGTTTTATGTTTATGTATTTTATAGATGCTTGGGCGACTGAGTCTAATAGCTATATTTGAAGATCAGCCGCCAAGGTTCACGAGGCTAACTGTATAGCCAAACAACTTAAGAGAGAACCTTTTAGTGCCCATGCACTATTTTTGGGGGAAAAGGCATTACCCCCTCTATGCCTCTAGGCTTGACATAAGACTGTTGAGAAGAAATATTTTGAACTCTAATAATAGATTTTTGCCATATTAATAACGTCTAAAAATAACTTGACTCCTCAAGCTTGTTACATTTTAAAACAAACTTTTTTTTTTGTTTTTTAATAAACACTCAGTTTTGTTGTATATTGTTAGCACAAGGATGTAGTCCGATATTTTTCAATTTTTATCCGTTTTTTCAAAAACAATTTCTGGTGACAGTTTTGTGTTTATATTACCATTTAATTCGAGACTTTTCAAGTTTCATCTGATTTTTTAGAAACGATTTCTTTTATTTTACGATGGAATCATCTCGTCCTTTGATCGGCTGAAAAACTGTCACTCCAACTTCTGCATTTAAGGGAAAAGGTAAAAGAATAAAAGGGCAATTCAAACATATAACTTTCAATATGGCCAAGTAATTGAACAAAAAGAAATCAGTGGAATTTAAAATTTAACATTGGTCAGTCTGAAGTTATGAAGTGATAAAATAATATAGTAGGGGAAGACTTTTCCTCCTCCTTGAGCATAAATCCACGGCCTAAGCTCCGCCCTCACGGTCTTCCTTCAGTGGTTTGCCTATAGTAGCAGCTACATGAGTTCACGTTTTGAAAATCATGCTTGCACACTTCTACTACATGACGACGTCAAAAGCTAATTTAGCTTTTAGAATATACTGTAGTTCTTCGGATAAGAACAAATAATTGAAGGCTGTTCCTGCGTTTATTGCCCCGGTGAAGAGAAATTAATACGCAGAAAAAGGTTTCATAAAGTAATTTAAAAAAAACAAAAGAGAAGACTTGAGGGAATTTCATCGATTAGTACAGAAATTAAAAAAAAAAAAAACGAAATATTTTCAATATTCACTTGTATTTACAAATAAATAAAGAGGAAACGAAGAGAATTTTCATTTAAATATTTTTGGAGATAAAAAAATTTAAATAAATTAAAAAGGAAAAGCACATAATTTATCTAAGTGCTTACTGGCTGTAATTCATGTTGAGATAAGGCCAACTCTATTTGTATGGGGGCATTCCACATAGAAAAATTATCAAATAAATAAAATACTGGTTGTAATTAGAGAAGCCAAAGAATGCACAATAGAAACAAAGTGTAAAATTATAATAATTATTTTTTAATTATTGCACTACACCGTGATTTATAGTGCATTATTCGTTTAAAAAAACGCTACAAATTATTTCACTATGGTTTAATATTTTCAAATAGTAAAAATCAGGCATTTACCCTGCATGCCATCATACAGTTTAATTAAGTGAATTGGTAAATGCTACACCCTTGGAAAGGATCTCCAATGGTATTTATAATATCCCAACCTAGTGTCCAAAATAGGGGGGTCTGCGGTCTCAAGCCTTTTAAGTTAAAATACAGTTTGATTGATCGGTTCCCTTCTGAAAAGCAATAGTATATCGGAGAAAGCCGCAGACGGCGTAAGTACGGATTTTTTTATTTATTCGATTTTTGGATTCTAGGTGTCTTGAAGCGTAATATCCAGAATTTTGAGAGGAGGGGAAGGATATTTTTTTTTTTTTTGGTCGAAAAAAATTGTTTATTGAAAACCAAAAATTGAAGGTTGGCCATATTAGATAGGATTTAATAAAAATTCACTATTATCACTTTCTCGACGACACAACTCTACCATCCTTATATATGGAATTTGATTCATTAAAATGTAAAGAATATGTGTATATTGACCTGAACAATGAAAAAAATGAAAAATGTTAGTCAAAAATAATTTGACATCTCAAAAAACAAATCCATAGTACTGTATGTGAGGTCGCAACGAATAGCGTGATATCAGTGTGGCTGGGGACATAAATAAAAATTCGCACTCTAATTATCCGTGAGGTGAAATTGAGTCATAGCTCTTAAGGTCACGTGGCACGATAGCGCAGCGCATTCCTACCCCAAGACTTCAAGATTCCATAAGTAGCTGGACAGTAAATTATGTCATAAGTAGACAAAATGCGACAACTTAATTAAAACCTAAACGGTTATAATATTATTAAATAACATCTGGGCCATTAGTTGGTATGACGTTAGGCAATACTAGGTCAGGGTCTAACACACCTTTGAATGCGAAGAAAATAGTTCAATTACCTCCGTGAGATTTACATGATGGAGATTATGACTTTCGTCGTTGATCTGCATAAATTTAATCTGATATTCATCTAGATTCATATTTAACTGTAAACCAAAGTATAAAATTTATTGTTACACCAGTTGAAAATGCTGGTTTATTTCGTACTGGAATTTAGGTAATTCTACATGCATAAATTGAAATTAAAAAAAAATTAACATCAATTTTGCTGTGGTTAACTATTAATTATCTTATAGGAAATGTTCCGTTAAAGTTAAAAAGAAAAAAGAAAACTCATAAAAATCTTGGATCGTGTTACATGTAAATACATCATTAATTTAAACTAAATTTTAGTTAATGTATTCCATTTTTTAACAAGTGTATTTAAGTTTTTCAAAACAATAAGGTATTTCACTTTATAAGATTTAAAAAACGGGATGCGGTAAAGTATCTTATTATAATTATTCATTTCACAACAAAAAAAAAAAAAATTTAAAATAGATATCCTTGTACATATGAGCCCATTTTTGAAAAAAAAGATGAAGATAATAATAATTATACATAAAACCTAATATGACATTTTAATCTGTAAACAATTTATAGCAAAAAGAAATAATATTTCCTAATATTTGGGAGATGAAAGTGTTAGCTATTAACGGTATTAGTAAATATGTTTATTTTGAAAGTGGTGCAAGTCCATCTTAGGTTAAAATTATTTTTAACTGAATATATTACGGCAGAATTTAGGATAATAACAAGTATATCATAATTTTAGTGTTTCGATAATAATATGTATACTTGCATACTTTATGAAACACTGGCTAAAAACTTTTTTTCAACCCGACCTTTGGAGGAAGGGGTTTTAAATATAAAGGAAAATAGCGATGGAGGAACTGTGAATCGGTTAAGTTTATGCTGGATCATATTTCGTATAGCAAAATGTTATACCAAACTTCCATGGAGCTGAATTTATCGAATTATCGATTTATCACCACAACGAGGAAGACCAACTAATTTTGGAAATAAATAATTACATCCTTTGTATAAAAAAGTAGTTAGTTCTATTACGTCTGACAAATACAAGGACATGATGGATTTATTACCATATGTACCAACCCGTTCATCATGAATATTTTAAAATATTAAAATCCTAAGTAAAATTCAATATAATTATACGTATAAAGTAAATGATTAACGAATATGTATAATTTCATTGAAATTATTCTTAGTAAAAATTAATTGGTTTTTGTTATATTATATTTTCTACTGTTATATTTAAAAAAATTTCATTGTTTTATTTCACTTTTTATCAAATGAATAAATATTTATATAAAATTGAATAGTATTTTGTTTATATGATTAAAAAAACGCTGAAACAACTGCAATATTATCCATTTAATTAGCGATTAAAATAATGCATTCATTTTTAAAGTGAGGCAGGTCCATTTAGGAATAATAAAACCTTTATTTTTTTTCAGCAGCACTATAAACATAGGGAGGGGGGTGGGGAGTGCCTGGGGATAGAGAGATAGACACTGCGTAATCTTTGTAAGGTTGTTAAAGTAAATTCAGTTTTGAACTATTATTATTTTATTTAATAATAAAGGTAATAAAGTCTTTAAGGAGGACATTTAAGAGTTAAACGATGTATTCGTTAAAGAAGGGGGTTTAATAATGATGCAAACATGTCTTTACCATACGAGGCGTCGATGTGTGAGAAAAGCGAATACGGGCGTTGGATGCATAATTATCGCAAATCGTTAACTTGAATGTTACAACACGAGAAAATAGAATTTACTTGTAATCCTACATGAAAATAGCTATCTGTTTGTGTTATACATTATGACTTAAAAAGATATCATATTATAATTGTTTAATTATTTGCCACAGATCATTTATAGAAACAAAAATGGACCAATTTAAAAAAGATTAATTTACTGTGGGGGAGTCTTCAGGTTGAAAGCCACCTTCTTGAATCCACTAAAGAATGTTCTGTTGATTCTAGAAATAAATGTTCTGCTGAAGAAACTGATTGAAGAGGACCTCGAAGAAGAACAGAGAGCGTTTAGACCAGAAAGGCGAATACAGGACCATATAATCCCACTATAAATGATTATTAAATAAACATGGGGGTGAGGGAAGGATATTTATTAAGCTTTTATAGATCTGAAAGCAGCGTTTGACTATGTTATTTAAGGGAGGAAGTATGGGCAGCGCTCATGAGGTTCTTCCGAAAGACAATAGAAAAAACAAGAAGGAACTGTATAATGAATGAAGTCGTGAAGACTGGATGAAAAGTGTTATTTCTGAAGGAAAAAATGAAAAACGCCAAATGCGCTGGTTTGAACATGTGTGCTGATTCTCAGAGCACAGAAAACCGAAATGATTCATGGAAGCCAATCCAGTTGAGAAAAGACAGGTGGGCAGTCCCAGAACCGCGTAAATGCGGGACCTAAACAAGTTTGGAAGACAAAGAGGATAATATCAATAATTCAAATGAAAAATATAACCATGCAAAGGGACGAGTGGAAATGGTGGATTGAGGCTGGAGCTCCACGCTGAAAGGCACTGAGGAGCTAGGAAGAGAAGAAGCTACAAAATATTTTGTTGATACAATCTTACCCATCCCTAATTGAAATAATGGCATCGAAGTGATTGAAATTTCCGAGTAAAATTATCGGATTATATAGAAAATGAATCACTAAACTAATAATCATCGCTAATCTGTCGTGTAAGTCCGAGTTTTAGAAGGGAGGATTGTGCCCGTCAAGGATTGTGAGTGTGCGAGTGGTATGTCCTAGCCTTATAATATTAAACAAACATAGCAACGGTTAATTTTTTTTAATATGATGCAGTAGTAATAGTTGTTATATATAGTCGTAGATCTGTCTTTTACTGTAAACACGAACAATTAATTCATACAACTTCGTAACATACACCAAACAAGAATATTTATCTACATATATTATAAGATATCAGTTGTTATTATTACATATGATTTAATTTGCTATATAAAATTAGCCAATTGATACACAATCAATTAATTTCGAAAAATATAATATAATTTAATAAAATGAGATAATTTTGAATATCTTACTTTTTAGTATACAAATATTAAAAACATATCTCCATAATAATTTGTTAAGATATATTGACTTTTATTAGTTTACGATCACGTGGGGGGGTAGGGTACAAATTATTAAATAATACACATATTTACATGCATTCACAAATATATTATGAAAATTATGGATGCACATACACACATATATGGGTGTGAATGAATGAATAAAGGTTAATATTATACCTTGTTTCATCTTATTAATAATCAGTGGTTAGTTTACTAATAAAGTGCTCGAAATTAACTTCAGCAATACATTTTCTACCGTAGTCTCCGTTATATTTATTTATTCTATCTCTAACAGTATCTTAGGTGATTTAAATTCAATAAGGTTAATTACCATTGTTACTGCTGCATTGGACAATCGGCCACACTTCCTTGTCGCTGTCTGAGGTTGGTTCAAGGTGCCCTTAGTTTTTATCGTTTCGTCACTTGTAAGAGGACATTAAAAAATGCGACTTAAATATAATTATTGTGTTCGTTATTATTATTGTGGGGACGTCTCAAAGAATTATTTTGTAATAAATTAAAAAACTATTTCAACGGTATTGTAAGACATGATCTCAACAGACGATTTAGATAACTATTTTATATTAACTATTAAGTATAACTTCCAACTTTTCACTTTTAACAACAAATTTCTCACGTACGAAACCATCCTAAAACCATTCTGTACCAATGATCTTGAATTGTAGAGAACATCAGAACATACTCGTATTTCTAACCTTTGAAATCCTTGCAATTCAATTACCGGACTATTGCCTTATTATGTGACCAAAAACATCTTACATGATATAGCCTTTATCATCCACCATAAATCTTCCAAATTTACGAAATTCCATCATAACTATTCCAAACATCCTAAATAGCCCAGTCGAATAAGGTGAAAAAAAGGCTTATTCTCGGAATTGAAGATACTGACCTAAAAATTTGTACGAACCTTTATTATGACTTTCTAAATGTTGGCTAAAAAGTCACATAAAATCTCGTGTCGGCGTCTCAAGTTATTAAAGTTCAAAGGTAAATAAAAGTGGCAAAAATCAGTTTTTTGCAAATATCTCGTTTTTTATGCGTCCCACGTCGTTAGATGTTATTATAAAATTTGTAAAAAATTAAGTTCTCTACACGTTTGGCTTCGTTCATTTTTTGCATGATCAACCCTTATCTGGGTATAACGTGGAGGGGGGAGGATAGGGTTCTCTTTTTAGGAGAAGGTTTGAATGCGAATTACGAAAATATTGGACATCCTAAGTAAAAGAAACCTTGTAGTCCGCTCAAAAGCCCCTACATGAAAATGGTGTCATTTTATTCAAGAAAAAAAAAATTTCGCTCATTTTTCATTCCGTGCTCAATATCTTGAAGACTACCAGCAACACGAAAAACAGTATGAATGCCTTTTTTAAATAATTTTTTTTAACATTTGAACCCTAATAGAACTCTTTACGTTAACTAGTTTCCGAGATATAGAATTACAAAAAATCAACTTTTGTTTCCAAAGAACGAGATAAAGTATTTCAAAAACATATTTTACACGATTTTAGAATTATGGACTGCGTTCCATCTTCAGAAAAATTAGATTTCTCGAGAACTATTAGACTTGCAGATGTTTATTACCACTCAGTTTAGAGATAGTTAAATGCACCATAAAGAAGATAAATCATTATAAAATAAATTCACAAATAGGTAATTTCTCTTTTTTTTGAAAAACAAATTGTTTTTTAAAATTCTATGTTTCGAGAATTAGTAAATGTAAAGAGTTCTATAAGGTTGACAGCCGCATCATGGTATAGAAGGGCTGTTGTTTTTATTTATTTTACTATTTGCTGTTGTTTTTATTTATTTTAGTTTTTTCTTTATTTTTTTTCTGTTGTTTTTATTTAATTTAGTTTTTTCTGTTGTTTTTATTTATTTTATTTTTTTCTGGTTATTTGGTATACATTTATACCGGTAAATCAATAAAATATTTCTTCCTATCTTAATTATTATCTTTCTTAATTATCTTATATTACAGTTGTGTATTCAATAAATCTACCGATACTAGATTAATCGATTTATTCTTAGGCTCACTTTTTATTATCGAGTATATAAAATGACTTAAACACAAGATCATATTTTCTAATACTTTCTTCTAAAACACATCAATTTATCGTTAACTACAAACTATTTTTCTTTTCTTTCAGATTGCTGTTATATGCTAAAAAAAAAAAAAAAAATCAAAAATGAAATCCTTTCTACGATTAACGTTTCTTGAAATATAATACATTCACAGCGTGCTTTAAAGAAAATTTCAGGCCAGTTATTATATGAAGCAATTGGAAAAACGTAAAACGAATTTATAAAGTAATAATTGTCGGTATCGCATTAGGTATAATCTGGCGCCTAAGACCCATTCATTGGTGATAATAATAACAGAAAGGATTCTACCATTTTTGTGGGTATCCAGTTATATAATATATTACATAAATAGACACGTCATATAGAGCTATAATATTCGCGCCTGAAATTTACCTTTTATGTAAGTCAAAGATGTCGCCAAGCTTCAATACCTTGTACCAGAGTATGGCCCAAGGCTGTGTTTTCAAAATTTTACGTTGACCGTCAAAGTAACTCTCAACTTTATCGATACCTTCTTATCTTGTCAGCGGAAACCTCTGTTCATTGAAAATTAAAAAAAATAGAATCATTGAAAAAGGTCACTGGAGTGGAAAAACTGGAAAGGCGTTTTTTGCGGAAGACCAGTGCAAGGCGCTTCAACCGATGGACAAGTGATCGGTAATGATAGCTCTCATGAAGGTTGTAGGACTGAAGTGGAGAAGAGACCGGAAAGAAGAAAGGAATGCATAGCCTTTCTTCACCGGATGAAGGCCAAAGAGTTAGCAACAAACCGTAGTAAATTACCAACATTTTTTTACTTCAATCCTTAATGTTTAAAAGATGTGTTTTATTTTTTCATTTTCAATTGTCCAAGTCTAAGATCTCTTATAAATCATTATTTGAACTAATTAAAACTCCTTATAATTCTTGATTCTCCCGCAAAATATTTATAACTATACAAGTTGGTCTCAATTTAGGTTGCAAAACTTTGGTATTTTATTAAAATCGACACTAAACATTAATTTACAGACGCTTTTTTGTCTTACTGTAGGAATAAACAAAAAGCGTCTTTCTAACTAACACTTTCCTTGTCAGCTTTCCCATGATAAAAATACCATTTTGAGTTGAGTTATCACTGTTCTCGGCTAAGTCTGAGTTCGATTACCAGAACATTTAGGATATGCGCTCTCAACTTCACAGTTTTTCTTCGAGTGATTTAGGGCCCATGCTTATTATAATGTTTTGATTCAGCGTCAAATTGTATAACAGAAATGTTTGGCTAACTACTAAATGGACCTTTATGTACCATATAATAGTAAATTTAATGATACGATATAAAAATAAAATATAACAATAGATTTTTTTTCCAATAGTTAGAATAAATCGCAGGCGACATTGTCATCTTATATTACCAAAGATATTTATTTAATAAATTAAAAATAATAACTACCTGAACCCCTGCCAGTATTGTAATGACGAGTAAAAAATATTATAAAGTAAGGTAATGAAGATAAAGTTATATATTTTTCTTCAAATTTATGCAAATTGAACTTTAGATGTGTAATCTAAAAGACCGGTTCTGCAAGAGGCTAAGGAACAGACATTACTGGATCATCCACATCACAACTCTTCAGTCTCAGCAGACTCGCGTGACTGGTTTTGTTGTTGTGTCTCCTGTATTTAAATAAATAAACAAATTTATATTTACATATTGAGACTTTTTGCCACACAAATGTAACATTTTGTCCAATAAATGAAACTTTGGTCCGACAAATAACCATCGTTATTTTTCAAAAAAATTAGGCGCCATAACAATTTTTTTTCTCAAACTAAATTTAAAATTTCTCCTAATGTCTTAGCTGGCCTTTCGGCTATAAAGATAGAAGAGTAATTAACATGAAGTAGATTGGGAACTCAAATTAAAAACAGGTAGTTTAAGCGCCAGTTGCCGCTTGACAATAGGCCATTCTGCCCTGATGATGGCTTGAAAATTAGGCTGAAACGTCGGCATACAACAGAATAACATTTTTATTATTTATGTGTTTATTCATTGACCACACCCCTAACAAAGCTTCTCCTATATAAATACAGGTATGGTGATTTATCAATGATAGGTATCAGATAAAGGAAAAAGCATATAAAACATTAAAGATCAAAACGATTTATTGGTTTTACTCATTAACAAGAGAAAAAGATAGAATTGAATTTTTTAAAAGTTTTTTTTTAAATAATTCAAGCTGCTACTATCAAGGGCAATATTTAGGTATTAGAGCTTTAACTGTCCATTCAGCCCACATATGAAGCTTAAGAAAAATAAATAAAAGTAAAATAATATTTATAAATCATAAATAAAAATAAATAGATCTATAAAATAAATAATAGCAAAATAAATAAACAACCAAGACAAAGAAAATTAAAGTTAAGTAAAAATAAAATAAATCATCTTGAACGCATTCATTCCTATGTACAATATTTGCATTCTGCTCAAGGGGATTCCGAACCTTCTGAACATAGGGAACACACCCAAATTGTCCTTAGCCGCTTCACTGGTATGGAAAGTCTGTGGAGAACGAATGAAAGCACTAGTATAATTAAATGAGTATCAACATCCTCCCCTCCCTCCAAAGGGGAAAAAAAATCCTCTTTATCTAACCAGTAAGAAATCTTATTTTAAAAAATCCTTTATTCTGTGTGATTCCTCCCTTCTCTCGCCAATTTTAAGAGAATCTCTAATGATGTTTCCTTCAACTGGCTAATAGTTTGTTCAGAGAGATCATTTGTATCACTTTTTTTTGTAACGAATTACAAAACCGAGTCTATTTTTGCCTGTTTTTAGCCATATCTCAACAAAATCCTTCCGTGCTATTTTATAGTTTTTTTTTTAAAAGAAAAAAAAAATAACTAAACGCAAAAAAATCCATAAATTTTCAACAAACAAGGTATGCGTGTGTATGGTTGAACCTCTGTATATCGAACATGAAAGCTCCTTGAAAAAAAATTGCTATAAAGACATTTTGATATATAGAAAGAGTTAAAAAGATGGTAAAAACAGTTACTATTATTTTTTAAGATTAAAGAATTATCAAAAGCAACTTTTTAGGGTATTACATTTCGATACCGCTTCATCAGTTTTTTCAAATGTTAAGGATTCAAATCGTTTTTAATGTCCTCCAAAACTTTCAAATGTTTTAATAATCGAATCATGGTTAATGTAAATTGGTGATACCGTACTTGTTGTAATTGCATATTTTATATGAAGGACTTCTTCATATGATGAATTGATGTAGGAACAATTCATTTCATTTTTTCATTCAATAAAATTGAATCCCGTATTGCCAAAAAGCAAGATATACCTCATATTTTATTGCCACATCTTTATTTTTCATCCCGGTTTTTACTTTTTTCATATGTCGAACTTTTCTTTCACACTTAACGATTTTCGTTCAAGAGCCTTGTTCAAAACAAGAAACACAAAGTTAAAATCAATTTAAAATTAAAATTTCACTCCAAGTTAAGAAAGAGATTCAGAAAATCTCAATCTCTTAGGTACGGTATCTAATTACTTCTTCTTAAACAAGGTCTTCCCGAATTTCCAATGATTAATGAAGCATTTAAACATGCTATTTTTTTGCTTATTTAAATATTATAAAGTATGTAAACTAAGGGCCCTTTTTGATGAAAATTACATTTTATATTTTTTAAGTGTGATTTTCTTCAAGGTGAAAAATTCAAGGTTCCTAAAAAGAGTTAGATACATATATATATGGGAGTTCGATTTACAGTTCCACTGTGTATATATATATATATATATATATATATATATATATATATATATATATATACCGTAAATATGGAACATTGGGACCATTGGGGCGTAACATAAATACAAATCATAAAGGTGTTTAGATGTTCAACAGCAGTTATGAGTAAACTGTTTATCTCATCCCATGGTATATATAATCATTGAAATTTAGGATATTTTTAATTTCAAGAATAATAACAGAGTTATCTGGCCCGTAATGAATACTGTTAACTTGATGAGAGACTTGCCCTGTACTATCCTGCTAAGCCGGCCATCCTACCAACGACTATGGCCTCTGTTTAAATCATTCAGCTTTAGATTTTTTTTTTTTTTAAAAGGTCGGACCCACATATTTTTTTATTTGTATTATTCCTGGCAAACCAGCTCTTCTGAGATTTATCAGTTCTTCGGATATCCGGAAGAACTGGTTTTACCGGGAGGATGGCCTAGGCTATTTTTTTTCATTTGAATCTGCTTTTTAAAAAGGATTATTACATTGGTGACATTAAAGAGGATCAGATATGACCTCTGCTGGTAATAAAATTTTTTAAGAAAAATTCAGTGGAGACAAATAAAAAATATATATATTCTTGATTTATAGCAGCTACTTACCCTCCGTTAACCATGAATCGAGTCGATAAAAGCCAGTGTATTGTCAATGTTTTGTCACTGACACTCAATTCTTTAATTCAAAGTTCATTCAACGGGCATTGCAAAATCTGTTTGTACAAATAATAGAAATAACAAAAGCAACAACAGACAAAACTATAAAATTTAATTTTACTATCCCACAAGCTGCTAAAGAGGGAAAATATTTTAGTTGGAAACACGTTAGAATCTATAAGACCCCTATACATAAAACAATTTTTTGGTTTACTATAAACGGATTATTACGGGCATGGAAATGTTTGGGTTATTTCACATGCCGTTATAATTATATTATAATAATACAATTATTATATTGAGGAATGGATAGTCATATTTCTCTTCGACCTATTCTTTGAATCTTTTGCAATCATCCCTCTGGTTAGCTAGAGGTTCCAACAAATTTCCAGGCTTCTAATGAAGCACATTACATGTTCGGGATTGGCCCAAACAATGCCTTCAGGTATAAGTATGGCCTGATTTTTATGCTGCTTTTGGTAATATATTGAAACGGCGATGCTGCTAGAACATTGAGAAAACGTTCGGAAAAATCAACGAAATTGCCACTCGCCGTTTTAAAAACCAATTTTACAGCAAAGGAAAAAACTAAAGGTGACAGTAGTCAATGGATGGATTCATTCGTTATTCCTTTTTTCTTTAAGGTGTAACCATTGTCTCAACATTCGACCACTATTAAACAGACCGGACATGTTGCGGTCCCAACTGAAGATTTCTTTGAGCTCATATTCAACCCCCTAACTTTCTCCAGTACCTCTCCTGCGCACATAGCTCTGGAATTTTCAATGGAATGGGATACAATTTATGTCGCATATCTTACGAAGTATATTAACCAATGAATCCCTAGGACACTTCGGATATTTTTCATGACAATTCATCAGTCCACATAGATCATTTCTTTAATGCACCGCTAGTGGCGCACAGTGGCAAAAAAACGTGCGAAAAAACTGGCTTCTCATCTTGTTTTTAGCTGAATAACAAGAAGGTTGTTTTATTGTATTTTTTAACGATGAACCCCGATTCAATTAAGAGTTAAAAATTTCAAGATATAATTCAAAATATATGGAAAATAATTGGGCAAATAAAAAGGACTATTGAAAAAAATATATATGAATATTAATGAGATGTAATTTTACTGAATAAATTAATTTAAAAACTTTTAACATTGATTTAATATATTTTTTAAATATTTAATATAAATTAAAAACATAAAAATAGTGGAATATAAATAAAATATAAATTTTAAAAAATGTCTGCAACTATATTTATAAAATCTCTTGGAGATCAAGAGTTCTCGTTTTTTTTAGTTGTTCTTAATTTAATAATAAAAGCATCAGATTTTACTAGAAGACTGTTGATGAGATAATATAGAAGAACCTTGTGGACGGTTTTAGGCATGTCATACCATCTATATAGCTGTACATATAGTTCAGCAGTTTCATGCCAACAAATTATGAAACGGAATGTCTACATTTATTTTTTATGTTTTGTTTTTTTATGTTTCTGGGAAAAATTTAGGTGGCAAAAAGAAAAAAATACAGGGGGGCAGAGTTGAAATTCGTAATCAGCACCCTAATATAAATTAATAAGGAAATTTTCAAAACTTCTCCAAAATTTATCAACGAGATCCCTTTTGCACGCGTTCAGTCAGAACAATGCTTTTTCGAATTAAAATCAAGAAGTGAACAAAGTTCGCAGATTTACTCAGTTTGCTGGGTATTATTTCCTCACGTAAACAGAAGCCAAATAGGTTAAGAGAAACAAGTTAGTACACTGCGCTCAAAAGATGTACTATTTAAAAAAAAATTTATTTAAGCAAAGATAACAAAGTACAAAAACCACTTTTTTAAAAGCCTTTCAATCTCCGACAAGTTTCATATATGTCAAATAGATGTGCCAACAGTGTCATTGTTCATTCACAGATAAAGGAGTAGAAATGAAGTAGCTTAGAATTTTGATATCAAATTCCATACTTCAGAATATGTGTGGTGATAGCTAGTAGTTACAGATAAGAAAATACAACTGTAACCATTTCATTCTCCTCTGTAAATCTGGAAATGGGTACATGAACTATTAGATAATGATCAGCATTTTGAGAGGGTTGCGGTTTAGGTTATTTTTTTTTTCACTTTTTGACCGCTGTGCGGCGTACTAAATTGAAACTAGTGGTTCGAATCGATTTTAATAGGTGCCAGTAGTGCCAATAAACAAAATAGAGAAAAAACATAAAAATCCAAGGATCTAATTTAATGAAACCCATCCCAAACGTAGATGTAAGGGGGTCCTCTCTCCATGTAATATTTTCTATGCCTAGCTATATTATTTGTAAAATAAAATTCAAATAGTTACAAAGTTTTTTCTTAGTTTCACGTAATATTCAATTAAATATAATCAAATATTTGAACTGATATTAGCCGTTTTTAGTATTTTTTTAGATTAGACGAATCTTGAGCTCTTTCGACTAGATCGATCAGATTTTTCGTAGTTTGAATATATTTCAAATAATTTATTATACGGTTATTAGTTATGAGTTATTAGTTAAGGTAATAAAAAGAAAAACATGATTTCCGAAGGTTTGCCATATAGGACTGAGAGACCCAGTATGAACTGTTTTGATACATTAAGAAACTCTGTCGACATGCTGAAGGTTTTTGTTTTATATAAAAGTGAAGAATTATTTTTTTTTTCTAAAAAATAAAACTAAACCAAGGACACAATACTAAAATGCCCATAGGATTTATTTCGGATTAGACTAATACCGGGGATAGAATGGGCAGTGAGCTGTTACACTTTTATGTAACAAGAACTAGACA
This sequence comes from Rhaphigaster nebulosa, assembly GCA_948150685.1. Taxonomy (NCBI): domain Eukaryota; kingdom Metazoa; phylum Arthropoda; class Insecta; order Hemiptera; family Pentatomidae; genus Rhaphigaster; species Rhaphigaster nebulosa. The sequence goes on from OX411307.1 coordinate 158,143,024, forward strand.
GTTAAGGCAAACCTGTCCTTTCTCTGGACCATTCGAGTATTAGGAAATCTCAACGTTTTATCTGCACTGACTAAAAGTATCATTCCTTTTACTCCTTTAATCTTAAGTATTTTCTTATTATTTAAGTAGTGGAAAATTATCAAATTGGAAACAAACAAAAAAAATAAAATTTTGTTTTTCTGAAAACGTAGATACTGTCTTCCAGCTTTTCCCACATTTGCTCAAAGTCAATCCATTTCTCTATATACTTTCCACAACGTTGTGGAATCACATGAGCTTGTGTCAACATAATTAAAACAGATAAACTAATTTTGTTGATGATTCAATTTGTAAATTCCAATTTATTGAATTATATTTTCAAAAAGACCAGGGAGGACACTATGCACTCTTGCCCCCATTAAAATTTTATCTGCAGCTGCATTATTCTCTTACTCATGATATTTCTATTTTAATTATATTTTGTATTATAGTTTTGTTAGACGTCGACCTGCTCGTCTTACGCGTGGCACTTACACCACTAGACACGAATGTGATTTTCATGATTTTCGTGATTTTCATTCCAACAACTTCAGCCCTTGCATTTCAGCCAGTACATTCTCTTTATCCATGCCTTCACTGGATGAGATACCACTTCTACAATTTACAGTTTCCAGCGGTATCCTAAGGAAACCAAAAACATTGCTGAAGTATTATACGACCCCACGTCCGGGGTGGAGTGGGACCAAGGCCCACCTCCTTGGCACATAGGTTCCGGACATGCATTTTAAGTGGGTGGATGTCGCTCATTGGGGACACATTTCCACGTGATGTGTCTCCAACGAGCGGTATTGATATCCTTGATTTCCACATGACCCATTTTACCTGCTAACACGTACTAAACGTGCTAGGTATAGTGTTTGATACTAACTTATTGTCCACATTGCACCTCCTGTAGAAAAACATTTCATACATCTGCGTATATACATATAATCATATATATTTCTGCTTTCTTATATATATATATATATATATATATATATTTTAAGTTATAAGGGTAATAAATACCATTTATGTTTACAGAAACAATAAATAATGTGATACCGAGATATAAGTCCTTAAAAACGGAAATAAAATTATGAGTAGTTTACTAGGGGAATCTTAAAATCGACCCTGAAAATTCAAGGCCCTTTTACGTTTAACTGCTTGAAGATAAATTAGCAAAACTATATGTATTCTTTAAGAAAATTTGATGTTCTACAACTTCTTTTCTCACAAGCTTCCCTTAAATGCAAGGAAAAGGAGTTGGAAGGACATGCTTGAAGAAAAAGGTGAGGCGTTAAACATTTTTCTGTACATTTTCCATTTTTGTCAGCCCATATCTCGGAGATAATAACACACAAAGATAAATGCTAGTGTACTATTTTGTAGGTAATTTAATAACCTTTAATTTTCTAAACCATACAAATTTCAAGATATGCACTAGAAACTGAAAAAAAGGGATCTTAGAGCCTCTTCCCACCCCCCGCGGGTACTGAAATCGATGGGAATTCGTTAGGCGTTGTTCAGGGAATCCCCCTGCACATTCCTGAAACTTTTGGAACTACATGATTTATAGCAGGAAAAAAACCTAATTTTGCTGGACTAGTGGGCTGATGGAATGGCAGAGAATGCTTTGTCCATCTTGGGAGTAAGAAACTGGAAAGCAGCAGGAATCCCCCGAGATGACTAGCGGTTGCTGCTACAGGGGGCCCTTGATCACCACGAGATGTGCTGGAAGTAAAGTAAAAACAGTTGACATCCGCATGAAGGTATAGAAGGATCAATCTAATTAGGAAATAAATTTATAGAAGTGGCAAATAATTTATCAATTCCTAAAGTAAAAACGATTATAATTAAGTTATTATTATTGTATGTTTTCAAAATAAAATTTTCTCGGAGTTAATTGTAACTTTTTTTTAGTCTCCACTCGAGAGGAATATATGTCAGCGATCGCCTGAAATGAAGCATTGTCATATCCTTTCTCAAGGCATGGATTTAGTTAATTGATTTAACTTTGAGCTGTAGTCTGTGTGACGACTGAATTGATGAAGCTTTAGATATTAACTATGGTCTAAAAGACTCAAGAATATCATTTAGGGATCTTCCGAAAGCTTAGTCATATTTTTTTTTCTCTATCCTGAATTTTATAAGTAATACTCTAATTACTTATAAGAATGATCACTTTTGTTTTAAAATATATTTCACCAACATTTGAACATAATTCCGGGATTATAAATCTACGCAAAACAGAATATTTTCCTTTGTTGTTCCGCTGTTATAAACATCTTTGTGTATTATAAATTCGAGACCGTATATTTATTTATTTTTTTCAAACGCATATAAGAGAAATCTCATAAAAGAAATAGGCGCAAGAAGAGACGATTGTTTTTATAATCTACAAATTAGTTTAAATATTCATAAACTTCAACTGCTGAACAAGGTAAACCAATCAAATACAAGTCATAAGAGTCAGAAAGGAACCGGATTCTACCCATATACTTAACCACTTCCTAAACTATGCAAATTAGGCGTATTTTACAAATCCAGATTATGAAATTGTTTTCAGAATATCAAGATCACTACCTTTTGAAAGTTCAACTCTAATGGGTGCGAAACCAGTTCTTTTGTTAGTTTGCTTTGGTGCCTTGACGATGGAAAAATAAAACAAAAAACAGCTACCAGTATCAGTGACCTCATCACCCTCACATCCGATTGACATCCCACAGCCCTAAAATCGATTTTAAAACTTTTTTTGACAAATTCTATAAAAAAAAAGTGTTTATAGCGTAGTTTTGTTTAGTTAAAAGGGGGGATTTTGAGCCAAGTTCAATTAGTATGGCTCAAATCTAACATGATCATTGTTTCAAGCGGAATGGCTATAATAGAATAATTGATTAATTATTCGAACAAATTTGCGTATTAAGCGGCCGGCCACATGTTCTATTGGTTTCAGGTATCAGCTACACTGTTACCTTTGTTATCAGTTCTGTGCTTTCTTTTATTAGTATAATTTTTGTACAAATAAGTTCTTTGTTTTGTGATATTTTTCTCCTTGTTTTTTGAGAAAAAAAAATTATTTAAAAAAATGAGAAATCACCTTCTATGGAAGAAAAATCATTAAATTATTTTCAAAGTTTTGATATAATTCCATCGAAGAAAGTCTGTGAGATTGGGCATGACATTTCCATTACTTTTTTTAAACGTAAAATTTAAATTACGGTAAGTCTCCGACCTCAAGTGAAAAAGGTCCGTTGGCTTTTATTTTCCGTCTCTAGAACTAGCGTAGCGAGCGGAAGCCGACAACTGTGATCTAATTAAAACAGTAATAATTTTAATAATTCCAATGAATAAGACTTTTTAATGCCATCAAATAAATTCAAAGTTTTGGAATTATTCCATTTTTATTTATTTATTTTTTTTAAATTAAGGAATTTTAGGAATGAAATGCAATTTAAATTTAACTTTTTAACGTCGCCACATAAATCCCTATAAGTAGAAAGAAGACGCGTTACCTAGTTATTGTCAGGCTATAACCGACAACGATAGAAAGTATGGTCGACTGCTTAAATAAAAAAGTACCCAAATTTGAATAAATAATAAATCACAGGTTAGATTAGTGTTCTCTAAGAAATGAATCGGGTAAGATAGATCCTAATATGTTATAATAGGTTTTACTAGACGCTTCCAGAATCCACCCAGGTAAGAAATAAGAACTGGATAACAGCCACAAGATAATTCAGAAGGTTGAGACACATTAACCGTAAGTGCTCTTATCACCTCAACCAGAAGCACCAGTTGGGTTGATTTATTTATTTACACCTTTTGTGCCTATAGAAGATCTTTCCAATTGTTCAGGGTAAGTTTATATTAGTTTACATCGACTAAGATTAGTTTACACTGACCAAAATGCGGGGCAGTAAACTAGGCTTTAGGGGGTCCCGCGGCAAGAACGCAAATAGGATCCTCTGGCTAAATAATGAAATAAAATTTTCTGGAGTCTCCAGAAAGTTTATAGTAAACTTACCTAAAATTACCATTTATCCAAAGAAGATATTTTACATTTTTGACTATACAGTGGATAAAGGGGCGGATTAAACGATAAACGAACTAAGCTGCCGCGTAGAGCACTGAATAGAAAAGAGCTTCGAAGGGGTCCCGAGGCTTTGATTCGAAGATGTCTTTAATTAAAGATTTTGAAAATGGCCGAAAAGGTAAAAAAATTGCCCATAAAATAACCGAACTTATATAAAAACAAAATGTTAAATTTAAGGCCTCTAAGCTACACCCTTTAACTGTTTGTCCGAGGTTTTTTGAAACTTCATTTGGGGAAGGCATTAAAATTTTTACCACTTAGGGCTCCCACTTGTTTTGATTCATCCTTGGGTCGATAAAACTATTTATACAGTTACAATATTAAATTGAAATAAGCATTTGGAAAATATAGTGCAATGCTTTTGCTATCTGAAAATATAGTACAAAAACAAAAGAGCGAAACATCACGATTGCGAATCCGAATGCAATATAGCCCAGTCAAATAAAGTGAAAAAAAGGCTGAACCTCGGAATGGAAGATACTGAGCTGAAAATTTGCGTGAACCTTTATTATGACTTTCTAAATGTTGGTTAAAATGTCACCTAAAATCTCATGTCTTTCAAATCTCGTGTCGGTGTATTAGGTTATTTATGGTCAGAGCGTTAGTTATTTTTATTAGTTATTTTTAAGCGTTCCACCTTGTTAGATGTAATTATAAAAATTGTTAGGAGAAGGTTTGAATGTGAATTACGAAAATATAGGACATTCAAAATAAAGTAAAATAAGCCTTTCCTGTAATGTATGCCGTTCCAAAGCCGTTACCTTCAAAAATGTAATTCATTAAAAAAACAAATAAAAATTTAGCTCATTTTTCATTCCGTGCTCAATACTTTGAAGACTAGTGACCACGTGAAAAACTTCATGAATAAATGTTTTAAAGAAAATTAAATTTGCTAAAATTTGAGCCAAATATATGGCAAATATCATGGAAACAGTTCTTCCAACGAGCATAATCATTATAAACTAATTTATGATACATCTAACTCTTATTTGAGTGGTAATAGGCATCAAAACGTCTAATATTTCCCGAGATAAAGCTTTTAAAAAAAGAAAAATTGCCATTTTGTGAACCTATTTTGGCAAATTGGAACTGTTCTTCCTACGAAGAAAACTAATATGAACCACATTATGGTGAATTTAACTGGCTCTAATTTGAGTGGTAATAGACATCTGTAAGTCTGATAGTTCTCAAGATATTTCAGAAAACACATTATATACTATTTTGACATTAAGCAACTTAGTCATATCTTGAGAAATGTTAGATTTCTCGGGAACTATTAAACGAGCAGATGTATGTTACCAATCAAATAAGACCTAATTAAATGCACAATAAAGTAGTTTATAATAATTATCTTCGTAGAAAGAACAGTTTCTATGATCTTTGCCAAAATAAATTCACAAAATTGTGATTTCTCGTTTTTTGTAAAACAAATTGTTTTTTTTTTTGAAATTCTATATCTCAGGAACTAGTAAACATAAACAGCTGTATTAGACCTCAAGTTTTAGGAAATTGAATTTTCTTTAAAAAGGTACTCATAAAGTTTTTGCACGGAATAATGTTTTATATTGAGCACGGAATTGAGCGAATTTTTTAGGGTTTTTCTTGAATAAAATGTCACCATTTCTGAAGGTAGCGACTTTGGAACGGCATACAAGGCTTATTTTGCTTTGAAAGCAAAGTAATTCACATTCAAACCTTCTCCTAAAATGAGTACCCTATCTTGGCCTAGTCCCCTAGTCCCCCTAGCCCCCACTGCGTTATATCTTGAAAACGGTATTAATAAGAAAAAACTTGGAGAGAATTTAATATTCTACAAGTTTTATAATAACATTTAACGACGTAGGACACATAAAAAACGAGATATTTACAAAAAAAAGATTTTTGTCACTTCTGACCTTTACCATAATAACTTGACACGCCGACACGAGATTTTGTGTGACTTTTTAGCCAACATTAAGAAAGTCATACTAAAGTTTCATGCAAATTTTCAGCACAGTATCATCCATTAGGAGGTTGAAACCTTATTTGAATGGGCTAATATTACTTCATTTTTTACCTCCTGTCTTGCGGGCCCCTTACCTCGAGGGTCCCGGGGCATTGCTCTGGATGCCACAGCCTGGATACGCCCCAAACAAGTTATTTCAAATAAAGTGCAAATAATGCGCATGACATTAGATCAAGCTTCTCTTACAATTTTTTGTATTTCTTTACTGGTAAATATTTCAATCTGCTACAGTATTGGGGAATAAGTAATAGTGATGACTGTGACTCATTCATACAAAAAACAAAACAATTAAAATATATAAAATAGAAATGATGAAAAGTAAAAGAGTTAAAAGCAGTTTAGGAAAGTAAAATAATTTAATGAAAAATCGGTTCGGGCTTCAATTCACTACACTCTAACGTATGTTTCCGCCATGACGGTCGGCATTTGGTTTACTCGGGTGAATGACTTTTATCTTTATACAATTCCAATTAACGTTAATTTAAATAAGCGTGTAGACCTCTACTTTTTAATCAAATCTGATTTTTTTCCTAGCGCAGCAGGGTAGATATCATTCCACCTGATGATTCAGGACCCTAAGGATTGAAACCGTGAAAATGAATCAAGTTATTTTGAGCCTAATTGAAAAATTCACAATTGAAAAACTTCATATTTTTGAATGAATTTAAAATAACGATCTTCATTACGTAGAACATTATTAAGTAGAAGATGTAATGTGCATAACCTCACAGTTCCACCTCAATTATCCATCCAACTCTAACCTTCTGTTATCGGACGTCCCACTTCGCATCGATTAAAAGATTGCTGCGACATCTCCAAACTGGACTTCGTCCAACAAAGGCACAGATGAAAAAAATGAGTTTCGCTAGGAATTAAAATCTTCCTCGCCCTTGACCTTTTCTTCAAGGATTCACTCCGTCCAAAGGTCGTTGATGACATTAGTGTTTTTCAACAATATCTACACACTTAAGAAATACCAAGGTCGGCGAATTTACATTTTGTGCTAAAATTGTGCTTAGTTAATTCAAATGCACCTTTGAAGACCTTTTGGTGTATGGTTGAAATCTGAGAATAACAAGGCTTGCTACATACCGTTACGTTGTCCAGGTACTCAGTTCTTAGTCTGATTTTATCCCAGTACTCTACATCCTACTAGACGTCTCCTGTTTCTAGCCCCTAGCAAATTTCTTGCTTTAATTTTATTGACCGTGTAAATTAATACTTCCAATAGGTTTTTGCTACCATTCCTACCATGTATTTGATTTGAAACTTTCCTATTTGTCTCTATGGCTATATATATATATATATATATATATATATATATATATATATATATATATATATATATATATATATATTTTCCAGGCATTAATAAGAAATATTACCTTTAAATATTTTGAAAATTATATTAACAGTCAGAAGTTAATGTTTGGCCAAAATTTATTTCTTGAAGGGAATTTTGTCTACTTTACGATGGTGCAATTTGAACTTCCATTACCTTGAATAGTTTTTGAGTGATCGCATCCTTTTCAGCAAAAAAAAAAACGTGGCAAATAAAAAAAAATACAGAACTTAAATTTTCTGTTTTTCTATGTTGATTCGGACCACGGTTCTTCAGAACCATTTTTGTTGCTCTTCAGATGCAGAACCAGTCTCTGAAGCTTCCTGGTACTTATCCTGAACACCCTGTATACATACATACACAGGGTATTCAAGACTCGATTGACAACACCCTAAATATCCGCAATTTTTGGAATTTAGAGGCGAAACTGGGTGGGGCACTTTTGTGTTGCCTGAAGTTTCTTATATTCAACCCCCTAACTTTCTCCAGTACTTCTTCAGCACACATAACTCTGGAATTTTCAATGGAACGAGGAAAATTTCGATCCGACGCTTCTGTTAAGCGCTAATCACAAAAAAAAAAAAAAAACGTAACAAATCATATTTTTTCTGAAGAATTTTCATTTTCCTTCAAAAGAAGGTCAAGTATAACTCCTTAATAAGCGTTGTAGCTAATGAAATTAGCCATAAAATTAATTCAAGTGCAAAGCCCTACGCTAAGTGTTAACTAAGATAATCCTGTTTGAACATAAACCCGAATTGTCATTTTCTTAAAAGGCCAGGAGAGAATTCTGAAGTGTGGTGTGTGTTTGATGGCCGTTTCATTCTCCCAAGATGGCCTTTCCTTGTAGCTCGCTGCACCAATCTAAGAAAAGCACGACGATCCGGGTGAGGCCGATCCCGAAACTACTCAGCTTAAAGGCGAGCGACCGCTGAACTGCTCATGCAGCATTCTCTCAGCATCAACTACATTTGCACAAAATCATTATAATCACCAATTTCTATAATTGCACCTGTCAGACTACTTACTGTAACTAACTGAATAAATTCTCCAATGCCTGAACTTTGATCTCTGTGATAAATATATCACAGGCAGTTATGAAAGGATTACCATTGCTGAATACATACGAAGCCTTCACTGACAGCATCCCTCTCAAGCTTATCATAAACAAGAAACATCCAACGTGTTTTGAGGGCTTCTTTGCTTTTCGGTTCGAATGACGTGTAACATTTTCAAAGAACAAAAATTGTGTTATTTTTTATGTACGGTGAGAGTGTTATCAAATACACACCACACTAGAGAATTCAATCCCGATCATTTCAGCAAAATGGTAATTTGGGTTAATGTTCAAACATTGGGTTATCTCAGTTAATACTCTACGTAGGGCTCTGCACATGAGTTAATTTTATTGCTAATTTAATTAGCTCCAACGTTTATTATGTAATTATTTTTGATAAAAGATTTTCTTTTAAACGGAAATGAAAATTTGTCAGAACAAAATCTGATTTTTTGCGGTTTTGGGGGATTAACGTATTACCGAAGCGTCGGATGATTATTTTCACCTAAATAACGACGCTTTAGGATTTGATTTCCTACAAGAATCCGTCATAAATATACTACATTCCATTGAAAATTCCAGAGTTATGTGCGCTGGAGAAGTACTGGAAAACGTTAGAGGGTTGAATATGAGGTCAAAGGAAACAAGCAACACAAATGTGCACCACCAACTTTCGTCCCTAAATTGCAAAAATTGGATTTTAAGGGGGTTGTCAATCGACTCTTGAACACCCTTTGTGTGTGTGTGTGTGTGTATGTATGTGTTTGAGTGTCTGTCTGTATGTATGTATGCATACATGTGTATATATCCACAGGGATATATAATGTATTCAAGATTCAAATCGCATAAAACATAATGGTATATTTTCTGGTTGGGGGTTATAATTGTTAATTATACGAGAATCATTTTTTCTCCGTCATATATGGCGAAGCAGGAAACATCTGACTATTGGAAAGCTCACCTTCAACTGAATAGTAACCTGCGGTTGTTTCCTGGATACATACCAACAGATAATCTTCGAATAAAAAAAATAAATATATTAGTAAACAAAGAGTAGTTTTGTGGAGACGAAGTAATTTTTTTAAGATTATAAATTCCAAGAAATAATAATTTTAAACAAATTGATTAGTGTTATTGAAGAGTATTAGAAGATAATGCATAGTATGTATTTCGTTATGATATTTTGAAACAAAATTACCATAATACTAATTAAACGTTTGATCTTTATATGCATGATAAGTTGAAAAATATAAAGTTTTTTTTTTTTTTTAAATGGAGAGTTGACATATTCAACTACAATTTATTGACAATTGATTGACAATTTTATTAAAAGTTGAATTTTAATAAGTTAATTTTTTTAACATTTAATTATTGGCACATCTGAGGAGCATCCTATCAAAAGTTAATATATCCACTTTTCTTAAAAAAATATTTCTTGGCACATTTTACATCTGAAGGTTAAAGGATTATTTAATGATATGGACACATAACAAAATATTTATTCTAAACTAAATAGTTCTAACTAACAACAATACTTAAATTAAACTCAGCACATCTAACTTAGAAGGTTAATAGTCCAAAAAGGTATTGTTTCTCTATCTTGCTCTTCTCCCCTTTCAGCTTCTTGTTCATCAGCCTCTTCTTCGTTATCGGGTGGTCCCGTTGAAAGTCCCTCCACGATTGCTCCAGTTCGTCTTCTAAGGTGATCTGCATTCTTCCTCTTCACCAGGCCGCCGACTTCTACCTCCTAGCTCAGCTCCCTTGTCTTCCGGCTGATCCTTCCTGATTGCCATACACTTTTCCTATTTTTCTTCCTTTTAAACCCGAGTTCCTTTCTGGATGCTTCATGTCTTTCAGCTTTCTTCCGCCTGGCCATTGAAACTCAGTCGCATCGCCAATAAAGAATTATGAAATTATAGAAACACGTATCAAAATATTAATTTTAAACTATATGGTTCTAACTGCACATTAACTAAGCTCAACACATGATCTCATTTAGTTGGCTAATAGTCTTAAGAGGTATTATTTCTCTATATTACAAAGGTTATTTCTTCAAAACTTGAATTTTCCTTTGCCATAATTGCCAATAATTGTTAAAAAACATTTTTTCAATAAAACTTTAACTTCTACATGCAATGTCCCGTAATATTTTTTGTTTTATTGGAAATAATTTGGATATATTATTATCCGAAAGTGGATATATTAGCTTTTGATAGGATATGCCTCAGCTGTATTCATAATACAAGTGGACGTGGTGTCTTATTTATATGAAATGACAGTGATTTATGATGAAACTGCACATAGCTAATGCACCAACGAAAAAAAAAAATTGTTATTTGTAAATGAGGAACAAATTAAATGAAACTTCATTTTCTTTTCAGACGCCTTGGAGGATTATCGAAATTTGATTGGGTAATCAAGATTAGAAACTAGTGTCCTTTTAATGGTGTGCATTTTCTAATGGAAAGTTAGGTATAGATATATTTCGGACATTAAGGTTATTTTGTTTGTGGCATAATAAGGAGCATGTTATTTCTATGGGGGCTTTCCCCAAAGACAAATTATCAAATAAATAGATAATAAGGAACATTGAAGATTTTACGAAGGATTTTGGATTGTGAGGAATGGATACGGGAGGAATCCGATGGTTTAATGAAACTCAGCTTCATTTGTCCAAATAATTCGTTAGTCTGATTTGGGTCATTCCGATGGGAAATTAAATTAAGAAATAAGTTTGTCAAATAAATTGTTGCTTCGGTGCAGAACTATCATATCTCCAAATTTGACTTTTATTGTTTTTATCGCTCAAGATAGTTTGTACTTCTGCTGATTTGATGCAGAAATGCCTTATCTCTATAATATTTAACCCTAAACCTGACAGTTCTTTTATTCACTTATTCTCATGATACGTTTCTATTGTTCAAATTTTTTTTCAAGTTTAGAGATATACATTTTTTCAACGATTTTTTTTAGTAAATATTAAATTTTAAAAAAAATTGTAAAGAATATTTGTATTTGAAAAATCCACAAAAATAATCTTCCAAGATTAGGGCTATGCTAGAAAGTCAAAAATATGGTTTATATATTGGTATAATGAAACAGTAAAACAAATAGTTAAAAAACCCTCATGTGTAAAATTTAATTTTCGGAGTTAAGCTACTTCTGCACTGAAGCGGCGAAATATTGAAGGAGTATGAAATAATGCCCAGTTTCTTTTCATTGGTCGTAGGTCTAGGTCAACATCACTGATATTGTTTAAAAATTATTGCAAATGGTATATTTCAAGCTAAATTTCCTCATAATTTAATAATTAAAAAAATTATAAAACTTTTAAACGTTAAAACCAGGCGCGTAAGCAGAATTTTTTTCGTGGGTGATTTAACTTTTTTTTTTGTTATATAAGAAGGGGGGTTAATAAAAAGAAAACAAGTAATCACTTAAGTTTCTCTAATCACCAAATTTGGCGTGTTTTAAGGATAAGAATGAAAATTGGGTCAACAATTATTATCACAATACAAAACTTATGTTGGTGGGTGTGAAAATTATATTTTTTCAAAACTTTTAGAGGGGGGATGTATCCCTGATCTCCCCCCCCCCCCCCCCTGCGTGCGCCACTGGATAGAACCATTCATTATTATCATAATATCATAGCAAAAAAATAAATTAAGTACTAATAATAATTTTTTAACTTTTCATTTACAACTAAACTCAAAAAAATCCTTAGGCAGCACAGCAGTTGAATATTTTAAATATTAGCTTACGTCAATTCATAATTTTTAAAAATTAAACCATTCTACTGTCCGGTTTTCATGGCTTGTGAAAGGATGGCTTAGTAATGAATGCCGTTTCCTTTGTACTTCAGTAACATTGTAGTTTGATGAATTTATTTTTAAAAGCCAACTATCCGTTATAAATTGATTATGTTTTATTATAATTAATTTTAAACACCATGGGAATGTTATTATTATTATTATTATTTCACGGCGCTACAATCCGGTTACAGGTCTTGGCCTCCTCCAACCGCTTCCTCCAATCGTCACGGTCTTGAGCCGACGCCTTCCAGTTTCTGACTCCAAGGATGCTGTAAGCATCTCCTGCCACACCACCTCAACACCTCAGCGTTGGTCTCCTCCTCCTTGTCCCATGGATTGGCTGTGTCAGCAGTATTTTGGACATTTCTTCTTCTGGCGGAAGAAGAAATGAATCCTGGTGATATGCCCTGCATATCTTAAGCGCCTCAACTTCATTGATCTGACAACATCTGCATCCCCAAAAGCGATATATAGCTCCTGGTTCGTGCGCCGCCTCCAATTTTCTTCAATCTTTACACCTCCAAAGATGCGGCGGAGTACTTTTCTTTCAAAAATGAGGAGCTCCTTTTCGGCATCCTTAGATGTATTCCAAGACTCCGATCCATAAAGTACAGAGCGCACCAACGTTTTATAGAGGTGGAGTTTGGTTGGGAATGTTATATTATAACAAATTGAATGTATCGAATAATAAAAAAAAATTCATTCTAATATTTTTTTTTTCTTTTTTTTTTCTTTTTTTTATATATCTATTTGGTATTTAAATTAAAAAAACACCAATGAATATTTCTGAAAATGTTCAATAAAAATTATTCCTTAGTTTTTGGCAAATATTTTTAGGATCATACATTATTACTTCAATCAACTTCTTTTATGATTTTGATTGTCTTGATTCATTAAAAAAAAAGTCTCCAATTTTCCTCGTATTCAGTTTTGTTGTTGTTTTTTCTTCCGAGGGGAAGAATCTGGTGTTTTTAGATGATTTTTCTGAGGAAATTATTTTGAAAATAATAAAATTTATTCACTATTTAAAAAAAAAATACCTCAAGAACGAATTGTGGCATATATTGTATTATTTTTGTTTTAATATGATCAGACAAGGAAAAATGATTTGAACTGAGAAATCAGGAAAAAATGTAAAGAACATATAAGGGTATCCGTTTTAAAGAAAGATACATCATGTTGTCAATGCACAGTCAATTAGCAGAAAAAATAGACAAGAAATTAAATAATATCGCTAATTTATTAAAATAAGTATATAATTGTAATAGGATGGTTCTATACCAAGTTTAAAGTTTACTGTGTAAATTGCAAAGCAACCTCTGACTTCATCCCCCGTAATCATAATGGAATGTTGCTGATACATTGTTGGACATAAATGAGATTTAATGCTTTTGTAATGTTAATATATTTTCAATGGTATGCTTTTTACTTTATAAAAGATTATAGTTTTGTCAATAATTTCTAACTGGTAAGTTGAAGTCTTTATATATACTCTCAGGCACGTTGATTATATTATGGTGTAACTGAGTGGGAGGTTGTAATCTATATCTGGGATCACTAATTGGGGGTCTACGAGAGCTTTTTAAAAAATATGTATTTTAAAAATCGCAAGAAAATGATTTAGTTCTTTTAAAAAAATAATTTTCATACGAAAAACATGAAAAAACGCGCCGCATCACAGACCCAGAATTCTTATCGGCTGCATATACAAATTAATTATTAGGAATAAGAATTCCGGATGTTTACGATGTCGTGCGTTAACTGTAGAATGACTATCAACTCTTATTACCTTTATTTTATGATTTTTTAAAAATTATTTTTTTAAACGAACTATAAAATATTTTCTTGGGATTTTTAAAATATATATTTTTTTAACAAGATCTCATGGACCTCCAATTGGAGACTCCAGATATAGACTACAACCTCCCTCCCAGTTACACCATAATATATGCTATGTGCCTGAGAGTATATATAAAGGCTTCAACGTTCCAGTTAAACTGTAATCAGTTCCACTTCAATGGTTCCAGTTCCAAAAAACTATAATCTTTTTTAATGTAAAAAGGATACCATAGAAGATATACAAACGCTACAAAGATAAGTTTGCATTAAAGTCTCATTTGTGTTCAAAAATGCGTAACAACATTCCATTATGACTGCAGGTGATATTTATAAATATATTCAGTTAATTTTTAAAATATATTATTATATTAAGGGATACGTGTATATTTTAGGAGTTCTAATGCAGTTGGATATCTCATTTATCTTTAAGAATGAAAAAAAAAATTCTAACTTAAATACATGCGAGAAGGTTATTGTGGATTAGTTAAAATGAGTAACATAACTAAAACCGATTATAAGAAAATGTATTATAATTATAATCTATTCCTATAGCCCTTTAATGTGGCAGAATATATTCATTATCAATAAATGATTAATATATATTTTTTTAAACTATTAATCATGGCATAAAAAACACAGATAACAATAGTAAAACTTGATTCTGATATTTCTTCAAAATTTGTTGTTTTATTCTAAAAAATTGTGAAGAAATTATTATTTATTTTTTAATTTCCTGTCCTCCAATTTATATACAGGAAATATACGTTGAGTAGCCAGGTAAAATATATCACTCATTTGTATCGCCTAGTGGCAATTTAAAAATTGAAATGTAAAATTTGTCAAATATTTATCTTTGTTTTATTTCTACTGTTTAAGATTTATTCTAATAGTTAATATATTTCTGATGTACATATTAGGATCAAAATTTAACCTTGTGAAAATGAATTTAAAGTTTCTTAATTAAATTGTATCGATTTAACTTCACTGAGGGACAAAAAAAAAATGGCCACTCTGTATTATTTGTTATAGGTTACAATCAATTAATAATTAATATACGATTAATGAACTTCGAATTTGAAATTAAATATTAAGATTTTTTTTTATTTTTTTCCTTTTTTGTTTAATCAGTTTATTTTTCCAATATTAAATTCTACGAATAATTTTAATTATGGCAAATAAAAATTTTTTTATCTTTATATTTTAGTCCTGTAATTTGATTCACAAGTTTCCATTAAGAAACATCAAGAGCAGAATTGGCTCAGAACGATCACATCCATATAGAATCTTTAAACAAAATATTCATTTACTTCCTCAAATACTTTCATTTAATTTATATGAAATTAAAATCATTCATGCGTGCGGTAATGATTTAAATAATATAAAAAGTATGTCTAGAAATTTCTACAATATTTTGCTATGTAGCGAAATCAGTCCAAATACATAATTTTTTAAAAAAACTAATAAAAATAAGCCGAGTCAATTTTTTAATTGGAAATATTAAAAATAAGAAAAAACTATGGAATGATACTTAATTTATTGAACTTTTATGACAGAATTATTATTATTTTTTATTAAAAAAAAGAAAGCTGATAAAACCTAAAATAAATAGATGATTATTGTAGTAAAAGGCAATTAAGGAAATTTTATTGAAATATTATTTGTTTTCACCTAATTTAGTACGTAAGCTACACCACCCCTTCTGATCAGATTTAGAATTTCTTTCTCACTTTCGAAACTTTTGTTGAAAGCATTTTGATCGGATTTATTATTGAAACAGGGCTGAAATCTGCAAAAGAATTATCAATGCCGAAAAGGAAGTAAAAAAAGCTTTGAATATAATAGTGAAAAACAGTGAATATAATAGCGATTATCCCAACAGTGAAAAACATCCTACTCTATGGCTGCGAAGCATGGTTTCCAGGAATGCAGGGGAAAAACCGCATATTAGCAGAGGAATGGATGGCTACTGCAAGTCAGCAAGGTTTTTCAAGAAAAGGTGTATTTAATCATAGAGTTGCAGATATATGTCCTCATTGGGTATAAATGGATGAGGGCAAGCATAGTTCTGAGTTTCCCAGGCTGTGTGAATATTGTTTTTTTTTAATTATAGAATTTTTTAAATTTTTTTTTTATCAACGGCGGGGGGATGCCCGTTCCAAGGACGGTTTTAAAAATACAAAACAAAATATTCATTTATTTATTCCATTTTGTTACAGTAAAAACCCTGGGGAAAAAAGGAGATAGCAGCAAACAATAACTGCATAAACATAATTAAATACAATTACAAGTAATTGCCCGTATTTGATAAGGTTATTAACTCCCTAATACAAAATAGCTTAGTACATGAAGTTATAACCATACATCCTCCCAATCCTCCCCTCCCCCCCCCCCTGTGTTCGCCGCTGAAAGTGCGATGACAGACAAGCTATTTGCAATATAGATTATAATTTTGCAATATTTTTTTAAAATGTATTTATTTATTTTATATTTTTGTCAATTTACTTATTTTCCTATTATTGAAGTTTTTTACTTTTACTTATAAATTAGGTATGAATTGAATCCTTTAACATAATTACTAGTTTATTGACAAAAATAAATAAATCACTTTTCAACATTTTCACTAGTTGCCATCGGTGCACAATTTATTATTTTTTTAAAATTATGTTCGTTTTGTTTTATTTATTATTATTTTTCAATATTTTTTAAAAATATTTTTATTTATTTTATATGTTTGCCTATTTACTTATTTTCCAAGTTTTCAATATATTTACTTTTGTCTGTAAATTTGATGTGAATTTAATCCTTAATCACTGAATTGACCCTTAAATAAGGCAGATTGTAATACTAGGTTGGTACAAAAGTCCTTGTGCATGAACACAACCCTTAATTCCAACTCTCATAATTATCCTATAAGAATAATATTTTTGTTACTACTATTTATTTCAATGTTTACTTAGATGAATCCTTTAATTCCACGTGACTTGAGTTGGCTTTATGGTGTCATTTACATTTTTAAAACGAACGTGCAATGTCAGAAGAACAAATCGTGATTCGCGGTCTATTGAGAATTACTGGAACAAAAGATTAAGGCGCAAAGCAGCCGGCGAAAAAATTTGTTCCATAGAAGGAGAGTCAATTATACATTGAAATACTGCCGCACAACCCAGATCAGGTCGCCCATCGGTCGTTGATGAAGTTCTTCTTGAATGTGTGAACCAGGACCCACATGCAACTACTCCTGATTTATCGGCTGTAGTAGGGACTCAAACCTTTATTGTGAAGAGCTAGACAGAGTTTACAGTAGTGCCCCGCTTTGGTCAACAGGAACAAAGCCAATTTGCAATACGACAATCGTTCTCGTTTTATCAAGGAAAAATTATCGGAACTGTAAAGAATAAACGTTTTGCATCATCCTGCGTATAGCCCAGATGTTGCACCATCATATTATGATTTTTTTTAAATCAATGGCTCATTTTTTAAAAGGTCAGATCTTTGATAATTGTGAGGACGTAAAAATTAGATATGAAGAGTTCTTTGCCTCAAAACCAAAGGAGTGGTACCGGCATCAAATTCAATTACTGACAGAAAGATGGATGAAAGTAGTTGAAAACAATGGACTTTACTTTGAAGATTAGTATACAATAATGTTTAAAATATATAGTCTGGAATTTAGCTATACTAATGCACAAGGACTTTCAATCTTGCACAACAACCTAGTATTGGTAATGGAAATAGTTGAAAAAAATTAGTAAATAACTTTTCAAAATTTTCACCTGCTCCCATTAATGCAGGGGTCTGCCCATAATTTGACCCGATTTTGTGTGTAAAGCCTTTGCTTGTAGTTCGTCGGTAAGATTCTCCAGTGTCGTAGTGCGTTTCTATTGACACTTCGATCACAGCATTGTTACGGACGCCTAAGATAATAACCGTATAGTAATATAGTAAAGTTTATAAATCTTCATAAAGTACTACTTTATTTCGTTTACTTGGCTTTACATGAGTTACAGATCTGTATGCTTAACGAGTAAAGGATCGAGTATTTTCTTTAGTGCCTTATTATTATTTTCTTCTTCTTTAATGGTATATTTCTATGTTAAAAGACAGATGAACATTTCCCTGCTACGATAAAATGAGAAAATAATCAGTAGCTTGTTATTATTTTTATTCAGAGGACGAAAGAGCGGGTGACAATGGGTGACGGTACACTGACGACTATTGACAAGCTGAAAAGGTGACAATGACCTTACTAATGACCTAGTGTATTGAATCACTCTTCAACACCGGTCACCTTACTATTCACATAATTGAACAATCGAATCAACAGATAAATAAAACAAAACAAAAATTTCCCTTGACGCTAAATTGACTCCATTCAATATTCCTGCGCACAGAAAAGAATGATACCTATCCATACTATTCCCGAATGAACTTGAACAGTAATCAATAGATCTGTTATCAATTAGTGTATTTGTGTTATATAGTAACTATATGTTTATAGTACTCACATTGATGATTAAAATGGATCATTTGTGTACATTTGATTTAGTCCATTCACTAAAGTTAGACGAAGAAATAAATTTGTGTATATACGTATATTCATACTTTGTTAAATATGTACAAATTAGGCTCAAACAGATTCAAATTACATCGATAAACGGTTGAAGAAAAGTCAAATAGTCAAGTGCGTACATAGACATTTTTTTAGGGGGACGGCGCTAGAGAAATATAGCTGACATATCTGAAATATCGGTAATTTATGTAATTTCGCCGATATTCAAGACAATGTTTGAATATCAGACGTAAATTTAGTGGCTTTTTAGAGCAGAATTCCACTCATAATAATTTCACCGGTTTCGAGAAAATATTAAAAATCGGACCATGATTTGTATTTTGAGGATTTCTGGAGAAGAATTCAGCTCTTTATAATTTCATCCGTTTCAAGAATTTTTTTTAAAAATCGGACGAGAATTTGGTCTTTCGGTGCTGAATTCGGGTAGTTATAATTTCGCTCTTTCCAAGAAAATTGATAAAAAACGGCCGAAGATTTCTATAACAGTATATTTAGCTCTAATGTCCCCCGTTCTAGAGAATATTTACAAATCCGATAAAAATTTGGGTGTTTTGAGGATTTCTGGGCTCGCCATATTTTCCATAATCGGAAGCGAATTGTCAAGGTTTCGAACCTTTCAGGTGCAGAGTTTAGTTCGTTATTATATATCCCTTTCCAAGAAAATTTTTGAAAATGTGACGCGAATTCGGGTGTTTTGGTGCTTTATAACCTGATAAAAAAGTTACCGCGTCTGCCGGGATGACATTTTTATTTTACGCATAATATTCCTATTCATTAAAATTGTGGATTTCTTGATGATGAAATTTGTCTGTTTTAGTTGACGCCTAGGCTTCAACTATAACACAATAGTTGAGTCTGTCAAAAAGCATCGCAAAATTCAAAAACTCAACTAATATCAATCAAATGAATGAAAAATATCGCAGCTGGGATATTGTCGAGATCTTTGAATAATCCTAAGTCGTGCATCCGATTTTGTTGCCAGAATTTTCAATACCGCTTGAAAATCACTGATCAATTTCCAAAAATTTTTACATAGCAACTTCATCCACTCATGTCTTCAATTATGTTTGTGTGCAATCAATTCCGTTCTATTTTTTTCAATAGGACCGAAATAATTGAAAAGTAGGGCACCCGAACTACTAGCTAGTGCCGAAGCTAATTTACATTTAACTCAGAAACGTAACCGGCTTACATGGTTTAGTTACATAAATGTAAACGGGTATTAGGAAAGAATAATTCAGTCTTGTCGTAAATAACATTTTCATATGGATCATTATAGCGACAAAAGTGTTCAATTATTAGAGTATTTTGAAGCAAAGGATTACACAATGTGTCTCCAAGTAAACATCTCGAAATTGATATTGTTGAGGCGAGCAATCGGTGTGTTTAATGAATGGTAGATATATAACATAAACGCAATACGAACATAATTGTTATGTTGGTTACGATAGCAGTATTCCAATATATGACAGCTGAAGAAATAATGAATGGGCAGGTATAATAAATATTTGGGCCAAGTTTAATTGTTTTCGTTTTACTTCCTACTTGCCATAGTCACCGTTATATCTGTATTTTGGAATGAAAGGGGCCAATATCCGAATTTTAAAATTGGAGTGACTGCACGATTAAAATCAGGCTACGGTATACCTTAATTGTTAAGAGAGGAGGTGTCCACCCATGACCCTTTTTGCTCCAAGGTACGGATTAAGTGCTAATGATTGGAAGGATTGTTTTGTATCAAAGCTTATATATGAATATATGTATAATGTATTGTTTATAATTTACCGAAACCTGTTAATGAAAAATGTAATCAATGCATTGAAAGTCCAGGGCAGAACAGGTAAGAGATAAGTATTTAGACCAAGGGCAACTTCCTATGCACATCCGCTTCCGAGACGCTCCTATGTTCTATGTATATTTATGTATACGTTTAATGTAGGCGTTGTATGTTTGATTCATTGATTTGTTGTCTGATAACCCGGATTCCTTGTACAGGAAATCGATAAAGCCTAATGGTTTGATAATTGGTGTATATTAGTTGTGCATTGAGACAATCGAAGTACCGGGTGGAGCGGCTATGGCCAAGGGCGACTACTTCCTCTGTAGGTCCGCTTCCGAGAGTTTTCGCAAACCACTTCCGTTTTCAATACACATTCGAACATAGCTGCACATGTTTACGTTATGGCAGAGGAAGTACCTCGCTCAATATAATACAAGAAGTCATGGCTAAATAAAAGAAAAAAAAATTAAATGATTTACATAAATGCAGGCTCACTAATCACGGCCGTTCAGCAATCTGAACCACCCCAACATTTTGAATTAGGTTCAAAAAGTAAAGTTTTGGTCTGAATAATTAAATTAATATTAATATAATTACAAGTTTATTCAAAAAAATTTAAATTTACAATTTTTTAATATAAATATTTTTCATATCTTCTTGTTACATTTCACAGCTTATAAGTTATAATATTAATATAATTTGACTAATATTGACTTATTAGTTAAAGACTATTAATGTGTTTAAGAAATAGTCTAATTTTATATAATATAAAAAATAAATTAAAAGCCAATATTAAATTTTTATTATTTTAGTATGAATATAAAATTTTTTAAAATTATTATCTACATTGAGGGCCAATATTATGTTATTGAAGGCATAGTTTTTGAAAATGCTATCGATTTTAAGATTGCAGGCTCACGTATCGATTTATTTTAACAATCCGGATATCATTGATATTGAGATTCAGTAATGGGTCATCAAGGCGCGAATGATTTAATCTAGCTTTCAGATTTCTTAGCTGTTTAGGTTAGTTATTGGGTTATTGGAGGTGCAGTTTTATCGATATACAGAGTTTGCAATAGTTTTCGAAGATACTAATAATGAATTTCTAAGTAATTCGATTACTTACTTACTAATTACTTTTACAAAATCTTCAATTCTGTGGTCATTTGTCATGTTTTTAAGGACCCAAATTCCGAATTTATAGTCGGATATCGGAAGAAGGAATTCCGATCGTTCAAGCGCATTTCAATTTGCTGTGATAATATTGCTTAATGCACATATACACAGTTATTGGACATTAGAACAGGACAGTTATAAAACATTAGAAAAGAACTTTCTAACCAAGATCTAATTATATATAAATTAATAATAAAGGACCTTAATTAATGATTGTAAGATAAAAAATAAATAAAAAATAACATTGAAAACCATTTTCAGCAGACTAAATGAATGGGATAGTAAATCATTAACTTGTTACGAATATAGATTGTCTTTGAAGCTGAAAAATATATAAAATAAATGTAGGAAATATAAAATAAAATAATGCTTATTTTGCATAAATAAAATAATTAAAAACTATTGAGAAAAAATTTGCAGCATGAAAATGGCTGGATGATTTGCAGAAAATAAGGGGCAGAGTAAATCTAAATAAAGTTTTAGGACGTTGACTGTATTTTATTTATAATTTAAAATATTCAACAGTCTCAAATCTGAAAATAAATCAGTTTTTACTTCCTTCTAGATTTCTAAAAATAAACTTTTATGAAATACACAGGAAGAGGTGCAAGAAAAATATTCATGTTTTTTTCACTCTGTAAACAAAATACCTTTGATTCTAATAGAATCGAAATCGTGACTAGCTCTTCAACATTAATCCTGCAATGAGGTTGCGTACTTCCCTGAAAGCATGCTTGATTGTACCGGGACAGGTGCAAATTCCGATTACCTTTATTTATAAACTCAAAAAACAGTCTTGAAACCTATAATTAATTGTCAATTCGTATTTTTTAGTTATATGGAATAAAGGATACATCATAGAAGTTGTTATGTATCAATCTACGCCTTCATACATATACGCCGCACACATTAATTTACATAAGCTGTGACTAATAACCCACTGATAGAGTAATGAATGAGTGGAGTAGTTATCAAATATAAATATTTGGACCAAGGGCAACGAGTTATTATGTACTTCCACTTCCTAGACGATTAAGCTGTTACTTACACACACTAAAACCAGTAAATATAAAAATAACATGTACATACATGTAATTATGGTAAGTTGGATTTATAATTCATTTAAGTGAAATGGAACAGCGGTATTCTTGCGGAGGTCTTGAACAGTAATCAGTAATAGATATTTTATTACTAGGCCAAGCATGATATTTTGACAAATTTTTCGTTTACCTTTTAACGATTGTATCGATTACAAACTACAATGTCATTGAACATATATACAGGGTGTTCATTTGTAGAGAGCTCAAACGCGGGAAAAAAAAACAGATGGTCTGAGTGAAAAATGATTGAGGTAAAAATTGCAAAAAATATGACGTTTTATTTCAGATTATGCGCGTCCAAGCTGATGTGAGTTACAAGAAACTCATAATACAATAATACAACATGATTCTCGTGAATTTTTCACTCTTTTTTAAATAAAAATATGACTAAGACAGTATTATTCCAAATAAACACAAATTTATTAATTGCGAATTACGAAAGATATCAAAATGCAGTTGGCACCATTCGTTTAAACTTTTATTATTCTTTAAAATGATGTGAATAAATAGAGGGGTCATCTGCGAACATAACACTTTGGACGCGCGACACGCGCATGTGCGGCGTTAAAGTCAAATAATGGAAGCATTCCTAGAAGAAAACGTTAAGCTCTACAATTTTCACCTGAAGTATTTTTCTCTATTATTTTTCTTTAATTATTTTTCTCTCTAAAAGTATAATCGTTTTACATATATATATATATATATATATATATATATATATATATATATATATATATATATATATATATATATATATATATATATATATATATATATAACGATTATACTAAAAGTATAACGATTATACTTTATACTGCTTTTTAAAGGAGTGAAATTATGGCTAACTTAAGGGAATAACAACGCCAAAAGGTTTTCAATAATAAAGAATGGTCCAATTCTAAGAACTTTGCAACGATAAATATCTTGTAAAACTATTGTAAAAAACTCTTCCTTTGGAAGATATTTCACCTATGTATTTTTCCAACATTTTGCTACACTTATATAATGAATTTATATAAGCGTCCGATCGCGTCCGTCGTTTAGACCCGCTAAACCCTCACAAGCGTTACCCTCACAAAACAGTATTACGGATACTGTAGCCAGCCCCATGTCTATTTCTAAGTTATATAAATAGAAAATTTATGAGCATCTGATGGTTAATATAGAGAATACTTGTAGAAAACTTTATTGTGAGGGGCCATAAATAAATGTTGCTAAATAAATACTTAAGTAATTAACAAATTAATTAAAAAATTAAGGCTAAATAAATAAACATTATATTTTGTATTTTTTCCCAGTGATTAAAACTTTCATTGGAACGGAACCTCCCCTCTCCATCCCCTAGTTACCATATAAAAACGGTAATAGTTCGAGTAATGCTGAGGCTGTAACAAATCTGATTGCATTTTTGCATATATGCAGAGAGAAAGTAAGATTTTTGTCAGAACTAAAAAAAAAGAATTATAAATAACAATTATTTTTTTTACTATTAGAACTTAAAATTATGTTAAAGTTATAATTTGAATAAAATTGTATTTTCATGTTAAATATATCAAATCAAAAATTGTTTGTTTGTAAGGATGTGGCATCCGTAATCATGTAAATTACTAATTTTTGTTTCTGTAAATTTGTAAATAAAAGCTTTATTATTATTATTATATGAAACTTTAAAATGAAAAGAATTCATAAATAAGTAAATATTGAATATCAAATGTTTCTATTTTTTGTGAATATTCGCTCGCAGAGGTTCGCGGCTCTCAGTGGACCAAATGCATAATTTTTCCGACAGTTTCGCAATCAACAAATGATATGAGAATAATAACTACTGATTATTGATCTTTATACCTTTGTTCATGCTGAATCGAATGAAAAGTGAGTCATGTTTGTGTGATTAATCTTACTTGAGAATTTAAGAGCGTAAATAAAAAATACATCAATAATGACTGACGTTTGCTTGGTACTAATTTTCATTTGAAGCCCAAATAACTTATCGCCGGATACTTTTTGCATGTTTTAATTAAAGTTCTGAATGTGGCTTACTAAACTATTCCTTATTCTATGGTTTGAAACAGTAAAAAAATATGTATATTTATATGTATATATGTATATATTATTACCAATAATAATATTACCCCAGTCAAATAATTGAAGAAAAGATGGCGGAAAAGCTGAAAAGAATTAAGGACAAACTAAATTTCATATATGTTTTAGAAGTCATTAAAGCATACATTTCCTACAAAGTCACCAAGAATCCGTCTCGCGGAAAATGTTCAAAATGGCGCCTGAAGTAGTAGCTGAGAATAATTTTTAAAAACGCTATAACTTTGTTGCTATTAGTCATAGAGATGTAACACTACTTCCATTCGAAGCATAATTAAATTATCTAAAAACTTCATTTGACATTTTTACACTTAAAAGATCACTCAGGTGAAAAGTTAAAAAAAAAAAGGCGAGAAAAATTTTTCATGATTTTTAAAATTTTGAGTGGGAAGAAATAAATTTAATGCAAAATACTCTCAAATAAATATTATAGTACTGTCTATGAAGTTACTATTTCACTGGTTAATTTTAACAATAGTCCCAAATTCGGACTTAATATCTGGATTCAAAGCGCGGACAATTTTTAGAACAACCGAAAACTGGAGAGAGTAGCAGAAGATAAAAGTTAAATGAGAATTACTGAATGCGACGTACTATCGTTTGATTTTAAATTACGTTGTATCTTTTCGGTTGAATTTACGAAAACTTCAAATAAATCAAAGAAAAAACAAATGGGCAAAGCAAGTGAAAAGTTCGTACACTTCACAATCATAATTATTATGGAACATTATACCAAAAGAACTGATAAATTATTACCACCTGTCATGTTTAGGACTGATGAAATAAGAGATTTGGTAGCGGCAGAAGGGAAACATCATCGAAATTGTTTTAAAATTTTGATTTTGATCCGTTTTGTTCCGGATTGTGAAAAATCATGTTTGCAACTCAATTTTGGAAAACTCAGAGTTTACGCAATTTGCCATACATGAATAATTAGACTATGTGGAAAGTAAACTGGATTGAAAAAATAAGAAATGGTCAATAAAAAACATGAAAATCAGATTAGAGGAATATTTTTAGAATAAATTAATTATTGGCGAAACTATAGGTTCCAAAAGTACTGTTATAAAAGGGAATACTAAAAAATTAATCAATGATGGCAAATGGAATACCTGATTCTCTTGATTTATTTTTAATCAAATTATGCAAAAACTTCCACCCGTAAAAAAAATTTCAGAAGATACAAGAGAAGTTTTATAGCTGTAAGTAATTGCCTTATCAAATTCATATATGTCACTTCTCATATTTCTTGAAATCATCAATTTAATCAATTCATTAGAATTTTGTGATTATGATAGTAGAGTACTTAAATTGGAATATATAGCCGCAATAAGATAGTGCGATTCTCATTTTATTCTGACTATTGCTGATAACGCCGATTTTAGTATTAGAACCATTAACGGAGAAGACACTTTTCATACCTTAGAACGGATTATGTTTGTCACTCTAAAATACATAGTGCACATAGAGGAGGACGAACTTGGAATTCCTACTTTTGACTTACCAGGTCAACTGGGGCTCATATCCCCAAAGACATTAAATTCAAATGCTAATATTTTTTACTTTGGGCATTGTTGAACCGGAATCCATGCATAAAATTAAATGCTTGAGCGTTCTCTTTCAATATGCACAGTCATAAATTTGGTCTTTCACAATAGGCCAGAGCTCTTAGCTCCAACAAAGGATTTGCGATCGTATTTATTCCGGTAGTTCCAATTTTTCAATGTTCTATGAACTTGTCTCCTGATGTGAAATCCGAGTTTTACATCTTGGAGTGCCAGTGCGTGCGCCTCAATCTTGAAAAACCAAGGCAGAATCACGGAAAAATCGTTTCCCCCCGATATATCTCAATTCCAATGCAAATTTCGGTTAAATTAGCTTGGATAAATTTTGTAGAGAATAAAATTTCCTACAAACTTGAATTTATCTAGCTCAATACAATACCAAAATAAAAATTGTGAACATGCCCACAAGCTCGTAAAAACCCAGTAAAATGCACGACAAGGTTTGATTTGTGTTGTGTATTCCGTTTCTAGTGCAGTTTTGAGAAAATTGACTAACAGCAATGCAGCGGAGCATAAAATTTCATATTAGATATGTATGTTTTTATTATCTCTATTGTGCAAACACACCGAAAACGTATACGTCAAAAAGATTTATCTTCGAAGTAATTGCACCATAAAATTAAGATTAGAGAAAGTACATAGGTATGGTATTAAATTTCAAACATTCGATTTTTTCGTAAAATTAACATTTATTGAGATACAATAAGTCATGAATATGACAACAAAAATCAATATTACTAATTCTTAATGATATTTAATGAAAGATTTTATTTAACACATTCACACTTTTGAAAAGATAATAATCAATTTGGGGTGATTCTGACCTTTTATGTTTGTAAAAGCCAGTAAAATGAATGTTATAGAATTGATCCGATTTTTTTCATTAAAAATTAATCTAATTTCTAATTTTTAATTTGAAATTATCTGATATCGTTTTCCCTTCACAATCCGTGTCAAAAATCGTTTCAGAACACGTTTGCTACTATCTCATTGATAATATCAAACTGAAATTGGAGGGTACCTAGGGGTATAAAAATAGTTTATTCATTAATAAAGTTGAAAAAAAGTATAGTCGTAACTCTCAAAGTACGACAGTTTTTAAACCCTTTTACGGAGATCGCGTATTATTATTTTTGCAAAAACATGCACATAGGAGACACCAAAAGTATTCTGTACTTTTAATTCCTCGGTATTGTTCTTCTACTTACAGCTATGAATAAATAAATGATGATCCGATTACATTCAATATTACTTCTCACAATGGCACCAACTTTAGAACTCAATTTCATCATTACAAAGCTTTTTAAAATAATTATTTCTTGTACATACGATGTCGTCAACTATCCGCCTTAACTAGGGGACACAAAAGCTTTACCAAAATAAAGTAATCGAAAATTCGGAATATGTACGTTTCGGCGCACCGTGTGACGTTTCAATCATCGCGTTGAGCTCAATATCCCTATAAACACACAATACGCTAATTGGTTAAATATAATCAACATAAAATATATAATGAACTCTACCGCTCATGGAAGTATGGACACCTTTAAAAATTCAGTTGCCCATTGAATAATTATAATTTTCATAATAAATAGATCCATTGTCAAATTAAAGAGAGAAAGGCTATCAGTCCGTAACATTGGAAAAAAAATAACAATTAATAATTCATTCACCATAGTTACATAATAAATAAATTAATTAATAATGTTTAATTACGGACTGATAGCTTTACTCGATGCAATCTGAGAATATCTGAACGATTTTCGGTAGAGAGAGACTTACAGCGAGCCATTGAATGTAAAAATTCAAAACCAAACAAGTAAGCAGCACAGGGTCTGATAATATACTGAGAGCTCGCAAGTTTCTTTGATGTAAACAAATATCTAAAACAAGAGTAGAAACATTACATGACGTAAAAATATTACGATTTCTTTATTTCTCTTTTTCGGCCCAATTAATCCTTGTGACAAAAAGCTATAAACGTAACGTAATTATTTTCATTCAATAATAAACAATAATACCATCTAATGAGCAAGTGAAGGGTTCTATTAAACATTTATTATGAAAATTATAGTTATTCCATTTGTAACTGAATTTCTAAAGGTTTTCATACTTCCATGAGCGATAGTGTATATATAATGCTGTGTGTATTTGATTCGTTTAAAAAATGTGGAACCCCTCAAGAAAGAATAGCGTATAATAAGTTGCGCCTAACATTAATATTCATTAATCCATCATAAATAACTATTAATATTGTCAACATAACATTATATGATAACATTAAAAATTAAAACAATTTTACAATAATTATATGAGAAAAAGTAAAGAAAAAAGAAACTGAAATATATATAATATAAATTGATTAATATTAATCTAAATGAATACATTGCTTGATTTAAAAACTTGGTATGTATAATCATACTACTAGTCATAGACATGCATTTAAATAATTATTTGCTGTGTGCATTATTCAACGTATTTGTGCTCACTCAAACACATAATTATAGCATTGATATAAATATAGTAAACTCGGCATCAAAAGAATTAGTAATTGAAATAATTAAAAAAAAAAAGAGTATGAAGTGGAAATATGGCTATTATGACCGACAGGCGCTTTGTGCGTTGTCGGTGAACACATGAGGGGGTTGGTAACCACGCTGTCTCCCAAGAAAACCCCTACCGGCGTCCGCCCACTGGCACCTTCTTGCTCGACTGATTTATTATTATTAATTGCTAACATTGCAAGCCGTTATGAGAATTAGTAAAATATATATATCGCCGACATATACTTTTTTTGTAAGGGATTCTTAAATTTATTATTTTAAAAATGCTCAGGATTTTTATGCAAAAAACCAAACTATTATTTGAATTTCGTGTTTAAATTTCCAATGATTATCTATTAAAAATTCGAAGAAAAAGCATGTTTGTTTATATTTTTTCCATTCTATAAAGTTAACAATTGAAAAGTAATGTCCAAAATTAAGAAATATTCGGTAAAAGCAAAATAAAATATGCTAATGCAAAAAGAAAAATTGAAACAGATGTATTATCATTCGCTTTTTTAGGAAAACTTTGGTCTTGGACCTGGTACCTTCCAGTAGTTAAATTATTTCAAATTTTTCGTCAGCTGTCCCGAAATTGCTATTGAATGGATCATTCATTTCTATGTTGTTATATGGATGATGGTATATATCTAATGATCATCTAAGATATATAATGAATTAAATGTGAAATATATAAGATACGAAGGGGGCTGACAGACCTGAGAGGTGTAGAGCGTGCGGGGTTCGGCAGCAGACTGACTTCGAGGGGAGCCGGCTCTCCTTGGCCCTCGCTTCTCTGTTCCTGCTTCCTTGCTCACCTCGCCGTATCCCAGAGACTTTCTTTCCTATCCTATTTCTTTAAATAAGTGACTTTAGACTTTAAAAAAAAAAATAACCATCCATCCGTTGAAGAGTAATTTTGTGGCCATATTCATTCAATTTCAGCGTCTAAAGAAATTATGATCATCCAGAGGATCGGTAAAGAATATTCCATATGCCATTCACCATCATTTTTTCGCAATACAATAAATTCATAAAATCGGATAAATAGACCAGCAATAGAAGCATACTTTCTGAATTTTGAGACCTCTATTGTTTTAATAGTTTTTTTTTTTTTTGAGAATGTCTAAAGATTTCCAAATCAAGATTAAAATTGCATGCAAAAATTAACAAACATTTTATTGACGTTTCAACCAAATTAAGGTAATTTTAAACTGTAAATAAAAATGTTTGCATATTCTGTAGTAGTATTCCGTTCATCCGTGATTATTCTGTTTGCCGCGAAATTACGGATAAAAGATGGTAGGATCAATAAATACAAAGTTTTTATGTTAATCCCATTTATCAAAGGGGTCTGAAAAAAATATGCAAATATTTACAAAAGTATGCAAGTGAATATAAACATATCGCATATCCAGACTGAAAGAGGCACAACACAAAATTTCCAACGCCACAAATTTTAATGTTTTTTTATCTTATATTTTATTTATTTCTTTATTTTTACCTTTGTAGTATACTTATTTTGTTATTACTTAATTTATCTATCTTTTTTTTTCAATTTGTAATGAGCATATATTATTTAATTTAGTTTAAAATTATTTTTATTTATTTATTTTATTTACTCTGCATATATTGTATGGATACTTTCAGCCCTAATACCTATAACCCTTGAATGTGGCAGCTTGTATTATGTTATTTATTATTACATGGAAGAAATTTCGTTATAAATTGGGAATATTGTTATTTTAATTTAATTTGATATTTTTTTCTGACTATGCCATAATTTGAAATAATCATAATAATAATAATAATAATAATTGCCATGACTATGAAACATTTGAAAATAATCTTATTTTGGTTGAAACGTCTATGGAATTGTGGTGATATTTTTGCACATTTTTTTTTTAGACTAAAGACCTTTAGGTCTTATTTAATAATATTTTTTTCTTTAACTATTTCAATAAATTTTATTCATAAATCTTAAGAAGATTTGATTTCTGTCGCTTGGATATAAGTGAACATTTTTTAAGGTTTACGTTTGAATAGTAGGTATTTTCATTTTTTTTTTAATATTTCGATTCCATTCATAAAAGATGTCGGAATTTAAAGACAACTAGAGCGTGTTCTCAATGCTCAAATTAAAGTTCTTAAAGCTCACAATAATGAAGTTCAGCTAACAAAAACTTTAAAATCCATCACCGATCCACATCTAAACTGAACTTTTCCAGTAATTGATTAGAGTTACGCTTGCCTGGCCTGCTGTTAATTTTTTAAGGTCCTTTTGTCAATTTTTTTTTTTTCATGTTACGTCCTCTCAAGAATAGGTCTAAACGAGTTTTTAGATATCTCAATATCTGGTCTCTTGAGTCGTAAGCTCATTCCAGCACGTCTTCTACCATTCAGCAGTGGACCTATCCATGGTCATATCTAGCGTATACAATTTGGGTACCTGACCCATCAATAGATTAGAGAAGAAAACCTTTGTGGATGAGTGTGATACTGGTCTGATCATCTTGTAAAACCGTTGGTCAAGAAATATCGCTGAATACACTCCTTTTTTTTGGATCAGCTCATATTGATTGAAAATATCTAGAGATAAGATGAAAAAGATAGGTTGCATAAGAATGAAATGAATCACGTTTTAACATCAAGGGAATATATAGAATTTAAGATGCTTTTTTAAATGACTAGTAGGACGTTGAATGATCCCATTTGAATATTTTTTATAAATAAAAATCACAATTCAAGAAAAAAGGAACAAGAACGTAACCCCAACCCGCTCTCAACTCAGTTCTCATGGTGATATTAAGAATTTTTCGTTTGTGATGATACGATTTTATGAATGTAGCAATGATTATCCAATTCTCAATAATACGATAATCTTAATAACCAATCTTTCTCTTGACAAGATAGAATTAAGTTAGAGTTATTTCCAAATTGAGCTACTTCTTTTTCGCAACTAAATTATAGGTTGCAAGGAATAATGCAACCTCGATTCGGTTCTGAAATATTTTAGATTGATTTAGAACACAAAAGCTCTTAAACATTTTCATTGTAAGAAATTTAAACTGGAAATTGATTTTTTTTTTGCTGCATAATAGCACCGCGGTATAAGAAGGCCTTTTGTGCGTCGCCCAATGTTCTATTTTCTGGCGAGCCGATAGCCTTTTCAAACCTCAACAGACTTACAGACTTAATCGATCAATTTTTCCAGCGATGGAGAGCAAGAATTATATACGTGCTAAGGCAACAGACTAGATAACAGGCGAATATACAGACATTCTTTTCTCTTATTTCAGATTACAAAGATGATAAATTGATGACCCTCTCTCTTATCTAAAGCTTCCCTATAGGTCAATATTATTAAGTCAATATCGAATTTTGTCAATAAATTGACCGTCTGAAGAGTATATTATAACAACTTTGACCCATAACTTGACAATCTATAGTGTACTGAAATCCCAGAAATAATGTTTATTCTCTTTCCTTTTTATTTCATTGCTACTGAAGGTAGGGAACTTTTGAATTCAAGCAGAAAGTGAACAAAAATTTTGTCTTCAGAATCGAAACTTTCTACTAGCGTTTTACGTTTTGGATATCAATAAACAACATTGGCTTCGTGTCTGTCTGTAGTCAAATCCATATGACGGGCATAACACTAACTTCCGTTAATACGATTTTGAGTACCTAGATGGTCTCATATAAATTTGATCGAATCTAATCCACTATGGAACGCAAATGTATTTTCTTTAGAACGTATATACACTTATATACATAGAGGAAAAGGTATAAATATGGGTATTCCTCTCCAAGCTGGTATGAGAGTTGCTGCAGACTGGCTATCAGGACTGTAAAAGGCGCCACTTATTGATATAAGAAGCAGGGAGCTATTGGAACCTTTCTTTCAAGTAGTGTGGATGCAGTGTCAATTATTGTGCGAATTGGTGTTTGTTCCTGGTCTGCAAACCTTTGACACGTATGTGAAATCATTTTCTTTCCATGTCCTTATATTTAGTTTAAAGTAAATTCTTCGTTAAGATTTTCGCTTTTAGTCATACACGGCTTTAGGTTACATGCTTAAGTGGGGTTGGTGTAAATATATCCACTCTTTCTTACTATAAACATGGGGCCCTAGCTCCAGCTATATTAGAGCTATTATTTTTGGCTCTAGCTATACCAACTGATGAGGCTGCTGAAACATCGCGATGTTCCCCGAGAACTTCAAATGTAGTTCGACATATCTCCTGCTCCCAACGTTATGGGAATCATCACTCGGGAACGCAGATCAGCTTGGGCCAGCATCATCACTGGGACGCCATTCAAGTATCATTTGACCATATCGCATGACTAAAGTGCTCTCAAGAAGAACTTTTCCCGGAGTGGGAAGACCCCTTTGACCCTCTCCTTGTGACAGCGATGATGACTAGGATATCGACGATGGAGATACACCAGACTCGAGTGATATAATTTGCATCTTTTGTGATGAAAAGTTCTCTCAAGACAATCGCGAATAGTGTGGGTTATATGTGTTAGGTGCCATTTATATTTGCGATTTCTGTAAATAATTTTCGATTTGATATTCATTTAAAATTCTCAAATATATATCCTGTTTTTAAAAAAATTAATCATTTTTAAAAAAGTTTTTGTAGAGGGTCCATATTCGCACTCCATTTTTTCTGGCACTTTTCTAAAAACCTTCTGTAAATCTTCGTTTTCGAATTGAAATAACTGATATTATTCATTGTTTTGCCTCCTATCATTTAGTAAAGGTGATATAGTTGTTAGGTAAAAAATCTAGAATTTTTGCAAAGGAAAGTAACTTTAATTCAAAAACAAAATATGGTGCCCATATTTACATATTTTTAACAATATTGTTATATATATATTTTTATGTGTAATTTTCCGAAACATTACACAATAAAAACATTAAATTTGTTATTTCTCACACTTTTTTTTATTTTGTATTTATTTTACTCATTTGTAGAGTAAATAGAAATGGTGAGGGAGCTGTGCTGACCTCCTTGGCTGACTTTTTTATTCATTTTTTTATATTTTGCAATAAAATCCATTAGGGTGAATACTCATTTCTAGATGTTCTATATTTAACAATATTCAGCGTATTTTTATATGATGAGCCACGATACAGTACAGCAGTACAACAATGCAATAGGTACATACATTGTTTGAGTTACAACGGCATTCTAAATTGTATTCATAATGGTAGGAATAATCATTTACATGAGATTGGAAATATAATTATTAAATATTACTAAAAATAAATTAATATATAATGGCTTATTAAAATAATCAAACATTAATATTATAGCACTGAATGGATACAACAAGATAATTATGTAAAATGTAATAAAATATTTTGAGGCTATGGCAATGCAGCATTCGATCTATTCGTTGTGTTTTTTTTTTTGTAAAATCAGGAAAAAAATATTTAAAAGAATGCAGAAAAACAATTTCACGAGTAAAAATGAAACTAAATAAATATAAGAAATTTATAAAAAGGTGAAATATAACATAATTTTCACATTTATTGGGGTAATAAAAAAGATTAAAGACCATACCATAAATAATTTTCAAATACTTTTATAAATTGTATGTTGTAATTTCGTTTATTTGCCATGCAGGGGTCTAGTCGAATTTTGCTAGTTGATTGTCTCAGTTTATCTCTGTAATGATCCTACATTGTTTTTTCTTTCAGTTGTCGTTGCCTAAGCATATTAGATAACATGGATAACCTTATTTTCCTTAACGTTTCATTAGTAAATTTTTCTATTAGTTTTCATAGCAGTTTACAGAATTTTCAAACTGAGTTTAGGTTCATTACATTCTTGTTTCAAAGTTTTTTCTGGACAAATTTTTGATAAGGTAAAGATGTATGTATATTATGTCTATAATGGATTGATAAGAATGCTTATGTATATTGAAAATCAATGTATTTGAGCAGCATAGGTTATAAATAAAGACTTTTTCTCTCTAACATCTTTTATATTTTATTTAGCATATTTATAGTATTTTTTTTGTTAAATTATTTTAATTTATACAAAATATAATTAATATATATATATATATTAATAAATCATAATTATTTCATTAATGAGTTAGTTGGTATTAAAAAATACACTCATCGCCACTCCCGTACCAGAGTAATAGGAGAAAAAGATAATTTCATTTTCACTGCCAGAAAAAAAAAGAAGAAAAATTCCTTTTTTTCTACATACGATAGTTGGTTTAATTGAGCAAATATTGTCATTTTCAACAATATTAATTAGATATTTAAAAAAGTTTGTGTATAATTTAAATATTTATTTCTTTTGAATACTTATATATATTTAATTTTAATTTTTTTAATTATTACAAGAAGGCTCTTTTTTTATAAAAATTTAATCATTAAATTATTATCAAATTATCATTATAAGTTTCGATTATAATCCAATCATATCATCACAATTACGAAATATTATGTTACAATTATGTTATGTTACAATGTTACAATCAATTTATTATGTTTGTGTTACGATTGATTACGTTTTGTTAGAAATATTATGCAAGAATTATTTTCTCACAATTCTAAAATTATTATTGACACCAAATTTTATGTTGCATTTTAAAATAGATTTTATATTTTCGGCAATGGATTTTCACCGCCCTTATTGCACTGTAAAATCTTAAACATTGTGACCACCCAAGAAGTTTTCCAGAAGATGTATAATTATTTATTTACTTTTATCTTATTTATTTTTTGTGATCGATGCACTTCATGAACTAAAAATCCACTCACATCAACTTTTCATACGATTTTTAAAAATTCTCTTGAAACGGGCGACATTAAAGCTGAATATTCTGCTCTAAAAATCTTTAGAACACGTAAATCTTCAAATAATTTTTCAATAATTTTCTTTAAAAAAGCGTCATTATAACTAGCCGAATTCTGTTCCAAAAAGCTAACATTTTCGTCAGATTTTTTTTTAAGTTTTTTTAAAAAGGTTGAAATTATAAAGAGTTGAATTCTGCTCCAGAAATCTACAAAAGACATATTCTTGTCAAACTTAAAAAAAATTCTTGAAATCGGTGATATTATAATTAGTTAAATTCAACTCTAAAAATCCGCAACACAAATGGAAGTAAAGAGTTTTGGAGTTCATACCCTCAAGTTAATTTTCATTACTTGCCTTCACATTTTTCATCATTTTCCCTTTTATTTTAATTTTTAAAACCTTCTTCGAAACACGCTACAAGCACAATGCACATTGGTAATATGTATTTATGTATGTACATACATGTATTTAATGTGCATTTCATGAAGTTTTAGCATGTATGGTCAAAAGAAAGGTAACTTGGATAGTTTGTATGGAAATCGGACGTACTGTAGAACACAAATACATTCCATGCATTAAAGCATATTATGTAAATTTATTGTTGCCTTTAGGTTTTTATACAATTCATGAAATTCAATGAGAGAAATATAACTTTAACGAATGGAAGAACTTAAAAATAAATCTTATAAGCATTATCCAATTGTAGCTGCTACTAGTGAGCTCTAGTGACCCACCAGTCAACCATTCTAGAACCTAATGCGATCTCTAACAGCTAGCTGAAGAAGTTCCTCTTATCACAAATTTCACTAAAAACTATTATTGTTTATTTATATTTTATTTTGCATATACACAATATATATATTATACATTTTTCCTTTGTAACATAAATAAGTCATGATCCAGCCAAAAAACTATATTTAATCAATACCTCAGAGTGTTTATTTTATACGTTAGTGGTCTAAAGCCTAAAAGTCTTGCCCTCATTTGTCTATGTCTAAAATATCTTACTCTCGAGTGACTAGGCTGATTTCTGGCCCGAGAAATCTTTTCATTTGTATCCATAAAAGGACTGGAGGCTAAACCTTCCGCTTGAACTCCTACCCACAGGGTCTTGGGGGCTGATGTCCCTCACCCCACCCGCCAGTGCATATTGCCCCACAAATTTTAAAGGCTGATCTTTTCCCTTATGTTTACCAGGTACATTGTACCTATCCTTGAGATGACTTAAAAGTTAATCCCTTAGTTCGGATTCTTATCTAATCTTGTGCGGTTTGGAGGCTGATCCCTCCGACACACTTGATCATTATCACTTGATTGACGTTTCAAGCGATTCGGTATACTCCACTGCGGTCTGTCTCTTCTCCACATTTTCAGAGTATTCACCTCCATAGGATCTGGCGGGCGGAGCCCTTCTCTCCGCCGACTCGTAGGGGCATTGTCTGGCAACGTGCCCTCTGTTCCACATTCAAAGCAATTGGTGAGCGGGCATTATGCCTCCGAGTGGCCCACCTTTCCGCACCCATGACATCTCCGGTCCTTTCTCCGACTGTTGCTCGCTCCATTCCGGCGTATTCGAGTTTTCCTTTCTCCCACTTGGCCGGCATTGCTCTGGGTCTTCTGTGTATCACTCTGTTCCAGCCCACTTCTTCCTCTCCACTCCTGGCTTCCTCTTCCCTGGCGCTCGTGTCTATTATCTCATGGGGCGATCTCTCGATAGGCCCTCCTTCCTTCCGATTTCCTTCGCCACTGCATCTTCAATATCTTTGAGAGGAACGACATTCTGGCCTCCACTTCCGCTGCGTTTATCGTCTCCCTCATATTCTCGGTGATCTTGTTGTATTAGGTCAATAATGTTCCAGCGTATTGTCCGTTCGACAGGTGAGCTCGTTTCGTCTCCCGGAAAATCTAAAAAAATATCTTCCTCCGGGGTCCATCTGCCGCTTCCGAACGATTTTTTCAGACAGTCCTCTACCACGTTTTATGGAGTTTCTTCACCGGCTTGGATTAAATTCGATATGCTTTTTTTGACTCTCCATGTTAATGCCGCTTTCAAGGAGTCTGCGTCTCTTTGATTTAATATATTCTCCACTACTTTCATCTTTATCTCTGTCCTCGACCGGTCTCCGGACTTGAGAAAATGATTTAATTCACCAATCTCTCCGGTGAACCTTTCCAAGTCCGAGATCGCCCATCTCATGTCCTGTGTAGTCGCTGTTCCTACCTTCATCCAGGCTAGCGCATTTGCATGAGCTTCCGCCAGGGTTTCTTGTGACAGCGGTGGAACTTCTGACGATACGTTCAACGTTGCCGGTCGCAGCACTACCTCTGGCATTGCCGCAGCGAAAGGAAAAATTAAAAAAAGCGGGTCCTCTGTTACTCGTTACTCAGGTACTCGCAGTCCCGGGTTTCGGCACCAGTTAAACTCCCGCGACTCAAAACTGATGAAAAAACATAGAAAAGAATCATGAAATAGCACCCACGAGATCTGAATTAAGACTGCTTTATTTCTCTCAGTAATTCTCTATATATACTATCTGTGTCCTGTTTACATTTAGAGATGGTATTAAACCTTACATTGTATTCCACCAGACTTTAACTTATATATATATATATATATATATATATATATATATATATATATATATATATATATATATGTGTGTGTGTGTGTGTGTGTGTGTGTGTGTGTGTGTGTGTGTGTTTGTGTGTGACAGGTGGATGCATAAATTTTATTTTTAAAATACGCATGGATATATGATAATAATAGGGAAAGCATATACATATACTTATATCTTTTAAAGGAGCTTTCACTCTTTGCATTACCTGGAGTGAAGGTGACTGAACCAAACAGTAATAATAAGGACAAGATAGGAAAGGTCACGCACTAACTGTGCCAGTAGATATCGTCTATCTACTCCCACCTTTTCTTCCATATTACCATATCCCTTGTCTGATTTAATAGCTATAATTACAATAAGGCCTAAATAAAATAATACAGAGTAGGTACTACTTAATAGAAGGTTATTGGATGTTTAACAAATTAATATTGTTTAATAAATTGTTTATTACTCATTTTTGTTAAATGTATGACGCGGTGTTGATAACGTTAATATTAGAGATGTGAATGGTGTGAACAAGACAACCTATAAGTCAGGATTAATGAAATGATAGATGTATTTAGTTTTATCATATGAAATATAATAAGTACTAGTAATATCTCAATAATATTGGAGGTTATACCACTGTAATAACATTTTAATGACTGCAATAAGAATAAATAAATTAATAAATTAGTTAAGCATTACCGAATAGGATTTAGAAGCAAACCTTGAAGGTCACAGGTTAATATAAATATGTAAAAAGTGTAAGTATGGGTAAACCCTCCTGACTTTAGGTTTTTTTTTTGTTTCAAAACCCCTTTTGAATATGTTTTGGTTATACTTATATTTACATATGTTTCTTTCTGTCTCCTTTTTCTGTAGTATTACTACATTTTAAGGAGTCTTTGAGTTGGCATAGGTTTGAGTTTACAATTTGCTTGATATTTTTAAGTGCTGGGGCACACTTAAGTGTTCTAACTTTAGGTGAAAACGAGAGCAAACCTTAAAGACTTACGAATTGAAGTGCGTCAGTACCCATCAGACCAATCAGTGACTGACTATCACTTTTCGAGACCTAGGACTATCTTATAATAACAATAATAACTATGTGATACAAAATTCTTTCTAGGAATTAATTCTCATTCAAGTTCCGAGCCTTTACGCAGGAATGATTTTTAAAAAAACACTTATTGAACGGAAGAATTGTATTTAAGCTAAAGAGCATAATTTGATTAATTTATAACATTAAATAAATCCATTAAATTTAGGTCATCCTCAGGAATTGACGTTTCGTTCTATACAACTAAAACAATAATGTTAAGAGCATGGTCATAATTGTGCCAGCGATCACCATGTCCATGGGCAACTGTTTCCACATGGCGTGCTGCGGTTTGACCAGTTTTCAATAAAGCATTTTATTTATTTATTTTTTTAAATATCTAATAATTAAATGGAAATATAAGCGTATTTCAATAAAAAATAGTGATTTATTTATATAATAATATTTTGTATAAAAAAATGACGGTTTTTCAACAAAACGTTTCTAACATTATTTCTTTAATATAATACAAAATTAATGTTGAAATATACCGCATTTCGATCCACTAATATCAACCATCTTCGGCAAAAAGTGGCCGACTGAGAATCTGGCGGGACAAAGCGGGACAAGCCATGGAATTGACAATGAAATCTATTCCTCTCCGCTGAATCATCTTCCAATTCTCTTCACACGGTTATCATTTTGATGTACAATAGTTGATTCCATTTAAATAATTAAATGAATAAATAGATAGATAACAAATAATAATTATTTATCTTTTATTCTTATATAATTTCCTTATGATTTTTTACTGTAAACATATCTATATCTCTTGTATCTCTGATTAAAATTCAGCCCTGATGATACCTATGCTATGATGAACTAACCGTATAGTTCGAAACGTCGGCTTGTACAATAAAAATCATATTGACTGAGTCCTGAAGATTTATTCCAGGAGAGTCTAATTTTTCTGTTAAAACATTTACAGATTTTCTCCAGATTAAAGTTTGGTTTTATAAGCTCAATCAAATACATTCTTTCTTCAAGGGAATTGTTGAAACGATGGTCTCCCGCCCTCAATGACCCAATTAATTCCCATTTCAAGAACACGAGTTTTCCACCTGAAGCACAATTCTTGTTGCATCTTTTATACAGGAGAGAACGGGCGATGGAGTTTTACACATTTGCTAATTTTACATATTTCTAGACACAAATAATCAAAATTTAAGTCGCATTAAGTTTTTTGGTTTATGTAAAAATTTACTGACTAAAACGTGGAAAAGTTTGTTGTAAAGTAGAACGTTGTTGATTGACTTGGAATTTGTAAAATAGCCTACAATTGAAACAGTATTAGTATTTACCTTTTTTATTAGATTCCATCGTGAAATAGTAAAAAAAAAAAACTATAAATTCCTGATACTGTTCACTACTAAGAGACTGAACGATCTAACATTACTTCTAACTATGAAAGAGTTGAAAAGAGAGCTAGCGATGAGCTAGTTATTTGTCTACGTGCTGTATTGCTTTTGCCCACGGATTATTCACGTATTTTCTCGCTTATTAACATCCTAGCTAATGTTACAAACACGTCACTCATGGAATCACAAACTTCATTTTTGGACTTTTGTCAAGCTAGATTAACAATCGGCCACGCTGTGCGCAAGTTCCATTCCTTGGGACGGCTATCGAAAAATTATGCACCGCAATTTCAACCTCTGCAAACATATTAATTTTTTTTTTCTCTTGAAGAAAGTGGGCCATGCAACGAAATAAGTGATAATCTGATGGGGCGAGGTCTGGACTATATGGTGGGTGTGGCAGAAGCTCGATCCCCTCAGGATTGATAAACTTTTTCTTGGTTCGACTGAAAGTGTGTATCCGAGCGTTATCCTGCCGGAATAGAACGCCTTTACGGTTAACCATAGGTCGGTAACGCTGTGATAATTTCTCATGCATCTTGTCTAACTGTTCGCAGAAAAGTTCAGAGTTCATAGAACGTCCGTCAGAACCTCCTTGAATCCCATCAATACCCTGATGGTGGCCTAGTGAGCCCTTCTTCCGTTCCTGTATCTCCACTGCTGTATTTTTCAAATCAACGCCGCGCTGTACGATGGTCAAGGACACCTTCACTTTCAGTTTGAATAATTTCACATGTTGCTTAAGCGGTTGTCATTTGTTTTTCCCAATAGTATATTAAAATTACGTGCATTTCGTAAGAAGCAGTCATCTTTCTTCTTCGACTGCAACTGATTAACTAAGGCTTTATTGCACGGGTCAAACGTTTAAAAACAAGCTTACTTAATCCTTCACACGAGAGTATTAGTTATTGATAAACATTGAAAGGTTTAAAGTGCGTATTTACATTCCAAGATAAAACGACCATTTATTTATTTTAATTTTTTTTTATAAACCCTATTAGCATTTTAACTATATTTTTTATCAATCTACATTATTATTTTGTTTTTTTCCACTGTTTTAGCAGTACCAACAATTGAATGACTGTGCTGGTTATATTCTATTCAACATCTCTTATACCGTCTCTTATTTATAGTTCCATATTATTTTTTAATTAATTTTTTTTTAGATTTTTCAATCTAAAAATTTTTTAATCAAGTTTAGGATTATCATCATAT
Source organism: Rhaphigaster nebulosa (assembly GCA_948150685.1). Lineage (NCBI taxonomy): Eukaryota > Metazoa > Arthropoda > Insecta > Hemiptera > Pentatomidae > Rhaphigaster > Rhaphigaster nebulosa. Next base: position 158,185,129 of record OX411307.1, read on the forward strand.
TCTCCAAATTATTAACCAATGGCCAATGAAGTCCAGTGCCAAACTTTGGCATTTATGTATCTTATAAATAAATTTTACATCTTGTACACATTCTTAGTGTATTATTAACTAATTATATATTTTATATAAGAATATAAACCTATATATATATATATATATATATATATATATATATATATATATATATATATATATATATATATATACTATAACTAATATATATACTAAAATTCTTCATTTAAAAAAAAAATATTATTAACAATATCCAACTACGAAAAAAATAAGAAAAAAGAAACACGCTGATAACCTATAAATATGCTCCAGAGTAGATTGGAGCCTCTTGATCTGTATAAATTCATCCAGGGAATTGGACTTCCAAATTCATACTTGCGCTGCTGTTAGGAAGTATTGCCATTGGAAAGTAAAACAAAGCACTCGACTTACCAACAGGAGACAAAAGATAATCTGGGAACCAGAAAATTGAATCCAATGAAACCAAATACATAAAAAATAGATAAAACGGGCTATACAGTAGAAAATAATGAGTAGGTTAGTGGCGTAACCCTACCTTTAGGGAGCAAACAGCACGTTGAACCAGTATGTTGTTCACAAGTTTTCATCATAGTAATTTTTGAAATGCAACAGACCATGTATAAGAAACCAAATAAACATTTCTTTTATGGGGTTACCATAGAAGGAAAATACAAATATATATATATATATATATATATATATATATATATATATATATATATATATATATATATATATATTTGTATTTTCCTTCTATGGTAACCCCATATATATATATATATATATATATATATATATATATATATATATATATATATATATATATATATATATATATATATATACACATATTATTAATGTGCGAATTTGATATGATTGTTTATTTTTATTTTGTATTGATAGAATACTATTTCAATAGTTTATACATACATATATATTTAAATATATGAAATATAAATATTTAAATATACATATATATATATATGTATATATATATATATATATATATATATATATATATATATATATATATATATATATATATACATACATATATACATATTATTAATGTGCGAATTTGATATTATTGTTTATTTTTATTTTGTATTGATAGACTACTATTTTAATAGTTTATACATACATATATATTTAAATATATATATATATATTTAAATATATATATATATATATATATATATATATATATATATATATTTATATATATATATATATATATATATATATATATATATATATATATATATATATATATATATATATTCATCATTCACGCTTATGGAGGTTGTTGATGCCCAGAATGACAAGAATTATCTACATTCAAGATTCTTTCTGCCGATATAATTCCGCGATCTCCTAAATAGAAGTCTATCACGTCTCTTTCGCCGAAACTCTCGCGGAACTTCTCCATAAGGAAAGGGTATGCGCTTTTCATACATTTCCTTCTTTTCCCTTTTTACATTTCTTCCCTGATAAAGGTCACTACTCTCATATTACATGGTAGGATCCAGAATCGTTGTTGAGCTTCCAGTCCTAAGGCAACTATAATGTCAGCGGGTGTATAAATTCTTCCCTCAGGGTCTATACAGTGAACACCGTTGAAGGCCATAAAATCTTTGTGTCTAAGACAGTTATTGCACAATCTAATTAAGAAATATTAAACCCTTCATACTTTTATTTTCCTTCTATAAAAAGACGTTTTGAGCAGGATTGCTCATTTTCAAGTTGTTTTACAAAATGTTAATATGCCTTCAAATTACATTAAAATAAAATTCATACATTACATCATTTAAAAAATTTATTTAGAAAAAAATTTATATGATAAAAAAGATCAGCAAAAAAAACAAACATTTGTTATACACATATTATATTATATCTTATTTTATATCCTCTTATTTAAGCAAATTTTTTCTATATATTTTATTTTCTAAATTATTTTTCAATTTTACCGTCATTTATGTTAAAAATAATAATGATAATAATATAATGAAGATCTAGGCGTTTTTAAGTTTTTATTTATTTTTAAATTTTGGACTTTTCGTTATCTGTAAAAAGTTTAATCCAGGATCCTGGTTTAAAAAACATATACATAGGCTAAAATATATAAATAAGTTTAAAACCATGTCTATGATTCAAAAATATATAAATAGGTTAAAAAAAACATATATACAAAGGCTAAAATATATAAAAAGGTTAAAATAATATATACAAGGGTTAAAAATATATGAATAATTAAAAATAATATATACATAGGCTTATAATATCTAAATGGGTTAAAAGGTATATAAATAGGTTAAAGAAAATAAATGAATACGTTAAAAATATAAAAATATATAGATAAATTACAAAATATATAAATATGGTAAAATATTAATAAATAGTGTAACAAAACTTTAATTATTATATAAAAATATATATATATATGTGTGCGCCAATCCACCGATAAATATAAATATAGCCCTTTCTTCAATACTGGAAAAGAGGATGCATTCATTATTTTGAGAGAGAAGAAAAAAAAAAAAATCCACAAAGAATTTTTGTGGGTGGCTGCCTGGCAAGATTTTATTTAATCCCTTTAAGTGGATTCAGCACATAGCAGGTATGGCGAAGTGTCTAGCGTTTTTGAACTACTGACTGACACTTCCACCATATGACGCCATATAAGCAGGAATCTTCTTGCGCGTAGTCCACCAGAATGCCGCACACTCGAAATTCCGTATTTAGCGGTTCTTGTTTCGTTCATTAGAGGAAGAAGCTGGTTCACTGATCGAAGAACAAATCAAATTACTTAGCTGTTTAGATTCCGGCCGAGACAGTCGTAGACTCTCCGCACAGTATTAAACAGATAAGAGTTTTCCTTTATTATAACATTAATTTATTTATTGTTTTGCTTTTTGCAGTCTGTTTTACTTTATTATTATTATTATTTTGGGTACAACTACAGAGGAGCGGCGCACTATCTGAAGAGTCTAGAGACTGAATCGAGTGTCGTCTCACTAGCGATCTCTGGGTCCATTCTTGTTAACTACGTGCCTCCTTTTTCTTATAAATTTGGTTCTATGCTCACCGCTTAAAGCTCTTTTTTTACAAGCAATTTTTCGATTGCTATGAAAATTCGTATTTAGTAGTTTTGGGGGGTGCAAAAAACCAATATCAACTTTGTCTCTCCCTAAAAAAAAAATATTTTACCCCGCTTTGTTGCGTCGCACAAATTTTATTCGGAGTTGCTACACCCATTGTGATTTAATTTTGTTAGATTCTAGTTTGCACCTATTTATGATAGTTACTGGGTAATTTCATGTTTTTTAATTATGAACTTAATCATTCATAATCATAATGGATAATATTAACAGTATTTAGTTTTGTAGAAAATTAAATTAATTATTTAAAAAATTCAATTGCGATAGTAAAGTGGTAATTTTATGGTTTTTAATTATGAACATATTCATTTTCCTTATTTTTAGATAATTAATATATAATTAGATAATTAAATTAATGAAATTAATTATTACAAATGTTTATTAATCATGGCCTTGAATTATGAAGATCATTTTAAAAAAACATTACTTGATTAATCATTATTTAATTGTATAAAAATAAGTGAAATACTTATATTCTTATGTGAAAAAGGGGAAGATGTTAAGTACATTAAAATAAAAAGTAACTTTTTCTTTAAAAAAACAAACAAACAGTTATATCCAAATAAGAATCAATTTGCAAACTGTGAAACAGCTTTAAGCGATGAGCATAAAACCAATTTATACGAAAGTGCTGAAAAAGGAGGCACGTAGTTAACCAGAATGGACCCAGAGATCTCTAGTGAGACGACACTCGATTCAGTCTCTAGACTCTTCTGATAGTGCGCCGCTCCTCTGTAGTTGTACCTTATTTTGTCTTATTTATCTGGAAGAAATTCTTTTATTTAGTTAAATCACTACTCTTTATTTTTTTATTATTTTTTTTTCTTAATATTTCTTTAAACGAAAAATGGGAGAGCCTCCTGACCCTCCCGAATTAACTAGTCCTTTAAATAAAAAGAGAAAATGGGCTCGGGGTCGAATCAAATTTCCCCCCGACAAAATTTTACCACAAAGGGCAGAAAACATACCACCAACCTATTTATTAGTGAAAAGAATAGACGAAGAAGACTTTAAAAAAGTCTCCCCTTTTTTTATCCATAAAGTAATCTCTAACTTGGTAGGAAACGTTAAAACCGTAAAAAAGCTAAGAGACGGGTCTCTTCTAATACAAACAATAAATGGACAACAATCCAATAAGCTTCTATCCTATACGGACTTTGGTGGACAATACCCAGTACAGATAACTCCACACAACACACTTAACTATAGCAAAGGCGTGATCCGTTGTTTCGATTTTCAATATATGGAAATAGAAGAAATTAAAAAAGAACTGACCCCAATTATTAAAGACATAGTAAGAATTAAATCAAAGAATAACGGAAACGAAGTATTAACGCATAATTATATTATAACTTTCCCGACCCCTAAACCTCCAGATACAATACAAATTGGATACGAAATAATTAGAGTTCAACCGTATATACCTAACCCATTACGATGTTTTAATTGTTTGGGTTTTTCTCATCCTACGGCACAATGTAAAAAAGAAACTGTATGTATCCAGTGCGGTCAGAATAAACATGGCGAAAATATTAGGTGCAATCTACAGGCTAGATGCATTAACACTAACGGCTCACATAATGCTCTTGATCGCTCCTGTCCCGTATTTCAATTGCAAAAAGAAATAAAAGCAATACAAGTTAATAATAAAGTATCGCTGAACGAAGCAAAAAAAATATATAAAGAGAGAAATCCTATCCAGTTTAATAAAACCTTCGCGGAAATAACTAAAAATCAAAATAAAAATACTGAAAAAAAAGATGTTGCCATTCAGGCCAACATTTTATATTATTTTCCAGATAATCTTAGCAAAGCAGAGACTAATAAAAATAGCCCAGCTGGAGAAATATCAAATGAAATTATTCAGATTAAAGCTCATAGTAGTAATACACAGGCTACGTCTGTTATCATCCAACGTAACCCTGCGACGCGCTAGTGCTGAAATGACCCCCACTCTTCTCCCTTTCCCCTCTCCTTCCAGCTGTTCCGGTATCTCGCATCTCCCACAGACCTCCCCCACTCCTAGCCTACCACTTCCAAGCACCCCGACTCCTTCTCGACCCCCGCCACTTAAACCAGACCCACCTCCCGTCGATTTAATTAATAAACAAATATTAACTAATAATGAACAGGAAGAAGATGGATATGTGGTTCAAAAACCAAAAAGAGGAAAACAAAGGAAAAAACTCTCCTAGTAAAAATAATAATACATAGATTTTTTTCTTTTCATCAAAAACACATATATATTCTTAGTTCTAGTTAGAATATATTTTCATCCATACATATATATGTATCTTTCCTTTTTTATTTTATTTCTTTTAAATATAATAACCATATATGTCATTGATTCAATGGAACTGTAATGGCTTAAAAATTCATTTTAATGATTTGAAAATATTAATACGTGATGCTTATCCATTTTGCCTAGCTCTTCAGGAAACAAATCTTGCAACAAAAGACAAAATCACAATAAAAAACTTCGAAATCTATAGAAAAGATAGCCCCAATCCAAATTATAATCACCATGGAGTTTTAATAGCTGTACATAAATCCATATATTCAGAATCAATTCCGATTAACACCCACCTTCAAGCGGTTGCTGTCAGAGTTCACCGAAGTTTCGCCTTTTCTGTATGCAATATATACCTACCACAAGACCGTACAATAGATACTGAACATCTATTAGATATTTACAACCAACTGCCCCGTCCTGTTCTTTTTATTGGGGACCTGAACGGCCACAAGCCTCTATGGGGATCCCAAGATATCAACATGCGGGGTAAAATAATAGAAAATTTTCTAGATTCTCTTACTTAACACTGTAGAATCTACCTTCCTCAGCTCCAGCTACGGGACCTATTCAGCCATTGACTTTTCTCTCTGTAGTCCAAATTTGAAAAATCTATGACGTCCGAAAACCTGATAGAATATAAAAAACAGCGGGTTATATGCAGGAAAATATTTAAACAATGTAAGAGTGAGTCTTGGAAAGAATATATAAGTTCCATAAATGCTTCTGCTACGTCAGCTGACGTATGGAACAAAATCCATAAACTTACTAAAAATCCTTCTTCCTCCCGTTACACTATTTCAGTTAATAGACAATTGTCTGACAACCCAGCACTGATCTCAAATACTTTTGCAAATTTTTATTCCGAGATATATAATTCCGAGAGAAATAGTCCCAACCTTGACGAAATAGAAACTGATAATACAGTAAATGCCGAAACCCCCTATTATAACTTTGCTTTTTCAATGTGGGAATTTAAAAATATCTTAAATACCGTTAAAGGAACTTCGCCTGGTCCAGACCATATCCATTACGGTAATTCATCGATCCCATATACAAACAACCATAGATTCTTAGGGATGATTTTTGACCGAAAACTGACTTGGGAACCACACGTCTCTACACTAAAACTAACTGCAACAAAAAAATTAAATATACTACGATTTCTCAGCGGTACTTCCTGGGACTCAGATAGAATCACTCTGCTAAAACTTTACCGATCTTTAGTATGCTCGAAATTAGATTATGGGTGTTTTATCTATGGTTCTGCCCGCTACCGGATCCTTAATAAACTCGATACTGTCCATCATACCGGAATTCGCATCGCGACCGGCGCGTTTGGAACCAGTCCTATTCTCAGTCTGTGTTCCGAAGCAGGACTACCGTCTCTTTTATTCAGAAGAAAAAAACTGGCAATAAACTATATCTCTAAACTCTTCCCTCAAACGGAACACCCAACACATAGGTACATTTTCAAACCAAAATTCTCCAAAACTTTTGAAAAAAAAATTAATCCAACACTTCCTTTATCAGAGAGAATTTCTTCCGCTACGTCGTTCCTTAAAGGAATTCCTTTATATAAACCTGAAATTCATACTCCTCCATGGACGCACAAACCACCAAAAATTATGTTACATTTATCACGACTACCCAAAAACAAAACATCGCCCTTGGAATACAAAACTGAATTTTCCCGCCTCCTCCAGAATATTCCGGAACCATTCTTAATCTATACAGATGGATCTAAATCCTCCGATTCTACAGCATCTTCTTTCGTTACCCATAGCTCAACCCACAAAATATAACTACATAAACTGTGCAGCATTTATACCGCCGAACTCCATGCAATAGTCTCAGCACTTCACTTCTCAATGTCAATATCGCAATAATAACTGACTCTTTAAGTTCACTAAAAGGTTTAAATAATACATATCCAAAACACCCTACATTACTTAAAATCCATACTTACCTCCATATGCTCGAAAACCTAAGAAAATCGGTATACTTCGTATGGGTGCCAAACCACGTAGGAATAGTCGGTAACGAGCTCGCGGACCTGGCAGCCAAACAGGCACCCACTCTTCCAGGTCGAGGCGTTGCCATTTTAACACCTCTAGAACTCAGTCTTCCCCTCAAAAGAGAAATTACTGATGGGTGGCAGTCCATGTGGAATGAGAGCCCACCAAGTAAACTGAAGACCATTAAAACATCAGTCAAGCCATGGACCACGTCAAATCGTTCTAATCGTAGAGAAGAAAGAGCAATAACCAGACTGAGAATAGGACACACCAATTTGACCCATTCCTATCTGATTTCCTATCTTACCAAGCAACCGCCACCGAAATGCCAACACTGTCAAAACACCTTCACGGTCAGTCATATCTTTCAAGAATGCCCATTTTATATTTCGGTTCTAGCCAGGTCAGGACTTACACCCGATATCGCAACCAGTCTAGGTAACGATGAAAACAAGATAAAATGTGTATTAAACTTTCTAAAGGCAAATGACATAATAAAGAAAATATAGTTTTTTTTATAATATATTATATCTTATTTGTTTATCTATGTATCTGTTTTGTTTATTTATCTGAATCTATTTGTTATCTTTGTGTGTGTGTGTGTGTGTGTATATATATATATATATATATATATATATATATTTTTTTTTTAATTATCATTATTATATATTTACTTACTTCTTTTTTTTTTTTTTTTTTTTTTTTTTTTTTTAAGTCTCGATTTAAAAAAAAAGAAAATAAATAAATAAAATAAAAATCAAAAATAATAGAAAAAAAAATAGCCACAGGCGTTGATTGCCTAGCGGTTTTACGCCTTAAAACCCAAACAAATCAAATTAGAAAATGTTTCTGCTGACACCGCTACTGAAGACAATCCCGAAAACACCGAGAAACCTGGAACGGCAAAACGTCGGAAGTGATTGTTATTTACACCACGACATAATTTATGAAATTAATAATTTAAAATATTGAAGAACAATCCAGTTATCATACTCAGATGTTAATGTTTTATCTTATTACATTTACTGTATTGCATTTTTTTACGAAACTGGAGAAATTTCTCATTTTTTGACGATCTGTAGTCCTTCCTTGGTATGATCTAGAAAAAAGTTCCAGCATTAAGATCTTTGGCAAATTCTATGCTATTTTAAATAGGAAATAGATGGCTAAACGTTTGGACTACGGATGGCTGAAATATTATGATTAAAAAAAAAATAAAAAAAGAACATTTCGTGATTTTTAGGCTTCACAAAATTTAGCTGAGACAATTTTTTGGGGAAAAACTTGTTTTCACCATCTTACCATCCATATCAACTAGTTAAAACAATAAAATCTACTACCCCCCATTTTGCAAGGTAAATCCATAATTAGACTGGACTGCATGCAGCATAAATTTTTATAAAATACTTTTTTATACATCGATAATTGTGATGTATGAATAGGCTATGAAATAGCCATCTCACAAAGAGTAGACTTTCTATTGAACGTTATTCATTCAGGAATGTTGAAAGATGAATGTTACATGGGAAAATAGGGAAAATAATTTCGAAACTTTGGAGGGCTATTTCGCGGTACGTATTCCGTTTAAAAAAACGTTAAACCAGGCTACAAAAAAATTTGCCATAATTAATTTGGTGGGCTAAACTTGTTTTCCCTATTTTACCACTCATATAAACAAGCTAAAACAATAAAACCTTCTACCTCACCTTTTGCAAGGTAAATCTACAATTTGGCTGGACTAGAATGTTTTTTATGTAAATTGAAAGCATTATTGACCAACTTGAAAATGATCCATACGGCTCGAAACGTTTTATAGAAGTAAAATAAAACATGAAATATAAAACAGGACTCCAAAATAATTGTGCACTTTTATTTTTTAAAAATTCTTATTCTAAAATAAACTTTTTCTTAGGAACTATTTTGAAACAGTTCATGCTAGAACTTTTATTTTAAAACTTTTATTATAAGTTCTTACAGGTACTTTTTGGTCAAAACTTACATAGAAAAAGTTCTTTGAGAACTTTATCGTAAGAACTTATATAAAAGTTTTTTAAGAACCTAATCCCAAGAACTTTTACATACAAGTTCTATATTAAAAAAGTTCTCGTTAGCTTTTTGGTGAATTATAATAAAAGTTCTCAGTATTAAAGTTCCCAATTAAATATGGAAAATACTTATGGAATTGTGTCTTAAAATGTTATTTCTTTAAATAAACATTCTGTAGGTTATTTAATTAAAAATAAAGCAATTTTTAATATTAAATATTAAATATTAAATAAAATAAAAAAAAAAGGTAATTGTTTTTCTATTTGTTCTTTTATTTCGAATTTTATTTATTATCTATATTTTTTTGTTAAAAGATTTTTTAAGTTTTTCATCTATGCTGCTGTCTCCCGAGGTTTCACCACTCCTACCCAAGATCCCTCACAAGCTTTGCCCCATAAGTATGTGAAAAATTATATTTGAGAACTTATATTTAAAATATTCTAGTAGCAACTTCTATTAATAGAACGTTTATAAAAAAAGTTTTGGCTAGAACTTATATTAACAGAACCTTTATCAAAAACTTTTAATGATATAAGTTCTTATAGAACTATTTATCAGAAAGTTCTTTAGTGTAGAACTTTTATGGTAATACTGTAATTGTAAAAGTTCCTGTAAAACAGTTAAACTGAAACTTTTCGAAAAAGTTCAATAACTGTTTCGAGCCTTGGTATAAAGGGTTTAATATTCCTTAATAAATTAAATTATATAGAATACATAAATATATAAATATATATATATATATATATATATATATATATATATATATATATATATATATATATATATATATATATATATATATTGGAGTTTAAAAATGATTGAAGAAGTAGCAATATATAACAGACTAAGGTTTTTCCTTTAACCGATTTTAAAACCCTCTAAACAAAACTGGTAAAACAAAAAAAGTAAAAAAGAGACTAAAAAATAAATAAATAAAATAATTGAAATATGATGTCATTAATTTCTGCCCTATCATTTTTTCAATTCACTACAAAGACCACCATAATCATGATAAAATATTAATTATTTGTCTGTTTTGGAATCTGCTTAAAATGAATAATATAATTTTAACTGAAAATAACATGTTACAAAAGAATTTTATTATATCTTAAGGAAATGAATTATACAACCAAGTAATCCACATATGAAGGCCATTAGCATAAATATGATTTAAAAGAAATGATGGATAAAGTAAGCAGATTATTATCATCAGACTGTTATCTTAGAGATATTGATGGTCAAAATATACAAACCCTGCAAACTTTTATCTTTCGTTTCCAATTAATATCATATATATAGTATTATACAAACTTATTCATTCTTGTTTTTCAAATATATAGTACAATATAAATGAGTTTCGGCATTAGTCACTATTAAACACTTGATAAGTAAATGTGTATTTACGGTAGGTACTGCAGGCCATGAAGATTTTGTTTGATCACGCAATGCGGTCTACCAACAGAAACTTAAAGGTAGACTTTCGCTGGTACTGCCCGCAGTTGCGACTGGCAGGGCTTGCCAAATGTAGTCGCTAACTGTTACTGCTTCTATATTTCGCTGAAACATCCTACTGTAGCGGTCCACTCTTGCATAACCTATAACGTTATAACCTCTCCTATATTTGTAATCAAACGATATCGTTATAACTATATAGTATATCCTTGAAACCTTTAAAATTATACGTTATATATATATATATATATATATATATATATATATATATATATATATATACACATGTATGTATACATTATGTACACATTATGTATTATACATGTACAACATATATATTGCTATGTTATTTACAACTAAATATTTGTTAGGTATTTTAGACAATGAACAAAGTTCGTCTGTCGCAGTTTCTTTATTGTTTATTGTTACAATAATAATAATAAAGTGTGAATATAAAAATAAAATAATATGTTTTTCCACACATTATTATTTATCATCACATTCCTATAGTCCTTATGTTTGCGGTCATAAAGTACCTGAAACTGGTTAACGAACTCTACTAGACGTTCGTCGTCATAATCGCTGAATCTTTTTTTATTAAACGACATTGTTTTAAATGGCAAGCGGGAACCATCCCGTCTGAGGCAGCATGACTCCTTCTAGAACGGCCAGAGACGCGGCAGTATAGGTATGATGTCATACCTAGACTGCCGGGTAGTGCCAGCGAAATATGTCCCTACCTATTCAGTCAAACTGTCAAAGAAGTAGTAAACTGTCAGCAAACTTTGCCGGCCGCAACCGCGGGCAGTACCAGCGAAAGTCTACCTTAAGGCTCAGGCACACAGAACGCGATCAGTCGTGACGATCTGCGATCTCTCTAGATCGCACGAGCTGTATAGAAATGGATGCTCGATCAAGTATGGCTCGCTGGGACAGATCGCCTTCTGAGTGACATATTTAATGCAGTAATGCATACATTAGATGGCCAGCTCGCTGCGGGATGAGATCGCAGATCGCCGAGACAGATCGCGCTCTGTATTTCTGAGCCTTTATCGTTTGCAGCACCCCAGCGAGAACTCTCGCCTTATATATATATCCTTCTTCTAATCCCTAATACATTCGAAGTATAAGCTATATTGGGGAAATATATTTATTCGTATAAACAATATAACATTTCCAAGAAAAATAATTTAACACTCACATTTGGTGAAGCTACATAGTTTATAATAACTACGTTGAAGTAAAAGTTTACTCAATAAGTAATTAGTTTGCCCCATTGGAAAATATCTCTTCAATTTAACAGATATGCATTAAGACCCAGCAATAACATTTTCTATGTGTAGTTTTCATATTTAACCGTGCTTTAGGGTTGGACATGGGAAAGAGTATATAATCTTCTCCATCATTCATAGAAACCTAAAAACAACATTCATTTAATGAATTGATAAGAACTTCCTAAGTAATTGAAAAACAGAATATACTTAAATTTTAATATTTATGTATATATATATATATATATATATATATATATATATATATATATATATATATATATATATATATATATATATATGTTGATTAAATATTAATAATTACATGTTTTATGTGAAATTTGTTGCATAGAAAAAACATAATTTAATTCCATAATAGAAGACTTGTGATTTTTATTTTTATTCTAGGTGGGAAGCATTTCACAATCTAGCTGTAGCTTTCTATTGAGAGTTAAAAAAGAACATTCAACGATCATGTGTATTGTATCTTCACGAAGGTTGGTGTGGTTTTCCTTGTTTTTGAATCAAAATCCTAACATGGAATGAATTTTTCACTACGTAGATTTTATCTGTATGCATTTTTTTTTAATTTTTAGCCGTTTCAATTATTTTTCTGCTGTAATTTATTTTATAATGATTTTTATTTTTTATTTTTTTCTGTTTCTAATTCATTGTAAAAATGTGCATAGGCTTACAATATTAATAGCCTTTTGTGTTTTGAATTTAAAAAAACAAACAGTTATATCCGTAAACTATAATTACAAAAGATGTTGAACCATTCATCTTAATTTAGAAGGAAGGCATGCAGACCGAAAAGAGTTGCTTTAAGTAACATATTATAAATAAGCAATGAAACTTTTTGGCCGGCGATGGGACCTAAGTGGGCATACTATCTTTTTTCAACCCAATGGTATTTTTAACAGAGTTTATATTGACAACCTTCAACTCTTATATAATAAAGAATATTTTAGTGATAAACCATTTAATAAATTAATGAATAGAATCCATAGATTGGAATGTATAATTTCCCACTACGTGTTGCTTCATTGGTTCCAACCTCCACGGGAGACTCAACCACAATCGAACATCGTCAAACATTGTTGAACATTAGCTGAAATCTGCCTTCAGTGTAAGTAGCAAATGACACTATCTTCTCCTCTAAGATATTCTTTAAGAACTTCTGTGCGCTTTATAGCCTACCCCAAATAACGACTAATTCCGCAAGAGCATCGAAAGAAATGACACACCATAATACGATTAAGTCTAATTTGGGCACAATCTGAGTTCCTTTAAGTAATATGTTATAAATAAGAAATGAAACTTTTTGGGCGGTGATGGGACCACATAGCACTAAGCGTATCATCCCCTTATGCCCACTCTCACCTCACCTGTAAAAAAATTCATTTCTAGTTCTCAAAACTCTAATAGATAGTTTACAAGCAGAAGAGGTCGGTTTCTTTTGTGAGCTCGAGTGAGAAGGCACTCAGTTTTGCTTCAGTCATTTTTCTTCTCACTATAATACTGGAAATATCGACACTAACTTTGAAATTACAGTAACTAAGAGGATTCTTCTTCTTCTTCTTCTATGGCGCGACAACTCGTTGCCGGGTCTGGGCCTCAATAATCTCCGCCAGTTGGCACGGTCCTGAGATGCAGTTTTCCAGTATGGGGTATTGAGTAGTGTCCTCGAGTCCGCGGTTAACCAATCCATCCATCTTCCTCTTGGTCTTCCGACTCTTCTTGTTCCATGGAGCTTCCTGTTCATGGCTTTTGATGAGATTTCATCGGTGTTCATCCTGGCAACTTCGCCGGCGCATCGAAGTCGGCGAATTTTTAAATGTTTCACGACGTTTGCGTCGTTGTACAGGACCGACAACTCCTGGTTTGACGGCGCCTCCAGTATATAGGCCCATAGATTCGGCGGCGCACGTTCCTCTCACCAACCTTTGTAATTACCCATACTTCCGAGCCATAGGTAAGCACTGGGCGAACCAGGGTTTATACAAGTTCACCTTCCTCTTATTGGACAAGAAGCGGCTCCTGAAGTGCTTAGCCAGGCCGAAATAGCACCTGTTGGCTGCGGTGATCCTCCTCTGGATTTCTTTGGAGACTTCATTCTGGGTGTTGAGCTCGGAACTCAGGTGTACAAAGCTATTCACACACTCGAACTTGTAGGAGCCAATTTGCAGGTGACCTTCCGCATTTCCTCCCCCTATTCTCATATATTTGGTCTTATCTGCGTTGACACTAAGTCCTAGCTTCTTCGCAGCAGCTTCCAGGGCAAAAAATGCTTCCTTCGGAGCCCTCTGGGATCTTCCTGCGATGTCGATATCATCCGCATATCCAAAGAGCTGGACGAGCCTGCCAAGCATAGTGTACTTGGTTTGTATGCCTGAATTCCTCACAGCTTTTTCTCCTGCCAGGTTGAAGAGGAGGCATGGCAGGGCATCATATTTTAACATTTTATCATTATATAGACAAGGAGCCCTCCTTAGACTCTATTGGACAACTCTCATCACAATTGGACAACTAACTAAGAGGATTAAACACTGATAAAAAGGTAAACAAAAGATTATTTATATTCCTATTGAACTATACTTACATCTTGATAGTTATCTGCCTTTGGAATTATTAGATTGAAAATAATTGTTACATAAATTAAGTGGGGTTTTAAATTTGTCCACCAGTTTGTTCAGCCTCTGGTGATACCGTCATACAATGTGCATGCAATAAGTAGGGTCAACTTCCAAGAGATACCCATCCCTCCCATTGCCAAATAGAGCTCCTTTCTAGGAATAGAACCGTAAGCTGCTTAATATGCTATAGCGCGTTCGCAGAAAACTTTATAAGCCGATTTATATTATAAATTTTCAGTCCTTATTAGGGTTGGAATAGCGAAAGTAAAATATCGATATTCGCAAAACCAAATATCGACATCCACCGATAATCGCTAAAAAAATATCGATATATCGAAAGGAAATGGATGAAAAAGCAAAGACAAGTGCATCAAATGACTATAATGTTAAACTGTGAAGAAGGTTAAGAAATAATATAATTATTATCATTTATAAAACAATATTAGCCATGAATCATAATAAAAAAAGATAGAAAAGAATTAAACTTTAAAAAAAAATGTTATAAAATATTTTTATTTTGAAGACTTTTAGCCATTTTTCATATATTACAGTCTTCTAGGTATTTTTCAATAATAAAACCTTCAAACTTCTAAAAAAATCTTATAAAACTTCTGACTATATTGTGAATTCTGATAACATTCATGTAAAAGCATGTAACTTATTTGATATACATCTCAGTACAATCGTCATTTATATAATTATCAATTTGTCTTTACATAGGATTAATTAGCATTATTTGCATATAAATCTTACCTACTAATTATTGTTTGATATAGATTACTAAATATTATTTATTCTTATATTTACTGGTAAAAATATAGAATCGTGATCCCAACATGGCGGACGTATAAATTTTTAGGACCTGACATCTTAAAAGCTAGACTTTACTTGGAAGACTAAAATAAATACGAATTATCGAGGGGACTAGATTGCAGTGTTTTTATAAGAAAAAAAGGGAAATTTTCAAGAGACCAGAAAATCTATACAAATTATAGGAATATATGAGTTACCGGGATATGAATTATCGACATTCTACTGTAATATAGTTTAACATGTCGGTGTCATCGATATATCGTTGTAAAATATCGATATCATCGATATATCGGATGTTAAGATATCGATAGAAAATATCGGTTTTTCAACTCCGATATATCGATATATCGCGTTTCGACATTCCAACCCTAGTCCTTATACGTTCTATGAACATAAAATTTTATACACTGATTTGATGAATAATGCCGGATATAAATAAAACCATAGCTCGTAAAATGGCAATTATATTTTTATCACTAAATTTTCATAATACTAAATCACAAATAATCAAAATTCCAGGTTTGTAATTGAGTAATTATCATTTCATGAGGCAATTTTCTGCCCCCAGACTTTGAAACCATACTGACAGGCCAAATATAGCAATATTGGAAATATTGTGCAAGCTATGTGTTATATGTACGAATCTAAATAAATTATCGTCCCAACAATACACCCTTCAGTAGTAAATTATTTTAAACAAATTTTAGTACTTCAAGTTTTGTCTGTTCCGTAAATGTCACTTTCCAGATTTAAAAAAGCATTTTTTTTTTCCAAATATCGCGCATATGTTTTAAACTACAATCCGATTATATTGCAGATAAACGTTTGGAATTTTGAATTTTCGCATGCTAAATTTAATCATAACATCAAATCCTGAGATATAATTAAAAATACAGCTGTAACAGAGATGTGTCCATTCCGTTACGTCCATTTCTTTACGGTACGTGAACAAGAGGGAAGAAGTTGGAGACGGTATTGGAACCCTTCCAACTCTTTATGTGCTTGCCTGATATATCTCAGTACATGTACAGAATTTTACGCGACTGTCTCAGCGGCAGTGAACATGTCCTTCTAAAGGCGCTTACACACCTGGCCAACATTGCAGCCAACTATTGGTACTGGGCCCCTCATCCAGACCCAACCGCGAGCCAGCGTTGGGCCCCGCGTTCCGTCTTATTGAATCACAGTTGCCTCTGAAATATCTAGGGAGCCACAACTATTTTTCGTAATATTAATATAATACTTATTATTGTAATGTGTATTATAATAACAATTGGGGCTGTATAGGACTCCAATGGAAGTCTTGAGCCAAAAAAAAATATTGTGCGGTGCGCGCATTACCCATCTTTCCCTTACCACTCTACAATAATAAACTTTTTAACTTAATTTTAAAGATTTTACATAAACGCTGTTTGAAATAAACTCAGCACAATGCACTTCTACAAGTCTTCTCTCTCAGAAGTACTATAAATTAGTTTTTTTAACAACTTTAGTACGACAATTTTGTACACTATATATTTTTGGTTTGCCAAACTGAAAATATATTTTAAAAGTTTCGGTTTAGTTCTTAAATGATATAAAAGTATAAATTATTAAGTTAATTTCTACTTTTATATTATCATAATACATTGTTACAGAGCGTATTGTTAACAACAGGCATGCGGCTTGGTGGGAGGAGGTTCGGTCGAATCCGCCTCCTTCCGGACGTGCTCGGCTTTCAATCTAGGGCCTTGTAGTCCTAATGAGATACGCTGTATCTTTGCTATTACAGGCTCGATTTACATCTTTATTTTTATATATATATATATAAAGGGAATTTAATTACCTTTCATTTGATTTAGTATAATTTACCATAAAACGCTTACTTTTTGAGTTTTGCTCAAATGAAATTTTCTTTTCGCTATAACTTTTCTCCTGCATTTTCTCGTTAATATACTATATACATGAAAAGTTAAAGAACTTTAAGGCGAAGACATTAGGCAAGTTTTATCAACACCGTTAGAGCCGTTTACGAGAAAATCGATGATATAACTGCCACTTCCGGTTAGTCCGATACGCTTGTCCGATCTTTGCTCAAACGGGTACAATTTTGATAATTCCTTTTGTGTTTTTTAGATAATTTAATTGTCTTGCATATGATACTAGACATAACTTACCATAAAATGCATACTTTTTAAGTTATGGGTAAATAAAATATTCTTTTCATCATAACTTTTTTCCATCGGTGATGTACTATATATATGAAAAGTTTAAGGTCTTTAAGAAGAAGATTTTACGCAAGACTTATTAGACAAGGAAGTTTTTCTAAAACTGGGGAATCTGTAGTCTAGTAGTAGGCTGATAAAAAAAATATCGAATAATTCAAGGCATTACGAAAAATAGAACTTAGCGTACTTTAGCAACTCGAAAGCCCTCTTTAAATGATATTAACAATGAAAAATATACTTATTTTTAAAGAACATTTTATCTAGTTTACGATGCTGCAATTGGAAATTTCCGAACTTAAACAGTTTTTTAGTTATCGCCCATTCAACAAAAAAATATGACGATCTAAAGATTAAACAAAATATAAATTTACTGTAAAATATAGGTAAATTAACCATATATTTAAGTTAAAAAAATAAAACATAGAATTTTTTAAATAAATTGGACAAAAAAAGAGATTATGACAAATAAACTTTCATGAGATAATGAAAACTTCCTCCCCCTCAACAAAAAAAAATTATAGAAATAATTCATAAAAAAAAAAATTATCGTAGCCTAACATTGTCTCTTGTTTTTTTGTGTGTTTTTTTTTTCAATTTTCAAGATTTTATATTATAAAAACATTTTGATTTATTCTTTATTTTGTGTTTTTTTTTTTTTTTTATTCTTGTAATTCACACTATTTAATTTACAAATGTTTTATAAATTATTATTCGTACATGAGAAATATGGGTAGATAAAAAATATATGGACAACTAATCAATTAGATAATATATTTTGTTAAATTTAAAATCAATGCAAAAAAAAAAAAAAAAAAAGGAAAAGAAAAACTAGAATGCCCATATCACAATCATCGGATGTATCACCCTCTCATTTAAGTTCAAGTTTTAAGTTACCCACTACACAGTTGTAAATTGCAATAAATAAATAAAAGAAAAACTTTTAAGTTCAAGCACAATAGACACACAAGAAAGTTTTTTATTTTCTTGTTTTAAATTTAATACATTAATTATAATACGGAAAATTCTCGTTACACTGTCGCCTGTCACAAGACGAAATTAAATACATAAACACCTATTGAACAGCCAAGCCTAAATTACTAGCAACTCTTTGATGTTTACCGCCAGAAGTTGGGAACGCGGCCAAGGCCAGCTCTGATTTTTCTCCAATATACACTAAAATAATCTCCGTCAATAGAGCTGTTGGCTGTCGATTGTTGGCCAAGAATTGCATAGTGTGGACGCGTCTGGGAATGGCTCCGTTGGCGTTGGATGTTGGGTCTAATTTTCATCACGTCCACACTAGCGGATTGGAATATCGGCCAACGGAATATCGGATTGGTCTTGGCCTTGGCCGAAATTTGTCTAGTGTGTACGCGCCTTGAGAACATGATGAGTATTTTTATTTACTGTCTCTTCCGTTACGCACCTTTGTGAAAACTAGTTTATGTATTCTAATTATACGCAGATGACATGGTTGTTAACAGTCCATGCTTCCTAACGGCATGACGGAGATATGGAAAGAAGAAGAACTATTCTAATTAAATAAAATGTAGAAGTTATTATTCAATAGTGCAATAGATTGAAGCTTCAGCTTTTCTCTTCTTTTTTTTCGTAGTAAGTAACTAAAGATTTGTATTTGAAGATGAAATGTCAACTCTGTTCACACGGAATGGACACTGTTGTAACAGAAGGGACGTCATTATAAATTTATAGAGTTTATTTTTTTTTTTAAAGGCGTTGACTGCTGCTGAACGTATGAAAATTACAAAACAAAGATGAAAAAGTACGGCAAAGATTAAAAAATAAAAATAAATAAAGTGTATCAATAATATTATTAGCGTATTGGTAAGGATACTATCCACGTTTTTCAGCATTTAATAAATAATAAATCACATCAAAGTTGTATATTATTCTACAGTTTAAAAATTCAGTAGATAAGTAAAGCGAAAAAAAAATGCACAGCGCGAAAATTCTAAAAAAAAATAAATTCAACTGTCAAGATCTGGAATGCCCAAAGATCCAATCAAAATGATAATGAACAAATTATTTATAAAATCAACAGACAAAACAATGTACACCAATAATGGCAAAAGATCAGCTGGGAAAAGGTTTCTTGTGGTTCTTCAACTGATTTAGACAAAATATCTCAACTGTAAAATAACAATAAATATAATTAATGATGCAGGAAACTAGGTTCCAAATAAATTTTAGCAACAAACAAAATACGTGCGGACATGCCAATCTCATTTCATATTGGTTCTATTGCTCACGCCAACTAATCGTAGCCCTCCACTCAACACAACACATCTACCACATTATAATAATATAAAAATACCGGAGTAAGAAATAGTCAGTGAACTTTTTCAAAAAGTTTCAGTTTAACTATTTTACAAAAACTTTAACAATTAAAGTATTAACATAAAGTTTCTACACAAAAGAACTAACAATTAAAGTATTAACATAAAGTTTCTACACAAAAGAACCTTCTGATAGTTCCTTAAGAACTTATATCATTCAAAGTTTTTGATAAAAGTTCTGTTAATATGAATTCTTGCCAATACTTTTTTTTTTTTATAATAGTTCTGTTAATAGAAGTTCCTACTCGAACATTTTAAATATAAGTTTTCACATGCTTATGGGGCAGAGCTTGGGAGGGATCTTCGGGAGGTGGAGGAAATCTAGGGAAACAGCAGCATTGTTGAAAAAATTAAAAAAATCTTTTAACAAAAAGCATAGATAATAAATAATATTTAAAATAAAAGAACAAATAGAAAAACAATTACGTGTTTATTCATTCGATTTAACATTTAATTTTTAGTTTCATTAGAAAAATTGCTTTAATTAAGAATGTTTATTTAAAGATATTACATTTTAGGATAAGAAAACCTTTCAAGACATATTTCATAAGTACAGCTCACATTTAATTGGGAACTTTAATAATGAAAATTTTTATTATATCACTAAAAAGTCCCAACGAGGACTTTTATGATTTAGAACTTGTATATAAAAGTTCTCAGGATAAATTTCTTACAGAACTTTTATAATAAAAATTCTTACGATGAAGTTCTCAAAGAACTTTTACTACATAAGTTCTTACAAAAAAGTTCTCAAAATGACATATTATAATAGTTTTAATTTTAAATTTCTTGCATGAACTGTTTCAAAAAGTTCATAAGAAAAAGTTTAAGGTTAGAACAAGAAATTTTTCAAAATAAAATTATAGTTATTTTGGAGCCATGAAAAATACAAACGAAATTAAACACGTTCACTGCGGCGGGCTTGAAAGTTCATTTAAAATGATGTGACCGTTAATGTCCTCCCTTACTGAATTTGTTACAATAAAATTACTTCTAACTATTCTCACTTATCACCACTAAAATCTCCCGTACACTGTAGATGAAATCTAGTAGCAAAAAGCTTATCAGATTTTTTTTACAAATCATGAAGGATTTTTTTACAAAAAATGAAGGACATTTTTTATCAATGGCGTAACAAGACTGGATTGCACTTGGGTGAGAACAGGGGAAATGTGCGCCCCCTTGAGTAATAACAAAATAAAAATTGTATTCTCAACTTCTATACCTGATCCATACGAAGGCGACACTAAAACTAAAAACCCTTATGGAGTGTAAATAGCTGAGTTAGAGGAGGGAGGAATGGGGAAAGAAGTAGTGATGGTGAGCAGTGCGAGAGCCAGTGGTCTGGTTTCTTCAGTTTACTCGGTTTTAGAATCTCCTAAAACAAACAAAGGATCTAACACGGTGTGATAAAAACATTAGGTCATTAGCTATAATTTACCACAGCAATCCTTTTTTTATTGTTTCTTTGAATTTCATTTATCATTCATCCTTTATTAAACTATAGATTTTCTTTCAGTAAAGTTGATAAAAACGGAATTTTTAATCTTCCCTTTGATTTTTCCAATTTTTTTTTTGGCGCCCTCCGAGGAACCACTGCGCCCATTCAAGTTAGCCCAGTGTTTTCTCTAGCTAGTGCAGAGATTGAGCGCACGCAAGGTTCTAGGTAGACTCTAGATAACCTCTGTACTCTGAAGAGCCTGCCATCAATTTCTTCTTCTACCTATGTACGCTGAAGAGTCAGCAGTCAGCCTATATATTTCTTCTTCTAGGCCTGTCTTTCGGAATTCAGAAAATCTCAGCATAAACAGTCAAGATTCCAATGCACTTTTATTGTATCCTTTTTCGTGGTCCGGTCCATTTCTACCGTCATTTTGTTTGATTTTTTTACTTTTACGTTCCTCGAATGCAAAATTTTTTATGATTTTTTCCTGCAATGAATTAGAATTGAAGCACTCAGTTCTAATGAATTGTGGCAGAAATATAGTATCCATCTTTAGACCATTAAAAAAAAAAAAAAAAAACATCAAAAACTGTATTCTTTATCAACCTAAAAAAAATATAGGTTCACTAATCGTTGTACACAATTCTAATTTAATGGTAAAGAATTATATCGAGAGATAATAAATTTATTGTGTACTGGTACATTAACCGTACAAAATCTGTGGGCGTGGCTTGGTAGAGGTTTAAACTTACGTGTCTCAGTGTGCACTTAAGATATGGCACAAATTAAAAAATTTGCGGTGTTATTGGTTGAAATTACAAATCATTAATTCAACTCTTAAATGTAATATTTATTTAACCTACAAAAGTGCTATTTCTTAGCGAGGTTATTTCTCTCCAATATTTGTGAGTTACAAAAGTCAGTATCGAGTTTTAAGCCATAAGTGTGTTATCAAAGAATTCACTAGACTGAACCTTGTCATTTTGTTTTGGCGTAAACTGCTAAGTGATAAAAGAATGTAAATCTTTCAGGTTATAGTCCTAAATGTTTTAGTATTTATCGTTTATAACTAATGCCTGATAATTGATTTTCTATCTCTATAGTGAATTTCTTGTAAATAATAGTCATTAATATGAATGGACCTCATATTTTATATTTATATCTGTGTTTTATTGTCCTAAGTTCGTTACAATGGAAAGTGGATACAAGTTCAAAATTTAGTGATAGTGATGATGATAATTTAAATGCTCTTAATCAACCTAGGAAATCTTCCAAGACTTTTAGTTCAAACCGTTTCAATGAAGGTGAAAAAGTAGAAGCTGAAAATGAAATTAGAAATGAAGATGATGGTGATAATGTTAAAGAGGATTTGCAGAGAACTGCAAGCTATGAGGCAAAAGCCAGTGATAAGAATGATGACTACAAGTCTTCCTTCGAGGCTCTCTTCATAGCTCCAGATTTCAGCAATCAGCAAGAAGAACCAAACGAATTACAGGTTCAAGGTATTTCAGAAGAATTTATTTTGTAAGGTTATCAATATTTACATTGTAGAGTAGTCATATCTGCTAGGGATACTGAATTCAAAACTTAAGTCAAAATGTTTATTAACAGATTAACTCAAAGAGTGCTTTATTTTGTTCGTAGAGGGGTTTACTTTAATTAGAGTTTATTGCCATTGCATCTTCTGAAACTTGGAAACATTGGTTGTTTAATGTTTCTATTTCTCCTATAATATGAAGCAGATGGAACTAAATATCATTGATTTGTCCTAGTTAACCACTTGATTTTCATCTTTCCTAGTTTACTATACAAAACTGGGAATGGGTTTATCTTGTTGAATATCTATCTAATGATCATTGATGCCCTTTTTATAACCTACAATAAGCTGCTTCCTTACTTCCAAAAGTTAGGAATCCGAATTTGATGTTATTTCTATTCAAGTATTTTACTAACTATTTATAAAGAACTGTATAAATTATAGGTGAAATGAAAAATTAATTTATTCAAATGTAATTAGCCTCTAACATTCTGCAGCTTAATTAAATGTTTGCCTATTTGAAATCTCATTTTTTAAGCAATATAATAAGTTAGTATGTGGTGTTTTCTAATTTTTTTTGCATTTTTTATTTATTTACATTTATAATTTCTGTATCTATGTATGAGGTGTTTTCAGTATTGATTATTGCTACATAAAGATGGGTAAAACTGTTAATGACCATGTGCCAAATTTTTCACAGAAGAGTTCAGATGTGCCATTTAACTTGAGCACTTTTGGTACCTTCTTATGTCCGTAACTAGGGGTTGGGAGGTAGAGATAAGGATAGGATCTGCTTCACTTAGGGGAGACAAAAACATCTTAATTACGCTATTAAATTAATTAATTTACACCAGTTTCTTAAAGCACCAATTTACAATAGTCAGAAAAGATCTCTTGTATGATAGGATGGTCGCTACGTGATGGTGTTACAGCTGGCAGGAAATTTGATGAAGATAACTCTGGACCACATTTGATGGTCCGGACGTCAGATCAGTTTGGAAATTGGATTCTGTTCTCTCTGCTTGCTAGAGGGAGCCCTGGCCCTGGCATTTGTTTAATTACTTTTCAATCGAAATATACTTATAAACCTAATAAATTTTTTTGGTACAATCTCTCCAAACTGCCAGCTTAGCAGTAGCGGTTGCCGCACCAGCGTTCACTAGCGCTATTCGTGCTGACTAACTCCTTTGTATTCCATTGTAAAATTTATATTCATTGGAATTATTTAAATTATTACAGCTTTAATTATATATTATTTTAAATTATTAGTGCTGTCTATTAATGCTCGCTCAAGAGATACAGTATACCCCAGCATACCCTTTTCAGTTGAGGTCGGGGCCTTACTGCAATTTGAATTATTACTACTTTAATTAGATTACAGTTGTCAACTTCCACTCTCTATACTTGCTCATGAGATTTACAAACCCTCCACAGATACTTTTCAGTTTAGGCCGGACTCTTACCATAATTTAAATTATTACTGTTTCAGGTACAGCATCTCCAGACCTCCAGAAGTCGGCTGCACTAATACTTTTAAATAATATCTAATTGAAGCAGTAATAATTCCAATGTTTACGAATTTTAAATTTGAATACACAGCAGTTAGCTAGCACATTGCACTAGAGAGAGCTAGTGCGGCGACCGCTACTGATAAGGCGGCGGTCTGGGAAGTTGTACCATTTTTTTAGATGATTTAATTATTGATTGTAAGTTTGTCTGTAAAAACTCTTTCATGTGATGTCATTCAGTTGTATGGAATGAAATCCCTGTATAATCCAATTATTAATAATTATATCATCCAAAAAATTTCTGTTGAAGAGCTCCATGGAAAGCACAGAACGTCTTATGCTGGAATAAAATATTGAAAACAATGGTCCTGGTAACATTGAATTGTCATCCTTGTCAGAAAATTTAAGAATAAACATTGACCATTCTATCCCTTAATTTTTTCATGGTGAAAATTTATGGTTTGTGTGTGTTCATATACATACATGACTCACTCAATTGATTAATTGATAGCATCTTCAATATTTAAATAACTTTATAAATCATAATATTTATGTACAGAGGTTAGGACACTACACTAACAATACATGCTATAATATAATATATTATATAACTGCTTAAAAAAAAAAAAATTGATGAGTGGAATAGTATTCCACTATTCCACTGATCAATTTTGTCATTAATTTTGTTTTTTTAAACGGTTTTCGTTCAGAAACTATTGAATAATTCAAGTTACTTGTTTGTTAAATGCCCAACCAACAAAAAAAAAAATATTACATTGGTATTTATTAAAGTCATATTTAATTTTTAAATATGTTTATATAATCAAATTTATACAATACAATACAATTTTGTGGATCTATTACGTGGGGCCCATACTCAATCAGTAGAGAGATGATGGGGATGAGCAAATTGGATAAATAAAAAAAGACAAGATAAAAAAACTTCTTGGGAAGTTGTTTAGCAGAATTTATGTCTCTTAGTAAGCTTAATGGAAATGATTCTTTTGACCAAATATTACAATATACTGTAAACTTTCATGCTTTTTATATAAATATCTGCTTTTATTTATTATTGTTACTTTTTATAAATTAGGTTATATTTTTTTGGTGGACTTATAACGAACAAGTACCTAATTCAATTTCTGTCACTATTGGAATTTTATAATTAAATTAACGGGGAAAGAAAAGGCACACTTCATCGACGGACAACAAAAGCAACAACTGTTTATCACGCAGTGTTGCCATGATAACATGAAAATATCCCTTTCATGATTATGTGATTTTTTTTACATTTCTAATACTCCCCCTAATTCCATAATCATTATTGAAACTTAAATCAACTTAACCATTAATTTTCTTAACTTAAAGTTAATAATTCTAACATAAGAAAAACGAAAATTACACTTGAAGTAAAAACAATACATAATAAAAAGGTATACCTATTCCAAAATAATTTCAGTTATTCAATAAAATATTTGAGAAACAATCTCAATGAAAACTTATTTAAACCCAAAAATGTGAAAACTTATTTCAAAATAAAAATCTGATAACTTTTCAAATAACAATTCTGAAACATATATTATTCATTTAAATCAAAGAACGACACTTTTCAAAGTTTTGCTTGGGTAGAGGTTTGGTAAATATATCAGCCAACTGATTTTCAGTGGCAACATATGAGATACTTATTTCTTTACTTTCATATTTTTCCCGAACAAAATTAAAACAAATATCAATATGCTTTGTGCGCTTGTGAAATACAGGGTTTTTAATTAATTTAATAGCACTTTGATTATCGATCAACAATGGAACACTTTCACTTTCACACATACTTTGAAACATATTAATGTCACACAAAAGTTACTTGAGCCACATAGCTTCTTTGACAGCTGCGGAAGCTACCACATACTCAGCTTCAGTGGTCGATGTTGAAACCGTTGATTGTAGTCTGCTGGCACATGAGACTGCTCCACCAGCCAATTTGAAGATGTAACCTGAAGTTGACTTTCGGCAGTCAACATCTCCAGCATAGTCAGAATCAGAAAATCTTATAAGTTTAAAATCGTTCGGGTCAGATGAGTATGTGATACCCATCTCTTGTGTTTGCTTTAAGTATTTAAAAATTCTTTTGACTGCGTTCCAATGTGATTGTCCGGGATTCTCTTGAAATCTACTGACTAGGCTGACTGCAAACATGATATCAGGACGAGTAGTAATGGCCAAAAATATAAGAGAACCAATAGTCTTTCGATAAGGTATTTTCTCATCTAATGGTGTAGAGTGTTTACTTAAAACTATATTGGGATCAGATGGAACAGAGCTAGGTTTGATGTCTTCAAAATTAAAACGCTTTAGCAGTCTGTATAAAACCATGTGAATGGAGGCTGAGTGAGCCATCCTGTTTTAGTTTTATTTTCATCCCAATAAATTGATGAACATCATCAACAGTCGCCTCTAAATGCAATTTTACATTTTTAATTACTACCTGCAAACCAGTTTCATTGGAAGATATAATGATCCCATCATCTACATAACAGGCTAATATAACAAGATGTACATTGATTATTGCATGAAAAACACATTTGTCTGCTTCTCCTTGTTTGAAGCCAAAGGAGTTCAAAAACTTCAGTAAAACGGCGATTCCAACAACGTGAACTTAGTTTAAGTCTGTAAAGTGATTTATATATTCTACAAACTTTGTTATCCGGATTTTCTAGTCCCTCTGGTGCTTCCATATAAACTTCCTCTTCTGATGTTCCTTAAAGGAAGACAGTTTTTATAGCAAACTGTTTCATTTTAAGATTTCTTTGTGCTGCAATTGAAAATAAAATTCACAAAGTATCATACCTTGTGGTTGGTGCAAAAGTTTCATTGAAGTCGATTCCTTCGATCTGTGAATATCCTTTAGCACATAGCCTTGCTTTAAAACATTCAATGTCACCATTCGGTAAGTATTTAATCTTAAAGACCCACTTGGAACCCACATAGGATTTTCTTGAGGTAAGTCATATAACTTCCAAGTATTGTTTTTGTGAAGTGCATCTAACTCTTCTTGAATGGTCTTGTGCCATTCTGCAGCTTGTGGGCTATTTAAAGCTTCATTATAGGTTTCTGGAACTATTAATTGTGCTAAGTTAACTCTATAACGTATAGGTGCTTTTATCTCGGATCTAGGACGTAGATTATGTTGATGACTTATATCTTGAACTGGGTCAAGCTCAAAATCATTATTTTCTTGTTCTAAAGGAATTTTAATTTCTTTTAATTTAAAAGAAATTTAAAAATTTTTAATTTTAATTTTTAATTTTAATTTTAATTTCTGATTCCTGGCTTTTGATAATAAAATTTTGATTTTCATTAAAAACAACATTTCTGGATACTTGAATTATTTTAGTGATTGGATCAAGTAGTCAATAGTTGGTTGAATCTGAATCATAACCTATGAAAATCATCTTTTTGCTTTTCGGATCGAGCTTTCTTGGAAGTGCATGTAGGCTTCAGAACCAAAAACTTTAAAATATTGTAGAGTAAGCTGTTTATTTGCTCATATGGAGAGGAATTAGATATCTGGATAGTGGGAGTCCTATTTAGAATATATGTGGCTGTGCTTACAGCTTCAGCCCATAGATATAAAGGTAGATTTTTTAAATGTATCATTGTGTGTGCACATTTCACAATGGTACACATGTCTCGTTCTGCTCGAGAATTTTGTTCCGGTGTATATGGAGCAGTAGTTTCCATTACAATACCATTTACAGATAAGTAGTTTCGGAAGTCGTGATTGGAGTACTCACTTCCATTGTCCACATGTAAGGTTTTTACTGTATGACCAAACTTTTGTTTACATAAACTTGCATAATCTTTGAAAAAATGTAAAGCGTCATTTTTATGTTTTAAGAACTTGACTTGTCTGTAACCGGTGTAACTGTCTTTAAATAAAATAAAGTATCTCGCGCCTCCTATAGAATGTTGAGAAAAAGGACCACAAATGTCACTGTATCGGGTAAGTCTTCTTTGTTTTTTCTCTCATTGAATGAGAAGTTATGTTGTTTACCGTATTGACATCCCTCACAAAAGAAATTGTCTTCGCTTTCTTTGCACCAATCAGGAATTAAATATTTTTTATTTAGCTCTTTCATCGAATTGAGATTTATGTGGCCTTGTCTTTCATGCCACAGTTTAAGAATATTTTTAGAATTGCTTGTTTGATTTGCATCGTGGTGGATAACTGTTTTCATCTTCATTTCATATAGATTATTAGGTTATAATATAGCAAGGCCACAAGATAATTATTTCCATCAAATATTTTAGCTGTTATATTTTCTTTGACAATTTTGAAACCTTTCTGAGTGATGACACTTTCAGAAAATAAATTTTTCATTAGCTCAGGTATGTATAAAACATTTTCTATAGTACATTTCTTCCAATTGTTATTAGTAAAGGCTTTAATATGAACTGTGCCCTTACCTTTTACTTGAAGGGTTGAATTATCACCAAGTTGTACAACCTCTTCTGAAATTTGGGATTCACAAAAGTTAGTAAGAAAATCTCTTACATATGTCATATGAGAAGAAGTCCCTGTCTGTCTAAGATCCAGGTGTCATTACTTTCATCTCCCTTATGAACTGGAAAAGAAGGAGTAAAAGCAGTTAGTTTAGTGCTTTCATAATTTTTATTCTTATGGGCATTTTGAGGACAGTTCTTAGCTAAGTGGCCATCTCTAGATCTGCATTGATAACAGGCTCTTTTAGAATAATTTGGTTGATGTCCATTATGATGAAAATTCCGACCATTATTTGAAGAAAAGTCCTGATTGGTTTGATTGTGTTTAAACTGTTGGTTATTTTGACTTTGTTGAAAATGATTACGATTTTGTCAAAAGTTATTGTTATTATTACGAACGTTACCTGAGTTGCGATAATATTGCTGGAAACTTCTTTGATTGTGACCGAGATAATTAGTCTTACGATTGTTATTCCTTTTAACCATAAATGCCTTTTCACTTAATTCAGCATTCGTCTAAAAACCTTGCTGTTAGATTTTTTATTGTCTATTTGCTTTCTTCTAAAGACAACTACGCTTGCCTGAATGTTTTATATTTAATGGGCGAAATCCCTATTATTTTTGTTATGATTTTGGCATCACTTAAGGCTTCGCCGATGTTTCTTATTTGTTGGGCTAAATTTTCAATTTTTGAAACGTGCTGCACCACTGTGTCGGTCGAATCCATCCTGATTTGATGGAATTTGTCAAGAAGCATCATTTTTGTGAAATCTGACTTTTGTTGAAAAATCGAATCAAGTTTGGTAAAAATGTCTTTCGAACATTCACAATTTTCAGCTAGTGATATTCGATTTAAATCCATAGCACTTGTTATGACAAACATGGCTTTTGCATCCTTTTGGTTCCATTTTTCAATTTCACCTGAATTCGTAGCTGTGGGTTCTGGCTTGATTTCTTCTCACCTTCTGCAATTTTCCATAATCCTCTTGCCTTTAAAGCACAACATATTTGAAATTTCCACTGTGGGTAGTTGTTTCCAAAAAACTTATTTATAGTAACATTAAAACTGTCTGATTCGGCCATTGCAGCAAATGCACACATAAAAACAACGACGCAAAATAAAAAGGGCAAACAAAATTTATGTAACTTTAACACTCGATTCGGGACCATATCCGCTTTCAATAATTATTAAAAATAAAACATTAAACGTTCTTTGGGCCTATTGCCTATTGGAATTTTATAATTAAATTAACAGGGAAAGAAAAGACACACTTCACTGACGAACGACAAAGGCAATAACTGTTTATTACGAGAACATACAAAAGGCAGTGTTGCCATGATAACATGAAAATATCCCTTTCATGATTAGTCACTTCAAGTCACTTGGATTCAGGTTGTGCTATTTTTAAAATGCATAGAACTGTATTATTCTCCTTTTTATTACACTTTGTTTCTATGTTCTCAAAAACAGAAAAAAATTCTGCTAATGTGGAATGCAAGTTTGGGGGTGTGGGAGAGTGAAAACTTGATGGTTTGGGGTTGTATGGTCTCAGAAAGAGTGAGCATGAAATAGATTAAATAAAAAATTTAGATAAACCATTAGTGGGGAACATCAGAAAATAAAATAAATATCATTAACATAACATTTTCACAATTATATTGACCCTATGCAATTTGCGTTTACTGGAAATAAAAATTTGATATGGTTGGTTAAGCACTGTACTTAGAGTCCCACTTTTATGCTTATACCACCATATTTTGGCTTCTAAACTTAATATTGGTTTTATTATTTGAATCATAAATTTTTCACCTTTAGTTTTCCATATCCAAGTGTGTCCTGTTTAATCCATATTTACCAATTTGTGTTCTTTCAGATCAAATTACAGTTGAGCAGTTTGTTTCAGCATGATTTCTCTTCTTTTTGTGGCAGAATTTAAATGGATAAACAAATCACTTACAATTTTCTTTTTCTTTTTTCATTTCTCCTCGAAGACCAACTTTTCTTTGTGCTGTACGGTTTAATTTAAGTAATACAGCCTCATAATTTTATTTTTAAAGTCAATGTTGTTCTTGAATGTTTTTTTTGCTCACCAGGCCTGATGAGCTTATGATTGTCAATATTAGAAAACTATGGAATAGGTCCAGGTATATTTCATATTGATATTTCTTTATACGCTTTATTGATTTAGAGTATATGCCAACTAAACCTGGGTATTTTGTAGCCATAATGCAATGAGACAAGCCTGATGCTTGCCCCACATTGGCGCTCTTACCAAACAGACATGATTTCCAAGCTGATGGGTTTCATTCTGTTTAGAAAAAGTACAATATTACAACTACTTTAAATCCAGTGCCAAAATAATTATCTAACAGTTTCTGAACTAAAACAATAAGAAAAAAAAAGAAGAATCCATACCTTGATACCGAATTGCATTATAACTTGTTCTGGGAGAGTAAAGAGTTCCATTTAAAAATTTGTTAAGATTTAAATATTGGTATGGAAAGAAAAGTAACAGAAACATTTTCAGAAAAATCTAATTAAAACTATTTAATATTAGAAATTCACAATAGTATATTGAGGATTGAAATTATAATTTAAATATTTTGAATTTTATATATATACAATGTGTATACAATTATATTATTTTTTAATTCATGTTTTGTTATTGATGAAAGTATTGGTAACCAAGACTTTTCCGCAAATACATCAAATTTATTAAAGTTAGAGTTTGTGGAAAAGAAAACAGTCTTTGATATGTTTCAGTTATTTTAATAAAGAACATAAAGTACATGATACAAGCAACTGGGCATGTAAAATTAGCTGTAAATGTACCATTCAAGGATAGAGATCATGTAGAAAAAAAACAAACAGTGAGCTGCCATTGTTTATAACCCTTAAAATAAGTCTTCAGCTAAAAGAAGTTTAATGGGTTTTTTATTATGGTCAATCGGACCATTAATTCTTCCAGCCTGTTCTATTGACAACTAAAAATGTTGATGGCAATTGTTGATGTAAAATGCTCATGATTTGCCAGCCAGAGGAACATTGTTTTTCAACCATTATTTATTCTCATGTCTCATTAGAGGCCATACATATTCTGGTTATTTATCATTTATCACCAAACCATACTCAACCAGATTTGTTCCTTTTCTGAACTTAAAATAGTTTTCTTATCAGGAAGTACATTAACTGTTTGGATATCGGCTATATGAATCAAGAATTTATTGCTTAAAAGGATCACAAATTTTTGGAAGAAGGAATAATTTGTTTATTAAGAAGTTGATACAATAGATTTTAATATTGTAACCAAATGCATGTTATTGCATCTCGCCTACACAATAAGTGTAACTTGTTATCCTTGTCAATGAAATGGGTCATGTATAATTGATTACATAATTTTTATAGTTCTGACCCTTATTTTTCTATGAATTTCCCTCCTTTTAAATGCTAAACACTTATGTTGCAGCCCAATAGGTATATATTATTTGCAGTGAAGTTATTCTTAAGAAATTTAAGGAGGATATTCTCATTCAGATCGTCTAAACTTTGAATAAAACAATTAGAATTTATGATTTTTTATTTTATCTGAAAAAGTTCATAAAATACATTTATAAATTTTCCTTTTTTTTCTTTAGGAATAGAACTTTATAACAAAGCAATGCTGATGATTAACTCAACTAGAGGCAATAAGGCTGCAGCATATTCATTGTTAGTTGAAGCAAGCAATTATGGACATGTTGATGCTAAGTTAAAAGTTGCTTGGGGTATGCTGATGGGCACTTACTTAAAACAAGACATTGTATCAGCCAAAGCAATTTTCACTGAACTTGCAGATAAAGGTTTACCTGATGCCCACATGGTAATAATTGTTTTGTTGTGGTTATGTTTTTTTTGCAATTCATCAGTTTTACTAGCAGCATTGACTAATGGAAAGGTTAAACCTAAAATAGCGATTTATTTATTTTTTTCAAAATGTAGAAATTCAATCTGCTGCATTTATTAGTGTTGAGCAATTTTCTTAGGAGGCAAATAGTTTTTTTGAACCATTCCACAGACTTTGTGGGTTGATAGGTCTACAAAACTTAAGATCATTATAAGCATCACTTCTAAAGTGTAGAGACCAACTGCATGTGATTGTATCTCGCCTATATATTAAGTATATCTTGTTAATTTAAAGTAAACATGATCTGTAGATGGAAAATTCAGTTCATCTTAAATCTTAGATACCTGTTTAATCTGTAGTGATCAGTTTCAGTCCTGTTGGACCTGTAATTGTTTTCCATTCACTTGCAGAAGAGATTTGCCTTTGTTACTGCAGGGACTCATTTATAGCTTATGGTGAAGTATTAAAGATCAAAATTCGAATTTCAGTGATTCTGAAGAATGAAATTTGAGCATATATAAACATTAATCAAAACTTGAACTCAGTATGAAAATATATTATATCTTGTGTAATTTGGTTGGTTCTGAAATTTAACCTTCAATTTGTTATCAATTTCTTAGATCTATAAGTATAATTTTCTGAAAAAGCATTAATCTTTTTTTTATTTGTTCAAATTTATCTAGAATTACTTAAATTATTAAATACAGAATTCTCAAAATATATATATATATATATATATATATATATATATATATATATATATATATATAATAAAATTATTTACATCTTTATTTTGAATATAAATTAATTTTTTTTGTTCTTGTGATTTTTGTCATATTTTTTCTGCTTTTATGATTACTTTGTGTTTTTTCATTGGTACTTTATCTTTTTATATTCATTTAAGTATGATTATTAAAATTAAAAGGGAAAAAATTATTTATTTATTATCTAAATGAAGTTATCCAATTAGTGGTCACAATTAAATCTTTTTTATCTTTTCAGGGATTAGGCTACCTATATGCTGTTGGTCTCTCAGTTAATGCTAGTCAAGCTCGAGCTCTTGTACATTATACTATTGGTGCACTTGGAGGCAGTACATGGGCTAGAATGGCTCTTGGCTACAGATACTGGTCTGGAGTGTCTGTTTCATCAAACTGTGAGAAATCTCTTGAATATTACCGACTAGTTGCTAACACAGGTATAATGTGCTTTGATTATTTAATTATTTATTTACTTTTTTGGTTATACTGATTTATTTTGGGAATTAATTATAGTTGCTAATGAAGTACAGATGTCCAGTGGGTCTGTTATACAAAGAGTTAGACTTCTTGATGAAGTTGATAATCCAGGTTATAATTCAGGAATACTAGATAATGATTTAATAGAATATTACCAAATGCTGGCTGAGAAAGGAGACGTCCAGTCCCAGGTACTAAATAAACCTATGAAATTAGTTATAAGTTATATTTTTAATTCTCTCTCCCTTTGAAAATTTAATACAACTTCTACCACTTCTTATTCAAGGCGGCTTGTTCATCTCTAACCCTTTGAATTACATATTTGAAAACCCTACTCTTAATTATTCTTGGTAGGTCTTTGCCAGGTACAGGGTGTAATATTATTTCCCTCCAGCTATGGGAGTTTAATGTATCTCCCTCTCTGGGGACCTTCCCAATTATTCATTTTTGCTTTTATATAGTTATCCTTTCTTTATCCCATATTTGAACCTGTAGTGGTTGAAGGAGCCTGGCAGTGGTATGCAGGTAAATTTTGAGAACTTTATGGTCTCTTTACATGGCGATTTTTCATCTTTGAGCACAGTCAGTGCATTTAAAATCTCTTAATTATCTTGAGGGTCAAGGCTGATCCAAAAACCTTAGAGGAAACAAAATTGCTTACTACCTAACTATTACAACTTAAAAATTATTTCTAGGGTTTAGTTATGCGAAACAAAACATTCTTTGGAGTGGTTTCTACTGAGATGCTTATCGCACCTACTATTCCTAGGAAAACATGAATAGATGGTTTGTGGTTTTCTTAATAAATGAAAAATCAGCAGGATCTGGGGGAATTACTCAATTTGGCTGATCGGCCATTTATCTTGCTGACTACATTTATTCAACAGATATTTAATGGCCATAAATTTCAAATCGCACAAAATTATAGTTCAATTAATTAGGCAATGCTAGTTCAGTGCGAGAACAAATCAGTACAAACTTTTCTGTTTGGTATAATCTACTTAAACCTTGAACTGAAGATGAATGTATAACATTCGAAACTAGTTTTCAATAAAAACAAAATTTTGATCCTTCAATGCCATCATGGTAGTTAAATTAGGTATGTTGGATTAATTTTTTGGAAAAAAGACACATTAGATAGGAGTTGAGTGACTGAAGGTAATTGATAATAAGAATGTTGAACTTAGTACTGTTAAAATAAAGAAACTTATTCAATTTCCACTTTTATATTCCATAGAGAATAAAATGTCTTAACCTTTCAGTGCCGAGGTTGGAACTGTTGCAACCAGCAATGCTTTGCGCTGCGGCCGGTATTGCAATAGTTGCCATTACCAGTTTTTTGATAAAATCTTACCCCACTATCACCTAAATTGTCCTTTTCTCTTGAAATTCAGGGAAGTTTAATAACCTTTTATTCTTTGAATTAATAAGGTGGCCTGCATAATTCGAAAAATATTTACCCCCTTTAGGTCCGCCCTAACCCTATGCTTTGTTTTTTTGTATGCCATCCTCATGAAAACAGATATACATTTATGAAATTGCATTTAAACTATCTGTGATGAATTCCAGTTGTCGATTTGAGAAAATTCGAAGTGTATGATTTATGCCAATTTTTTTCCTCATAAAAACCATTGTTGGAGTATCACTGGATTACAGATTTTACATTTTACAAATTTTGGGTGAGATTTCATGTGTTTTGTTTTCCTTACGATGTTTACAGCAATTAAAACAAGACAAATAGCAAAAATCACCAACAAATTAGGTTGGATGCTTAAGTAGCTCCCCAGTATCTACTCTTATTTTTTTACCTGGTATTTGAAGGGTTAACTTTTTTTATAATTATTTTATGTCCTTAGTTTTGTTCATTTCCTTGTTAATGTGTCAAATAGTCCATAGTATTAATTGTTCTGTTGTATAATTTATAGTATTAATTCTTCGTTTGTATCATTTATAGTACTAATTGTTCCCTTGTATAATTTATTGTATTAATTGTTCTCTTTTATAATTTATAATATCAATTAGTTTTTAGTTGTTATATATATTCCTTGCATAGAAAAATATAATGTACATAAAAATTTGTTTATATCAAATAAAGTGACTTGTTTTTGAGTCACATTAATGTTTTCTTTGTTTATTAATCCCTAACTCAGGTAAAAATAAGACCTTAATGGTACAAGGTTACTTGTCAGGTAAGGGCTAATTGAGTTATTGCATTGAAAAACATAATGCAAATGATACCATGATTGAAAGGAACATTTGTAACATAATACATCTACTTTTATCAAATACAATTTTAAATTATTATAATTAATTTGTTCTAACTTAACTTCAAAAGGTAATTAAAATAAAGTTTTACCCTATTGAGTTCATATAATTTAAAAACTATTGAAAAATAATTGGTTTTACAACAATATATTGTTGATTGCAACAGAGGAGGATTCGGCTATGGAGAATCCTCTGTGGCCACAACTGTAATTGTTGCGATCGAAAAAAAAAATTTAGCTTATTTTTGTAGTGCTTTAATGTTATTTTGTATAAAAAAATTGAAACTTTGCTGGTGGATGTATTCATAAAATAGGCTTTGGCACTGTAGGGGTTAATGTTTTTGCTTATGAAACTCTCTGCTTAGGAGAAATTTCCGTTAATTAAAATATTTAAAAAAAATCGAAATTCTAACTATTAATGTAAGTTTAATAATATGATAACTTATAAGATATATTCATATTAAGTTTCATATTCTTTATTGTTTCACTTTTTAGCACCTTTACCCATTTTAGCTTGCTGTTTCTGTGAAAATTAGAAAGGGGCATATTGATTCATATGAGAACCTCTTTTTTATTGTTATGATGATCACTAATTATTAATTTAAAGCAAAATAATATAAATAAGGCGTGTAGAGCATTAATAATTGAACTATGAAATCAATGTTAATGACTTAATACGAATAAACATTTTGCATTAAATGTTTTATTCAGGTAGGACTTGGTCAGCTCCACTATCAAGGAGGAAGAGGTGTAATACGTGATCATCAAAAAGCTTTGCATTATTTTCTCCAAGCAGCTGATGCAGGAAATCCTATAGCAATGGCGTTTCTAGGAAGGGTAAATTTTTTCCTATTATGTAGTTTCTGTGCTTTGAATAATTTTCAATTAGATACTATGATGGAAATTATGATTTTTTTGTATTATTTTTTCGTACATTTATTTTTATGCTCTATTTAGTTCTTATTTCACCTTCATGGCTATTCTCTAATTTTTTTTATCTAGCTTTCTATTTTTTTAATTAGTTAATGGTTTTATAGATACTATAATATATATAATAAATTTAATGTGCTGTAATGCTTTTGGGAAGTAGTAACGTTTTTAAAATTATTGTTATTTTTTATTTTTAAAAAATCATAAGTTAATTCTTATAGGTATTCATTCATTCATCGAAAATGAGTTAAATGCAACTAATCTAATGTTAAGAGTGTTTTACAAAAATGTGGTAAACGATATTTATATTCTTGTCTTTTAAAGAGACTGTTTCAGATGTGTTAAGTGCAATACAGTTGAAATGATGTTCAGTGCAATTATTGTAAAAGCACTTACGACTTTTGGTCAAATTTGCACTTAGCACATGTGCTCATACCACCTTTCTTAGAATTTCTAAAATCAGGAGGTGATTATTTTTGTTGATTATTCATTTCACATCTAAAGGTATTTACTCATTATTTATCCAGTTACCAGTACAATTCACATTAATTATTTTTCTGTCTTAATCCCTTTTAATACAGTGCAATTGAGGGCCCTCATGCAAAAACCATTTAAATCCATAAACCTAAATTGTTTGGTGAGAGCCAAATGAAATAAAATAAGACACCAGGTATGTCCACCATTAGGTTTTGAATAAATCAGCTTACTTATCCGAATTAAGCGTTTAAAGGAGAAATGTTGTAGCATTCGTTAATATTGGTGCCAAACCGAGCTAAGTTTAGACATACCTGGTTATTTTACCAATGGATGACATAATCTCTATTGATTGATTATGTAGTGTTTCCCGCTTTATTTATCAAACTGTAGAAGGCTGATGTTACATTTGTACCAGGATCTTGCACCGATCGAAACAGCTATTTTGCCCACAGGCAAAAAACACCTTAAAAAGAAAATTGAAAAATTTGGAGAAAATTAAAAAATTAGGTTCTTACATCAAGGCCCTCAATTAGTTTCTATATTATAATGATTTTATGTATATTTATTTAACGAAAAATGTTTATACTTAAAGCATCATTTGATGATTGTTAGACATTTTATATATTGATTAATGAACATTGACTTATGTATAAAATCTGTCTTTATATTATTAAATAGTATATTTAAATTTATTTGTTTATTATTTAGATATATTTGGAAGGAAGTGAAACGGTTAAGGCTGACAATGCCACTGCTTACAAATACTTCAAAAAGGCTGCAGATATGGGCAATCCTGTTGGACAAAGTGGACTTGGCTTGATGTACTTAGAAGGGAGAGGTGTTGAAAGAGATTACAGCAAAGCTCTTAAGTATTTTTCACAAGCTGCTGAGCAGGGTTGGGTCGATGGGCAACTTCAATTAGGCATTATGCATTTTAGTACGTTTATTTATTCATTCTTTAATAATAAAATAATTTGAAATGTTTAGATATCGAAGGCTTTAAATTTATATAATTTTTATTTTTTGTTATCATAAGATACTATTTTTATGATATTCCTGTTGACCTGGATGTCCGTGGGGACCTGGGTCCAAATTCGAATGGGGATATTTTATTATCATTTTTGTAGTGTTTACTCTCTCCATATAATTGATTCCAATCTCTCCAAAATCAGAATTAGTTCGGGTATCCACGTTTTCAGTTATTGGGTATAAATAGAGCATTGTTCCCAGAATTATTTTGTTTCTTTTTCTATATTTAGCTGTAAAGCTATCATCACAGTACAGCCTCCATTCAAGAATCATGAGCTGTATATCTCAAATATTAGTTATGACTTATACTGTATTGTTCAGCAGTATAAAACATGCTAATCTCTCCCAAAACTCATCCCTCCAGATCTTCTTAAACATGTTCATAGAGGCTGCCGAATTTAAGTTCTGAAGAAAAGGATTGGATTAACCCTGTTTGATAATAGCTGATGCCCTATAATATTCAACAGTACACTATATTATGCCATTAGTTCTTTGTTCTTGATGTTTTCAGCTATGTATATTAATGTTTTATTTGTTGTTCTTAGGTATTTTGTGGTTTCTTAAGTGTGAAAGGGCTGGGCATTATACTATTAAATTCTAAATAAGTTTACATTAATTGAACTGTTCATTTTCATCATCTTTATATTTTTATTTATTATTATTAATATAGTGGGATTTATTTATTATTATTTAAGTAATAGTATTTATTTATTATTATCTATTTATTTAGTAATATTGGTAACATTGTAGTGTATAAAAAATTAAATATGTTTATTATGATTATGTCATAAATTATTTTTATAAACATAAAGATAATGAAAATGAATTGTTTAATTAATGTTTATTTATTCAATATTATGATAAAATTATTTTATATGCCATTGTTATATCAATACATGAATGGGGAATAATGTAATTCAGAATTACACATTATAATGAAAAATTTTAAGAAGCGTTTTTCATTCTAATTTAAGAAGGGTCCTGTACGCTTATGAAGGCGAGACAGAACTGTTTTCCTGTAAGGTTATCCTATTCATTAGGAATATTAGTGATTTTCTAAATTATTACTGCTTTTAATAGATATTTACAGATATTTACTTTAGCTTGATCAAGAGAAAAACAAATTTCTGAGAGATCCTTGTGGGAGATAGATAATAGATAGATAGATGATGGATAGATTCCTAAGGGAAGTGAGATAGATAATCACTCTGCCACTGTCAGACATAAAGCATACAGTACCGATAAGAGTAATGATTAATTTTGAAGTTGTGGGCATTTAGCAATGTGCTCCATAAGATCTACTATTGAACACATCCTCACCATAAGCTATATGGAAATCTAAGCATTCTATGAAGTTCCACAAATCTTACAAGGTTAACTAGGATGACTTTATGTACAGCAAAAGCCTAGTATTAGGGACTTTCTCCCATCTTTCTGGCAGCATACGAATACCATGTTGAAAGAATGACTCATCTTTTGCAGTTATCCACGAATCGATCCATTTTTTGGCATCTTCATAAGATTGGAAGTGCTGTGCTGCTCAGCCAGGCCATGAGTCATCGATCGGAACAAGTGGTAATTGGAAGGAGCAATGTCCGGTGAATACGGCGGGTGGGGTAGGACTTCCCATTTGAGCATTTCCAAGCAGGTTTTGACCGGTTTTGCAACATGTGGCCGAGCGTTGTCATGCTGCAAAATTACTTTGTCGTGTCTTTCCTCGTATTGAGGCTGTTTTTCCTTCAATGCTCGGCTCAAACGCATTAATTGTAGTCAATAGCAATCTCCCGTGATGGTTTCGTTGGGTTTGAGGAGCTCATAATACACTACACCCAGCTGATCCCACCAAATACAGATCATGAGCTTGGAACCATGGATATTCGGATTTGCCGTCGATGTTGATGCATGGCCGGGCTTACCCCACGATTTTTTACGCTTCGGGTTATCGTAAGTCTCCACAAGAATTCTATGTGCTTCAGATGCAGATTTTTTTTTGAAAAAAGGAATGCAGTAAAATTCCCCGCAAATACTTTTTTTTGGCACGAAATTCGACATGTTTAACGCTATGAAAAAGTATGTTGTTTACACTTCGGCGGAATAACATATACTGTGATTTCGAGTCTAATGGTGGAGCTTCACGATAAAGTTGGCTATAGTATTGCCTGATGCAAAAAGACTAAGATAACACCATCTGTCGGGAAACAGCAAGAACTTATTCAAGTCCCTAATACAATCTAGGGAGATATGTCCAGACATCTTTTAATCCTAAGAGGAGTTGAACAGGAGGATCTTCAATCCTCAGTGTTATTTATTATAGTACTGGAAATCATTATAAGGTTAAATCTTGAATATTGAGATATATCTAAAAATAATAATAAATGTGATGGTCCTCGTACAGTTGTTACATTTGGCAGTGAGGCATGGACTCTTGCCAAGTGGCAAAAGATATTGTCAGTTAAAATTGGTTATTTCTCCATGGTGGTTAATTTTTCTTCTTGATATTTCATCCTCACCTTCCAAGAAATTTCTTTTGATATTGATAATCTTCAAATGCTAAAGAGGATCAGTTTAAGTGGGGGAAATTATTTGGAGGCTAAGGTCCTTCATGGACTATTAAGGATTATTGGAGTTAGTTCTTATGATAATACATATCCAATTTTGATATTTGTCTTTGAATTTTTTCAGTTAAAGACTTAATGAATAATTAAATTTTTTAAATATTTAGATGAAGTTTTTATTATTTATATTTATTTTCAGGTGGTTTAGGAGTGAGAAGAGACTATAAATTAGCTAATAAATACTTCACTCTAGCATCTCAATCTGGACATGTATTAGCATTTTATAATTTAGCACAAATGCATGCAACTGGTACTGGAATCATGAGGTCATGTTCAACTGCTGTGGAAGTAAGTTATTTTAAGTCGTATGAATCGAGAATTTCTGAGTTTTAGTACCAAAATTTATGTATACTAACACATTTGTTGTATATGTAAAGTACATACTGTGATTCACTAATCAAGCTTAGTTATTGGGATTAAGTAATCCACGAGTAACACTGGTCCGTGGATTAAGCTGTTTTGTTGCACCAAATTGAGTTTTTCGTATTTCATTTCACCAATTCCTACTCTCGCACCTGGCCGCTGCCACTTCAATCAGGTGACGTGATTTGTTTACATTTTGTAAATACCTTTTTTTTTTTTTATACATTCTCCAATTGGCCACTGTTTCGACCACTACTAAATTATTTTTATTTATTTTCTCTTAGAAATACAAAAACCATTACAGCATATTACCGATCAGCTGTTGGAAGGGAACCTCTCTTTTCATTCAGTATGGTTTGACTTTTGGACATAAAATATGCTATCTCTATGTGTTTTGTCTGCATTAGGTATTTATTTTAGCAATCTATCATGGAATAAAGCAATGATAAATTATTTCTTAAGGCTTGGAGTTATTAATGTGATTTAGCTTTGTGTTGTTGTTGGATGCCTGACTTGGTGAAGTGTGAACAAACTAGTTATTGTGATTTACTCCCATAGTTAAAATTTAAAAAAAATGTTTAGAATGCATATAATACTAGCTGAAGAATTATTTTGTTTGATGAAAGTGGCATTTTCTTAGGAATTGATTGTTGACCAGTGGTGAATTATCAAACAGTAACCTTAAAAAGATTTTTAGTACTGCTTTTATGTTTTAATAAAAATATTGTGTACATTTTTCTTTCAAAGTTGCTGTATAAAGTTTCGAGATATAAATTCCAATGATGATGATTAAAGCATCAAATGATTCAACAACGTAGTTTAAGCGAATAGTCACAACGCACAAGTATACAATAAAAATTAAGTTTCATTGTTAAAGTAATTTTCACACACATACAGTACTAATTAGACCAATTCTTCAGCTGGAATTACACACACACACACACACACATCTATGAATATATGTTTTTATTTGTTTAGCATGATGAATTAAAAACTATATAGGTATCCCTCTCTGTCACTCTCTCTCACGAAACAGACCCAAAATTTTATAGAACGCAGGTTCTCCATGTTAGCCCATTCACACAAGAGACCTAACTATTACACGTTTAGGGTGTAGCATAAACAGTAGAAAAATATCTGATATTATGGTGCATTGTTTAAAAGAGAAAAATTCTGTTCTAAAAGCTTTAGAGGGAGAAGTGGGAAAGCTTACAATGAAAATTCAGGACACAAAGGTAGATTTTTACTCTATTACAGTACCCAAGGAAGGAAGATCTAAATTAGGAAATGGTTGTTTCAAAGACTGGATGGATATTTTCTCAGAAACCATATAGATAAAATGAAAAATATATAGGAGTATTACCAGTAGGTAGTAGTTGTCATTTTTAAATGATCATGCTCCCTCCTAATGAAAATAACTATTTTAATATTAGCATATGACAGCTGATTATATTTTCTTTGGAGAGCTTCAGGAAGTAATATTTAGATTCCAAAATATTCCATATCCTTGGTGATTTCTGAGTGAAGAGTGAGAAATGACTGGAGAGCATGGGAAGGAACTGTAATTTTCCTAGATGAGACCGCAATTCTTTATCATGTTTTAGCATTTCACTGTTTTATAAATTTAATTTTAATAAATATTTACCACCAGTGATTGTGAAATATAGTGAAATATAAAAAAAAAAAAATGTTTGTGAATCTTTTATAGATAGTTTTATTCTGTTTCAGCTTTACAAAAATGTTGCTGAAAGGGGTAGATGGGGTGAAAAATTAATGGAAGCTCATAGTCATTATAGGGAAGGTCGTTACAATGAGGCGTTTGTGCTGTATTCTTTACTTGCTGAGCTAGGATATGAAGTTGCTCAAAGTAATGCTGCTTTTATGCTGGATAGAGGTATACAACTAAGAAATGCTTTTATATTACTAACATAAAAATTGCTTTACAAAAATTTTGTTTTTGTCTTTTAAATGTTTTTGTGATTTGTGCATGTATCAAAATTGTATTATTTTTCTTTTCTACATTTTCTGGCTTAAACTTTAAAACATTTTTTCTTTTATATGATTGTACATGTTTAGGGAAAGGCAAATTGACATGATAAAATACAATATTTTAATTGGTTTTTTCATGGATTTTATTTATACAATACAGTCCAACCATTCACTATTCCGGTACGTCAAGTAATCCTGCTCTGAGAGCACCAGTGGGTCAGATCTTTTCTTGTCTCACCATGTCTGTTAGAGCAGAAGGCAGTACTTACCATATTATACACAACTAGTGTGTTGTCTTCTGCTGTTGGTGACTGTAGTATGCCTTATATAATCTGTCATGAGTGAATTTTCTGTGCAGTAGGGGTAAAGTACAGGTGTTGTACGATGTCACAAAACAAAAACACGTCAAATGAATGTTATAATAGTGATTTTGATTATCCTTTACATTACA
Organism: Rhaphigaster nebulosa; assembly: GCA_948150685.1. NCBI lineage: Eukaryota > Metazoa > Arthropoda > Insecta > Hemiptera > Pentatomidae > Rhaphigaster > Rhaphigaster nebulosa. The sequence continues at coordinate 158,229,639 of OX411307.1, forward strand.
AATGACCATAATTTATTTCAATGGAATATTGTTTATAGCTTTTGTAGGTATATGAGGTTCTCATTAATTTGTTGAGGTTTTTAAATATACTTCCATTAATTCGCCAATTTTGGCAATCTGGTGATGGTAGTGACGGCACTACTAATCCCGATATAGGACCATATTAGTGAGATCCTACTGTACTTATAAAAAAAAAACATGTATGTGTTTATCTGTGACATATATGTTTCAATTATATTTTTACAAATTAGTGAATGTTATTGATATAGGGATAAATTGAGATTCTTGTAATAGGGATAAAATCCACCATAATTGTTTTTAGCTCCTTTAAATTATCAGGAAGGTTAGTTCTTCATCTCACACATCTACCAGGGCTACTTTAACTAAGCCTGGCTCTCTTATACTCTAAACCAGTGGTTCCCGACCCGTAATAGTCTGCAGTCCACTAAGCCAGATATTGAACCTTGTGCAGACCACTCCCAATCCTGACTTGGGGATTAGGATAAAAATGCATTTTGAGGCACTTTTTTGTGCATTTACCTGTTAAAACTTTTCAACTAACACTCAAACATAAGGAAAGTTAAACAATAAAACAGTTCTAACAATAAATCCTCACGAAAAAGATACAGGAGGATGCTGTTGGACCCTCCCGCAGGCTACTCTGAGGCTCTCGCAGCCCACCTGTGTTCTGCACACCACTGGCTGGGAACCACTGCACTAAACTTATGCATCATCAGGACATTAGCCGTACATGAACCCATTAAACAACTCTGGGATGAACTTCGCACACATTTGGGAAGAATTAATCGTTCTAATTAGTTCCAGGAGCTAATAACAACTTTATAGATGATATGGGAGGAAATCATGTAAGTTGTAGCAAATCTGATGAATAACATAGACCAAAAAAATTTTTTTTGAAAACTTTTTTAACTTTAATAGTTGATCTTTATAGAATTTTATGTGCTGAATCTAAATCTGGCCTTAGTTTTATTGTATCACCCATAGTTTTCCAGCAATATGCTTTGTATTATGTAGTATAAACCCCTATACGATATACGGGGGAATTAATGAAACACTATGTTACATCATAAGCATGGTTTGCATTTACAGGATCTATGAGGTTTTTGCGAAGAATGTTCTTCTCACCAGGTTTTAAAGACTTCCTCAAAGGCCAGTTCTTTCTGCACCAATGTTGATCCCTAGCCCTACTGTCCCATTCACACAAGAAACATGGAAATTTGGTAAAGCCACCTTGCTGACCAAGGAGCATGCATGTTATTTTTAAATCACCACATATCATCCAACCATGAGCAGAATAGCCTATTCGATTTAACATTGTTTTTAGGTTTTCATAGTTTTCTTTATAATCACTATTCTTAAATTGTGGATGATACAGCTTTTTTAATATCATATTTGGATTCAGCACCCTAAAAACTATAGGAATGAGGTATTTTCAGTACAAAAGTTTTTTCATTGTTGGCCTAGAATGCTCTAGGTAGTCATTTAAGCAAATTCTAATAAAATCCATTATTGAAGTTTTATTTTTTTAGAAAATTGAGGTATAATGTTTATTAGAATCGTAAATTTAGAAAAAAAGAGGCTTTTTTGTTTTTCACTTTTATACCCATTACAAACATAAATTAATTTATCAAAATGTAATTGAAACATATAATAATTTAACACAATAACATATAAATGATTTTTTTTCCAAGAGCACCGATTTTTTTGTAAAACTGTACATATACATTGGAACCTCACATAACGAGCATAATTTGTTCCAGAATCTTATTCTTAATGCGAAACAATTTTTCCATATACATAATTAATGATGAGTGCAGATGCAGCACTGGCGATTAAAGTTTCAGTGCTCATGCACAAGTAAGTGACATGAAGAGGGTACTTCTCCTTTCTGTATTACTCATTACGCGAAATGTCGCTCGTTAAGGGAGCCATTTTTTCACAATTTATTTTACTCGTTATGCAAAATACTCGTTCTGAGATGTTCTTTTTAAGCGAGTTTCATTAGATTTAGCTTGGTTAAACAAAAACTTAATGAATAAAAGTAATACAATTTCTCATTAGATGCATATTTGCTAATATTTTTGATCAGGGGATGGGGGAATCTGAAATTAAGTAAATTATTAAAGATAAAGTCAAATTGAATAAAAAATAAAACCATTGATACCTAAATAACGTAACATAGGTATAAAAAGTAAAGAATAATTATATTAAGAAACAATAATCTTGACTGATTTTGTAAAAACAGGCATTACTTTAAATCATTAATCATTAAATTTGGCAGATTTATAAACAATAGAAATTATAAAGGCTAGTCCTGAAATAAATAAATAGTTAGGGGGGATACTTCTTTTTAAGACCATATTTTAATGGTATTATTCAAGACTACCAAATAATTGTAATAAGTAGTATAAATTAAAATATTTTTAGGATTTTATCTGATAAAATTGGAATGATTTTTATTTATTTGTAGATTATTTTTTAGGTGAAGTATCTCTGGCGCAGAGAGATGAAAATGAAACCTATATTCGTGCTCTTGTTTATTGGGGACGAGCTGCATTACAAGGATATTCGCCTGCTCAAGTGAAGTTAGGAGACTACCATTATTATGGTTTAGGAACTAATGTTGATTATGAAATGGCAGCTATGCATTATCGATTAGCTTCTGATCAGCAGCACAATGCCCAAGCTATGTTTAATCTAGGCTATATGCATGAGCAGGGATTAGGTCTTCAACAGGTATTGCAAATTCAATTATAGTTTGTTTGGTTTATGTATGGAATTTTTTATATTCATAGTTTGATAAATTATTACAAATAACCATTTTGGTAATTGACATAATAGTGTCATTATCAGTTAATTTAATATGATCCTTAAAAAAAAATTGTTTCTTTGAATGTCGTAATAACATTCATTCTAATTATATCACACTTTTAAAGTTTACTCATTTGTTTTATCTTTTCTTTTTTATAAAAAGCAAAGTTTTATTGGTTTAATGTTATTTTTTTTTTTTAATTTTAATTGTTTTTTTATTATTTTCAAGGATATGCATCTTGCCAAAAGGTGTTATGATATGGCTGCGGAAGCTAGTGCTGATGCGAAAATCCCTGTAGCTCTGGCATTGATGAAACTCTCACTTGTTTGTAGTTTGAAATATTTTGAAGAGGTAAAATTTATAACTTGTTTTTGAAGTTTTTATAGGGTAATATGTAAATTTCAATGATTTTTGAAAACCTGAGGAAACAGCTTTGATTCCCAGGAACTGAGAATAATTTATTCAAAGGGGTTAAAGTATGGAATGATGTATACTCAGCCTGGTAAAACTAAAACATTAGCTACTTTAAAAAAAAAAAAATAGTTGGGAGCTTGTTTTAGAAAATCAAAGGTATGGGTGTGGCTAATAACCCTACACCTCTACATACCAACAACAATAGAAGAAACAATCAACTATTTCGGTTAGCATTGGCTCTTTGTAAGTTGAGAATGTTTTTGTTGATTTGTACATAACATATATTTTATTAATGTAATAATTAAACTTTAATTGGGACTTTAGAGTTATTGGATGGTATTATGTGGTCATTCGATCCATTCATTGTTAGTATTTTTAAAATATTTGTCAGATGCTTCAATATGTGATTAATATTGTTATTAATTAATATTAATTGGTTATAAATTTCATGGTTGTCACTAAATTTATTTATATCCATATTCATATGCAAGTACTACTACAATCCACAAAACCTTGCATGCAATTCTTGATACGGGAGTATTGATTCATAAACAACAGTTGGTTTAACCAGGTTAGTCAGCCACCATCAGCATCTCAACTGTCAGGTTTTTACCTCAAACCTTTCCTGGATTAAGCCCTATAAAGGCTGGATATGCTCCAAAAGAGTCTCTTGACTCCAGAGCCAATGCATTGCTCCTAGAGCATATAATAAATGGCTATTTATAACCAATTTTTGAACCACCTTCTGTTAGTTGTTATTCTAGTGCCTTTTCCACCTTATATGTGTGGAAGTGTCTTAGGGAAGGAGCATACAAGTCCTTGGTAGCCTGACCCTGAGCAGCTATCATCTATAGATCTATGGTATGTATATTGATTTGAAGGGCACTGCTAAATTGGCCCCAAAGAGACTGGCTATTGTGTAATAGGTTGTCTACTGCTGCTTCATTTAAACTTTACTTTTCAGCAACTTGCGAGTTAACCCTTCCAAACTGTTTTTGCTCCCGGAAATGGTAAAGTTTTGTAATAATACATTGTATGGCCAGAGATCTTCATAGTCTGTAGTGCCAATGAAAAAAATGTATCTATTATATCATTACAGAAAAATATACAATTGATATTTATATATATATATATATATATATATATATATATATATATTTATACATGAAACAAAAATCAGTGGGCGTTTTAATTTTAGTATATTAGTGATGAGTATATCATTAAATTAATATTTATGGAGGTCTATGTCTGATGTACCAGTGTCATGAAGCTTTTCTCCCAATACAAGGTAACAAAAATTACAGTGAGGACTGTAATGTTGTTTTTTTTTAACCCTTTTAGTGCCAACCAAAATTATATTTACCAGGGATTTAAACAGTTATTATTTTTTTACAAATGAGTTCAACTTTAACAGTATGAAAAAACTTTTATCAATAAAATAAAAAAAATTTGTGTTAAAAGTTTTACTTATATATATATATATATATATACATATATATATATATATATATATATATATATATATATATATATATATATATATATATATATATATATATTTATATGAATATCATAAAATAGTATTAGTTAAACTTTAACTTATTCTCCCTAAAATAAAAGTTATAAGTACAAAATATTATAAATTATGACAGAAGATCATAATTATTCGACCGTTCAGCACTCCACACCGTGGAAAAATAATGAATTCCTGCGATACTGGTAAATATTTGTTAACTTAGAGAGGATTGTACAGTATAATGAAAAGTTTTATTTTTTAATCAGAATTGTTTTCCTAGCCCAAGGAAAGTAAAAGGTTTATTGTGATATATTTAAAATTATTTGCTTATTGAAATCTAAATTTTAATATATTTTGAAATATTTATTCTGTTAAATGCATAGGAAAATTATACAAGTTTTCTAAAGCTATTACATTATATTATATTGCTTATTAAATTTTCTTGTTTATTAAATATATGTACACCAGAGGAAAGACAGGTTGTCGTAGGAAGCTGTACCTTTGAAAGAGTGGAGGAGTTTACCTTGGATTTCAGGTCACAGCAACAAATAATGTTTACATTGAAATAATGCGAAGGATCACAGCGGCTAACCGTTGCTATTTTGGTCTGTTGAAACAGCTCCGGAGGAAGCTCATTAGCAGGAAAACAAAGGCCCATTTATATAAAACTCTGATCAGGCCTGTCCTAACATACGCCTCCCAGACATGGACACTATCCACACAGGATAGAAATCTCCTGTTCTTCGAGAGGAAGATCCTTCAGAAAATCTATGGACCGGTAAGAGACGAGGAAGGCTGGAGAAGAAGAAGAAATAAGGAACTCTATGAGCTGCTCCAGGATATAGATGTGATCTTTATTAGGTTGGGACGCCTTGGGTGGGCAGGGTATATTGCGCGGATGTGTCCCGATGAAATGCCTAAAAGAATCACAGAAGAGGAAATTCATCGTCCAAGAAGAGTCAGACGGCCCAAGCTCCGGTGGATGGATGAAGTGGTACAAGACGCACGAGACCTGCCAGGAGTCCAAAATTGGAAGGCAGCAGCCCAAAACCGAGCCGAATGGCGGAGGCTCATTGAGGAGGCCAGGACCCATCGCAGGGTTGTAGCGCCATCTGATAGATAGATAGATAGCTTATTAAATTTTCTGTTAGTAAAAACGTAAAAATATATTACTTTATTCATTAAAACCTATACAAGTAAATGGTTTGTAAAAACTGTTAAATAAAATCTATTATTAATGATGCTTTAAAATAAATGTTTTGAAATGGCCTATAATGGTCAACGGTCAATAATGGTCAATAAAACTAAATGTTCAAAACAAAAAAAAGTTTAAAATATATATCTACATATATATGTTTGTTGATTTAGGTGAATACTTTAATATATAAAAATAAAGGCAGGCTGTTGCTATTTCACCAATTTATTGATGCCTGAGGATGGCTTGTAGGCCGAAAATTTGCATCGATAAATTGGTGAAATAGCAACAGCCTGCCTTTATTTTTACATCTACATATATATAAAAGTTAAATTTTTGCTTTTAATTAGAAGAGTTAAATGTTTCATTCGATCCTTGGTATTTACTTATATTAATTTATTTTGAGATAGATTTCTCTCACAATGCGAATACTCAGACGTCATCACGTACATTATATATCATATATAATAAAATAATAATATTATTTATAATATATCATCTGTTGTTGGTTCTTTTCGCTAAATTACGAGCGAGGATATATCGTTGTTGACACTAAAAGAGTTAGTTTCTTCTATTTGATCAGACTTAAAACTTGTTTATTGTTCATAAATACATGAATTAAAATTTTAAGGAAATAATGAGTGGTTAATAAAACAATTTAAAAAAAAAAACTTGAAAGTTGTGATGACAAAAAGAGAAAAATAATTAAGATAAATCCTCATTAACAGTTTAGCATAGCAGTTTCTTTTTTCTATGCCTTTCATTCTTTTTTTTTTTTTTCCAACTCATGCTAAAACGCATTTACCCAATCCTAGATTAATTTCACGTGATTCCTGACCACCAGTTTGGATTTCGAACATCTCATTCTACTATCCAGCAGTGTCATCGTGTTGTGGATGTAATATCCTCTACATTCTAGCGTGAAATGTAATGCACGGGAGTCTTTCTCGATGTTGAATAAGCTTTTGACCGAGTCTGGCACCCGCAACTGCTTTACAAACTCCTTCAATTCCTCTCCCCTACATATTACCATTTAATCCGTTCCTACCTAACTGACAGAACCTTCAAAGTAAATCACTACTATGCTTACTCTTCCCTCTTTTCCCAGTCTGCTGGTGTCCCTCAAGGTAGTATCCTAGGTCCTATTCTCTACACGTTTTATACAGCTGATATCCCAACCCATCCTAGGTACTGTCCTCACTACATACGCAGATGGCACATGTGTGTTATCTGTGAATAATGACCCAACTGTTGCATCCAAAACTATGCAGTCACATATAATTTCCGTTGAAGAATGGTGTCAGAACTGGAGAATTAAAATAAATCCCAACAGATCACTTTTTTTCTTCGTCGCAAACCCACTACTTCCTGTCCTATTGTATCCTTTAATAATGTTTCACTTATCCCTGTTGAACACCTCTGCTACCTAGGATTCCATCTTGATAAAAGCCTTACATGGAATCCTCATACAAGACTGAAACTACAAGAGACTACTCGTAGATACTGTTTACTACAACGCTTACTTGACAAACGCTCTAGACTTCCTATAAAACGCTCATATACATTGCCATTACTATTTGGACATGTGGGATTGAGTATTGATAATACTAAATATCCTTTTAGTATTATTGCATATTTACTTATTATTAATTATTTAAGTTGATAATATATAATATACTGTTTCAATTTTATTTATATACTCACTTTTTTTTTTTTTTTTTTTAGAAGAACTGGAAGGATTTAGTGAGTCTTCGAGTTATGACTTCCCACTTTGGCCCCAATTGGGACTTGTACATATTTTCATTTCTTCTTGGTTTATTGGTTATTTTGGTATATTTCAGAAGGCCTCGTCCTAATCAGAGATAACATTAAGCTGTAGAAATCATTAATATGTAAAAAAAAAAAAAAGAAAAAAAAAAGAAAGAAATAATGACTGTGTTTTTGTGATATGTTGAAGATAAGAAATCAGAAGCATGACTTACAGAATTTCTATTGTAAATAACTTTTCTTACTTCTATAAATGTTAGACCAAATGAGATGTATCAATTTATCTCTCCGTATTTAGTTAATGTGAATAATTTCTTTTCTAATTGTAATGCTTGTATATATTCAAACTTTGATTGGTATTTAATTTTTAAATGAGGATCTAGGGGAGGAATTATAAAGGTTTGAAAAAAAAGAACAATAAAAGGAATAAAAGGTACTAATGATAAAAAAAAAAAATATTAAAAAAAAACTTCTTTGTTCAGTATTTGCTTTTTTTTTTTAATGTTTATTTTTTTTTTTTTTTTGCTGAGCAATAAGAGGGTAATGACTGAGACGATGAAATTTTTAATTTTAAATTGTTATTGTTATAAACTAAATGAAGTTATGCCACTGATTATAAATTAGTATTGTTCATTTGTTTTGTTTTTAAGAGGATTTATGTAATTAGCAATTGCATTTATGTTACAATGAATTTCTATTGAAATCTACAATTCAATATTTTTTTTTAAATACAATACAATACAATACAAAGCACTGTCCAATAATGTAAACAGTATTTGAGCAAATAAATGTAATTTTTAAATGCTTAAGTTAATTATGAGACATTTGCAAAGTAAATGAAGAAGATGAAATATTATTGCTGTTTTTTGTTCCTGATTTGTGCATAAATCTTTCCTGAGTGTATTAACAATATGAAAAGACTCATAGAAAATTGAACAAATCCTGGTATGATATATACTTAACATGTGTTTTTACTTATGGATATTGGTATTGAACTTTAACAAAAACTTTAGTTTAGTCAATAAGAGTTTTAAATAATAATGAAAACATCAATATTATAGTCTTATCATACAGTAAACTACTACTTTTATACTTTAATTTGAATCTTTTAACATATTGTTGACGGGTTACTTTTACAAACTGTCACTTAAGTGCAGATCACGTAAAAGTTCATTTTTAGTGCAGATGCGCAAAGGTAATTGGATTTATGTATGTTTTTTTACCACTTCTCCATGGATAGTACTTTACTATTCTAGATTTACCTATTCAAAATAATTTACTTTTAAGTAGATATATTTTTTTAACAGTTATTATAGAGTATATATTTGAGTGAAACATGATAAAAAGCTTGATTGAAAAAATAAAGTAGTTTTAGATTTATAACTGTTTTACAAAATGATTTAATTCTTGTGAAATTCGGGAAAAACTACCTGCTATAAGCATGCATCTTCAGCATGATGGATAAGTGTTTTAGTTAAACAGTTAGATAAGACGAGCTTGAACTTGAGTCTAAATGTTTCCTACATTAACTAGTTGATTTTGAATTGTTAAATTTTTGCTTGTAGTCTTGAACATGACTTATAGTGCTCAATTATATGATATATAGTTTGGCATTGTTAGCATATTACTACGGTATAACCTCTATTTCTCAAATTTGATGGTTTTTTGAAGATTTACCCGACCCACCCTTCCTCACACGATTCCTAATAGGCTTTTCAGGCCTAATAGCTTCAACGGGTATGAACTCGGAGATTGTTAAAAACAGTGGCTTTTCGTAGCGGGATCCTCCCTCCCTCCCTAATCTTGCGAGCTTACCGAAATAATTTTCAGATCTAATTTCTTATATGGGAAGGAGTCGAATATTAAAACTGACAATATTCTAATGTCCCTCTACTCGCTAACATAGTCTGTTCCGATTTAATAACAAGGCAGGATGTATGGGAGCCTGTATCAATGTTAAAAACGACTATTTTTTGTTATAAGGACCTCTCGAAGGACCTATATCCTCGCCAAAACTAGTATTATTTGTAGAGCATTACAATATATGTATAGATTTCCCCCTTACCCGACCCACCCTTCCTTACGCGATTCCTAATAGGCTTTTCGGGCCTAATAGCTTCAACGGGTATGAACTCGGAGATTGTTAAAAACAGCGGCTTTTCGTAGCGGTAAAAACCTGAAAATTATATAGTAAAGATCTGAAAATTATTTAGGTAAATTCGCTAGATTAGGGAGGCAGGGAGAGTCCCGCTACGAAAAGCCGCTGTTTTTAACAATCTCCGAGTTCATACCCGTTGAAGCTATTAGGCCCGAAAAGACTATTAGGAATCGCGTAAGGAAGGGTGGGTCGGGTAAGGGGGAGGAGGAGGGGGAAATGTAAACATTTATTGTAACGCTCTACAAATTATACTAGTTTTGTCGAGGATAGAGGTCCTTCGAGAGGTCCTTATAACAAAAATAGTCGGTTTTAACATTGATATAGGCTCCGATAGATCCTGCCTTGTTATTAAATTGGAACGGACTATGTTAGCGAGTAGAGGGACATTAGAATAAACACTAAAATAGTCGACTTCTTCTTCTCGTATAAGAAATTAGATCTGAAAATTATTTAGGTAAGCTCGCTAGATTAGGGAGGAAAGGAGGGTCCCGCTATGAAAAGCCGCTGTTTTTAACAATCTCCGAGTTCATACCCGTTGAAGCTATTAGGCCCGAAAAGACTATTAGGAATCGCGTAAGGAAGGGTGGGTCGGGTAAGGGTGAGGAAGAATGTAATACATAAAAATTTTGATATATTGAAAAGTTATGATTTTGATATATAGAAAAACTAAAATTTTTCATCATTGACATACATATGTATGTAGTGAATATTAAACTCTATCACAGTTATATTGTTAAGATTAAAGGAATTAATCTTAATAATTTTATTTAATTAAAAAATAAAATAAAATATCAAAGACTTATATATACTTAATTTTAGTGTGAAAATTGTACAAATTATATATTTAATTACAAATTCTTATAATTAAAAATAATTATATATTACACATGCATACATATATGTAGGGGAGACTGTTATACCTTGGAACACAATTTACTTTATATTTTTTTTGACGCTGATAACATTGATAATTTTTTTTGATAACATTGAAAAGAGTCTTTCCTGAAAGCATCATTATTCCTACACACTATGTATTTTTTGAAAATTTAAACAGTTATAGAAAAAAAATAAAAATTTATTGATATGTGATCAATGTTACAAGACTATAATGCACCATTGATCATTCCCTAGTGTACCTTGTATGAATAACATCTTATCCCTTTAAAAATATCATTTTTATACAGAAATTTGTATTTTATTGTTTCATTACAATAAGAAATAAGACTGTATTAATCTATAATCTAATTTTTAATTGTATACAAGAAGTTACTTTGTTCGTAGAATTTAATCAGTTAATCAAAATTATGCTGATCTTTGGAAATAACTTTTCCTATATAAGCACCAGTATCCCATTCTTTTTGCTAAATACTACCAAAACATATTCTCCCTCTTCAAATGTCACTCGTTCAAAATTGATTTCTTCCCTGCTTTTCATTTATATCTTGATTTATTATGTCAGAGTAACAGACCTCTTTCGTTTTCTGAAACCAAATTCATGTCTTCATTTCTAGACTCACTGTCAAAATTCAATTTTTTAACAGAACGTCCTCTTTTATTCTTAAGTGTCGTGCAATTCAACATTGACAACCTTACAAGCTTCTCTTATAGATATTCTCTTCTATGAAGGTCCAGTAGCAGCTTCAACTGCTCATTTCATTGATTCAGGATCAATAGGATTTCTTTTTTCTCACTTTTGATTCATAGCATACTGACATATAACAAATAATGAAGTAATTGTAACATGATATACCTATGATGATTGATCAGTGGTACAGGACGCTTCTGTAACTGTTTAATGTTTAAATTCTCAAAAAATACTTGGTATGTAGAGATAATGGTAATGTCAGAAGAGACTCTTCAATGTTATATTATAAAAAAATATATAGAAGTTTACAAATAATATACGTATGCTGTAATTACATACAGGAAAATTATTACATAGTGATTTTTCTTATTTTAGGGTAAAGTAGTGCCTAATGTGTTTTTCGTAATTATCAATACACACATATTTAATTAAAGAAATGCAAACATTTTCATTCAATATATAGATATTTTATGCAATATACAGAATATGTTTTCTAATAAAAATTCAAGTTTTTAAAGACAAATTTGATATACGGGTGAATTTCGTTAAAAAATGATAATTTGCATGTCCCACGGTTTAGAATAAGTTTGTTCACAGAGTTGTTGTGTTTTTAAGAGAATGAAAACAAGGCCAATGGTACCTCTCAGCAGGAGGAACATTTTAAGCACTAGATGCTGATTTTGATATACGTATTTAGATTGTAAATTTAAAAAAATGTCACAAATGTTTCATCCCATAGTGTTACTGATACTTTCGAAACGATACTATTCTGGATTACTCGCTTAAAAGGAATAGTTAAAAGTAACACCCATCATTGAGAGAAGTGGAAAAAGGATCCCACTTGAGAGAACTTGTACAAGAAAAAACATAGAAAGTATACATGAACTCATGAGTGCCAAGAAAAAGTGGAAAACCAGAGTTAAGAGAAGCAGGCTTCAATACAGAAGAATTCAAAATTCTATTTCCTTCTCATCCCCTTCAGAAGAACTCATGAAACAGGAACTTCAACCAAGGGTTTACCATTCTCTACAATAGCAGAGAATGGTTCATATACTCAATCCATCAAAATGTCACAGATACAATGGTATGCTAAGAAAAGATAACGAAAATTGTAAAAAAAAGATTGCTTTGCTTAAAAAGCAACTAGATAAATGTAAAAAACGCCCTTAAATACGAGTCAAGCCTCAGCCCATCTCCTCCTCACTTGCAACACCTTCAAACAAAGCCCAAAAAGAACTTAAGGTACAACTTTACAAGAGGGACGCGTTATCACCGGTTCCTCTCGAACTTACGCGAAGGTCGCCGGACTAGCACACTCTAGCGCCATTTGTGCTAACCAACTGCTTTGTATTATATTGTAACATTCGTATTCATTGCAATTATTAAAATAATTACTGCCTTAATTACATATTATTTAAAATTGTTAATGCTGTCGACTTTCGCTGATCTGGGGAAGTAGTAGTAATAATTTAAAGGAGCGATAATTGAATTTACGTTAAGGACCCGACCTCAACTGAAAAGGAACTTTTGGGGTTTGTTTATCTCTTGAGCGAGCGAAAGTCGACAGCTGTGATCTAAAGCAGTAATAATTGACTTAATGAGCTGAAATCGACATCACTAATAATTTTAAATAATATCTAATTAAAGCAAAGCAATTAGTTCCCACAAATGACGCTAGATTATGCTAGTCCGGCGACTTTCGGGTAAGCTCCTGAGGAACCAGTGATAACGTGCCCCTCTTGGAAAGTTGTACCGAACTTAATGACACAGCCCAGGATATGATGATTGGGAAGCAGACTAGGGACACTGGGATGGTGAAATTATATTTATTGATTCAAACAAATTTGTAGATATAAAAAATAGCTCAGTTAAGCACTCATAAATATAAAAAATAGCTCAGTTAAGCACTCATAAATACAAAAAATTTTAACTATAAAGCAATAATTGTTTTGGGAGATAAGAGCGGCTGGAGGGGACGATAGTACAATAGATTCGTCCCTGTTAATGTGATTAGGATTATCGATAAGCTGCAGATGACTGGTACCCCTTCGGAACTTTTCTATTCTAATCTTTGGTAACCTACCTATATTTTTGATCTTCTCACCCTCCATCCATTACTTGAATGTAAAGATCTCAACGTACTGACTTGCATATCATCTTTTGAAAAATCCTTTATTACTCGTGCTACCTCCTTCTTTTATTTCTTCTCACCACTAACCGAAAAGCCTCTTCTCTACCTTCATTTAAATACTATTTATTCCCCACCTTCTCCAATATCAATTCTCCATATATTTGTAAAGACTATATGCCGACCGAATGGCTAACCTACTCGGCATTGAGGCTTTTCAACTTATGTTATAAGTAATGTATCCATATATATCTAAACACGGTTTAAACTATCTTAATGTAACCTAATAGCAATATTGTAAAGAACCATCTTGTAAAATCAATGAACCATTATACCTTTGTATCTGATATACTAGTCCCGGTATCCAGGGGTCATTAAATTTTCCGGACAAAGCTGGAAAAAAATATATTATATGCAGGAATCTGGGAAAATAGTCTTGTCTAGATCAGATGACCGATTTTTTTTTAATTTAACGATTTATATTAAAAAATGATTTTTCAATTCAGTTTTTCACGTATATCTCCGCTTCTTGGTGTCAGAAAGAACTAAATAAATCTTCAAATTGTTCATCGTGAAATAAAATACAACATGAAACATTTTTTAAAGTGTAATCTAATTGTTTATGACAAGCAAAAACATAATGTCCTTGAATTTTAATTTTAAAGTACTGTAGACAAAAATGCACTTAATCAATCATGATAGAGCTGTAGAAAATGATAGCCCTTTTGATGCCCAACAAAATGATATTTTTTTATCTCAAAATTATAATCACTTTTCTTAAAACTAATTTATAAAAAAAAATTCGAACCTGTATTCCAAAAGTTTAAATGCTTTTAGAACATTTTTACTTCGGTAAAAAAAAAAAAAAAAATCATGAAACGAAAGTTGCCAAATTGTATGCGATTTTTTTCTCTGGGGATATCTCAAGGACAAGGCGTTTGAACTCTAACCTCGTTCTCTGGATTATTTAAATGAGAGGATCAGGCAAGATGAAATCAATGCCATTTGTTTACGAAGTCCATTATAAATCAGTCGGAAAAGATGATTGACTTGCGTTAACTGTCGAGCTGTCTTATCTCAAATTTAAAACAGTTTAGTTAATGGAGACCAGAAAGGGGTCTCTGTGGAATGTTTTAGCGAAGCTCTGAAAATTTACTCATTTATGTTTATTGGGGTGTTGATTACGAATTTCAACTTTGTCGAATATCAAACACAAATGGCAATCTAGTTAGTTTTATCGGACATTTCATTAGAGAACTTGTGATTGTCGCAGGATCGTGTTTCGCGGCTTAAAGTGTGGCTTTACTGGTCCATACCTACAATAAAAATTCCATGCAAAAATAAGAATAACTTTTCATGTAACACTCTCCCTTCGCTCGGAAGGCTGAGCGGGCTAAGCAAGAAAAAGCCCCATTTTCAAACGCGTTTTTGATGTACTTAATTGAACCTCACATGTATTTAGCGATAATACGGTTGTAGAGCAACTCATTGCGAAAGAATAGCGCTTTGAAAATTGCTCTAGGACCGTTTTGGGCGTTTTTCGAGAATACCTCTTTTTACATTTTCGCGAAAAGCTATTATTATTATTGCAAGAAATTTTAATTGTTGGAGGCATCATTAAAAGAATCATTAGAAGCAATGTAATTAAATGTCCAATAATGGCTATATTTCATTTTATTTTATTTATTTTTTAAAGTATTATTTTCTCCTAATTATCACTTTGAGAAAGTCGAGGGTATTTAAAAAAATGAGCTATCGTTCCCACCTGGACCATATCCAAATTCTGGGCAATGTGCATAGTCTCAGATATCTTTCAATTGTCCGAAATTCATATTTTTTGCCATTTTTAGCACTATTACATATTATTTTTTGTTTTTCCAAAAAATTGTTTATTTGTTTTTCCAATTGTGGCTATTACTGGTGTGTTTGTGACAAATGCTAATGTTCTTAATGTTAATATTCATTATTTCTATATATTAATGCTTACAACGTACGCCCCGAAACATGTTCCTATGGTAATTACAAGCCCTTTAATTAAATGTCCAATAATGGCCACATTTAGCGGTTTTTAATTTTTTTTTTAAACAAAACAAAGTACGTAATAGCGCATGAAAAATCGAAAACTATGAACTTTGGAAAACTGTAATTGGTCAACAACTTTTTGAAAAAAAATTAAAAAACGCTAAATACGGGTATTATTGGACATTTAATTATAGAGCGTATAATTGTCGTAGGAACATGTTTCGGTGCTTAAATTGATCTTTTACTGGTCCATACCTACAATATAAATACCATGCAAAAATAATCATAACTTTTCACAGTATGTAACACTTACCCTCATCTCATAGGCCCGAAAGAAAAAGCCACATTTTCAAACGCATATTTGAGTTATTAAATCGAAGCTCACATATATTTAATGGTAATAGGCTTTCAGAGCAACTCTTTGCGAAGAAATAGCGCTTTGAAATATCGCTCTAGGATCATTTTGAGCCTTTTTCGAGAACCCTTGTTTCTTCCTTATAGGGATTTCCGCATAAAGCTGTTGTTATTATTATTGCAAGAAATTTTTATTGTATGTAGGCATTACTAAAATCCATAACTTAAGCGGAACATATTCCTGAAAACATGTTCCTACGACAATTGAAAGTATTGTAATCAAATGCCCAATAATGGCCATATTTCGCGGTATTTAATTTTTTTGCCTAAAGTTTCAATTCTTTAACTTGAATTCTCTAAAGCTCATTTTTTTTCCGAAATTTTAAGCACTATTACCAACTATTTTTTTGTTTTTCAAACAAAAATAATTTCACATCTTAAACATGAAACTCCACTTTTCGGGTTGTTAATGAATTTTTTTTTACCGGGTTGCTAAATACTGATTTTTCTAAAACATATAAAATTCATTTCTACTATTTGTCTCCTAATTATCATGTTGAGAAAGTCTATTCAGGATTTATTTAAAAAAAATGAACATTTTTTCGCATTTTACACATGTCTAATAAATCTAACGAGATTTCCTTTTCTGTTTGATTTATTTACGGATCAGCTGTTTTTGATTACAACTTTCCTCAGCTATGGATTTTCACTTTTTTTTTCTTTTAAAATTACTTTGTCTCTTATATTTGTTAACAAATTTATTTTTTATCCTCTTTTATACATTTTTGGTTGCTTAATATTCATTTACGTGTATTTTCTGTTTCTATATTTTCTGCTGATCAGCTATTTGAATATAACCTTTCTCAGCTGTTGTTATGTTACCTTTTCCTTCAGTATGTGACTGGAAGTATTGGCGTGACGTGCTATCTTCAGTTGATGCGTGTTTTTAAGATGTCGATATGAGATTTGCTGTATTTGTTCTGCATCTAGGTGATCTTGTTGTTTCTGCTTTGATGATCCCTGAAGTGGCATAACATTGACTGGTTAGTTATTTACCGATATTTTAGAAACTTATACCAAACACAATGGCATCCTTCAATTGCATCAAACGTTCATTTATTCGGGATGTTTAAAAAATCTTGTAAGAATAAAAACGTGTAGATGGACGGAATTATTCTATTGAGTAATACTGCATATTTCTCAGTCTTGAAGGACCAAAATTTTTTAGTTAATTAAAAATAAACATAAACAAAGGTTCTTAAAAAAAAAAAAAACTAAGATGTAGAAAAAATAAGAATCGATTGTAATGTAATAGAAATGTGGAAGCCTATTAAGGAGTTGCGTAAATGTTTTAATCCGAGGTTACGGAAAGTAGAGATAAAAATAATTCTATGACTGAACAGACAGGTGCATAAAGTCCACCTTGCACCTTCAATATTATTGAGTCAATATCGAATTTTGTCAATATATTGGCCGGCTGAGGGGTATATCAGGGCAATAATATTGACACATGTGATATACCATATATTCCTCGTTAAATAGTATTGCTTCAATAATATTGACCTTATAAGAGGGGCTTAAAGAGCTACTTTAAAAAAAAAGTTATGGTTTAGTTTAATTAATTAATTATTATTATTATTTATTTAATGTTTATTTATATCTCTGATTATTATTTTTTTTTTATAAATAAGTTATGATCATGTACATATACAAGCACCTTATTACTTATTGCCCTTGAATGTGGCATATTGTAATATTTATTAATAATAAAATATATGTATATATATGTATATATATATATATATATATATATATATATATATATATATATATATATGTTTTTTTATTATTTACAAATATTACAATACGCCACATTAAAGAGCAATAAGTAATAGAGTGTTTGTATATTATAGCATTTCCACGTAAATTGTAACCTTTTCCAAATCAATTGTAACCTTTTCCATTTCAATTGTAAGTTTTTCCATTTCAAATTTCACAAAACCAGACATGAATTAATTCAATATTATTTATTTTATTATTAAAAAATAATTGTTTTAATTACAATAATGACTTTTGAAATAATTTCGGCATATTCTTCCGACATTTTTTTCGTTCATTAGATAATTGATATTAAGTGCTAATTCCAAGTAGTTTAAATTTTTAAAATAAAATTGTTGTTTTATTATTTTTAAATAGTAATTATTTTTTATTTATTTATTGGGGGGAGGTGTGGATTAGGATAGGTGGATGTGGTGAGCTTTCATTAGGTTTTCGAAGTTGTTAATGTCAAATTTACTACCAAAATTTTGTTCGACCACGAGCATTTTTTACTTAATTATTAGTTTTCAAAATTCTTCGTTACTGGTATCGTTTACTAGGTTTTCAAGGGCGCTATTCCGAATTCACTATCAGATTTCTAATTGCGCATGCGCATTATGATTTTCCGTTACTGTTGAAGTTTTCAATGATATAGGAATCGTTTATTAGGTTTTCGAGGGTGCTGATTCCCTTTCAATTTCAAATTATTTTTTTTTGAGCATGTGCCTGTCATATTACATTTAAATTTGACATATTTTTTTAGTATATCGTCATATAAAACATAATAACCATAACTTCACCGAAAAAAATGTCGATTATAATGGTTATTCGAAATTAGCATGTTCAATAAAATATCCAATTAAAAAAACGGAGTAAGAACACTTGAAAATCGAATAAACGGTCCTTATAGAGGCAGAACAGTTTCAATAATAACAGTAAACGTAATGGGCATGCGCAATCAAAATCCCGACGGTAAATTTGAAAATATAGTCATTGAAAACTGTATAAACGACACCTGTACCAAAGAAATGTCAAGTGTAGAAAAATTCAACAGTAACGGAAAAGCTAAATATACATGCGCAATACAAAATCCAATTCAAAAAATGGAATCAGAACCCTTGAAAACCTTATCAACGATCAATATATCATAAATAACTTCAATAGTAACCGAAATGCGCATGCGCAATCAGAAATCTGATAGTGAATTCGGAAATAGCGCCCTTGAAAACCTAGTAAACGATATTGCGAAATGCGCATAAGCGATAAAGAATCCAATAAAAAAAAATGAATCAAAACCCAATAAACGATCCTTTTATCATAGAATACTTCAACAGCAACGGAAAAAAAGAAATGCGCATACGCGACCGAAAATCTGAAAGTAAATTCTGAAATAGCAAGCTTGAAAACTTAGTAAACGATACCTATACCGATGAATTTTGAAAACTGATAATTTAGTAGACACGTTCCTAGCCGAACCGACTTTCGGTAGTAAATTTGGCATTAGCAACTTCGAAAACCTAATGAACCATCACCCAAATCGATGAAATCCATTCCCGCTCCCCTCTTTTACTTGAAATCAGCATTTAATATCAATTATACAATGAACGAAAAAATTTCGGAATAATAAGCCAAAATTATTTCAAAAGTCATTATTGCAAATAAAAATACTATAATTATTTGTCAACAATAAAATAGAATTAATTCATGTCTGGTTGGGTTACAATTAAAATGGAAAAGGTTATAACTGAATTTAAAAAGGTGACAATTGATTTGGAAAGGGTTACAATTGAAATGGAAAAGGTTACAATTGTGAAATGAAAAAGGTGACAATTGATTTAGAAAAGGTTACAATTGACCTGGAAATGCTATATACCGTCGTGTTCTACCGTTTGTTGCCATCTCGAGACTTGCTGTCGAATTTCTTCACAATACCATTCTTTGGGTTTTGAAAGGAGTAATTTCTAGATAATTAAAAAATGCAGAAAGCATTGTCTTTATTTTTTTTCGAATTGCCCTTGCTTAGCGGCTGGAAAGTTTATTGCTAAGACAAAACTGACAAGATGGGGTCATTTATTTACAACTTTATTTAGTAAAGTCAAGGGATTAAAGTGATATCAACCTTAATTGAATTTGAAAAACAAATAAAGCAGTGGATTACAATTCCAAAAAAAAAAAACGAAATTGGTAATTTTTTTATTACTCACATCTATAAATTATGGAAATGCAGAGGCTCACCAAATGAATGAAATAGAAGCATTTTTCATTTTAAAATTATTATTATACATAATAATATTTATGTACTCATGTTAGAACTTAGAATCGACTATTGGTAGATGTATTAGGCACTTGATCAATTTTATATTCTTTTTTTCCTCATTTTTTAAAAAGTGTTTTCGTTGAGAAATTGTTAGAAAATTTCGATTTTGTAGCTCTAATTCAAGTAAAAAAATTGTTTCAGTTCAACGAAAAGTTGGCCATTTCAATTTTGTCCAACAAATAAGTATCTGGAGACCAAGCTACGCTCCGAAATTATTATATTTAATTAATTAACGTGGACAAAAAAAATACAATAGTATTTGTTGCACAGTTGACAATAAGTTTTCTACTTTACTAAACACACTACAATATCAGTACAAAAAAGAGTCAAATATAATACGAAACCATTAAGGCCCCTTTTATCTCTCTTCCAAACAGACTCGACAGAAAACAAAATACTTCCTCTGCTCCAAAGTTCATTTTATTGTCCTTTTATTTTTTATAAAATATTAAAATTCATGAATAATTATGTTTTCTTTTTTTCTATTTCGAATTATTAGTTGAGCTTTTCTTTATCCTTTCATACATTTGGCTTGTTAAAAAATCAAATGTAATTAAACCAAACGTTTATAATTTTCAAATATTTGTTTACATTTTCATTAACCTCCTACAAATTTGTTTAACTTGGAGTTATATTATTATTATGTCATTTTCAATTAAGTCAATATCATTTAAAATAACATAATGTAAAATTAGAAATTGTTTATTAAAAAATATTTCTTTTAATGAGATTTCGCTGGAATAAATTACTGTGATCGTTAGTTCGGTTTGATGACACGCGTTTCGCTGTTTATCATTCACGTTTTTTTTTTCCAACAGCCTGCTGTTTTTTTACTTTATAAGAGTTTTCCTGCGGTTTTCGCCAATCGATTTTTTAGTCCAAAAAAACATTATACTAAAAGTTTAAATAAAAGCCTTGGAGATCCGTTTTGCTGACGGACGGACTGACGTATTTGAGTATAAACTATAGGATACCACCACTACTTTGAACTTCGTACTCTAAATGTTTATGCAAGTTCGAATATTTTACTTCACCCTCAGTCTAGTCTCAGCTCTTCACCGATGCAATTTGCAATTATTATTATAGTTATTCAGTATAACAGAATTTTATTGCATCTACAAAAATCATATAAGGCTCGAAAAATATCTGATACAGTAACTAATGCTTTTCTGTTCTACAATTTAGAAATGAGGCAATTACTCATTAATTTTATAAATAAGTAATGCTGTCTGTTAAAGCATATACATTAATGTTTAATAATTGTCCTATTATGTATTAGAAAATAAATAAATTTATTTTTCTTTATTTTCATATTCCTTCACTACATTCTTTGAACATCGATATCTCTATGTATCATATCTATAACTATATCTCTCTACCTTGGCCACAGTCTAGATTCAGCTCTGTACCGACAATAATTTTACTAATTAACTAAACACTCGACAATTTTAATGTTATAAAAAATATGTCAAAATATTAGCAATACTTTTATAATATTCTAGCCGTTGCCGCCATTTCTGTCATTTCCTTTTAATTTATATACGTTTATGGTAAAGATAACTACAATTCACAAATAATTGTGTGAGCGTGAGGTAAAGTCCGCTTCTGCCACTCCACAGTAAGAATGGAAGCCTGTACTACTTGGACTGAAAATGGAACCTTTAATCAAAACATGAATACTTATATTTTTTAAACTTTCAAGTGAAACTCTCGAGCTATTATATCGTGTCTGCCATGAGGCTTTTGTTCGTCTTTCAAGGCATCTCCGATTTCAGACCATTTTGGGTTACATGCAAACGTGATAAAAAAAAATCAGGACGATCATAGTGACGAACATATGTTATGGCATCCTTTGTTCTCTCATGCATATAACGGGACCCAACAGTGAAACAGGATGGCAACACAAACATCTTTCCAATATCCGAAACGTTACCATTCCTCTTACACATGACATCTTCAAGATGAACATAGTTTTCCGCTCGCAATTTGCTCTGGTTGAATCTTATAAAGTTAAGCCTTTCTGTCTCTATCTTGGTGCAGAAGACTACGATACTGCAAGCTGTAATAAATACTAACGTTTTAGCTTCTAAACATGACCCTTGTATACCTTCGCAAAACATTTACAACATAATAAATGCGATTTTCTCCCATCCACGGATGAAGCCTTCCACCTGTAAAAAGTGAGAACCGTGTTTTTTGGTTTTAAAAATAAGTTTTTCTATGTTTCAGAAATATTTTTCGTTAATCGCTTAGAGTACAGTAGGATTTTTTTTTCAAATCGCGCCTTATTGCACATCTAAAACACAAGGAGAGCCACAATTAAAAATTTGAGCTTCATGTGCATTGTCGTTTTTGAGATACAGTGATTGCTAAGTCAGCCAGTGAGTGAGTGGTATATTTCTATTATACTGATAACTTTACTACCTTCCTTTTAGATGAGCATCTGTGTGTGTATGTGAAATGTACAGCTTTCGAATCACTACTATATATTATTACGGTAGTATAGATCCCTTTTCCGGCTCTCAGGAGTGATGGATTTTGACGTGTGAGGTATCAAGAGAAATAGAATTTCACGGAGAAGTGACGAATCCTGATTTTGTCCCTTAAAATCTTACAAGGGCTTAAATAAAAGTGTTGTAAAAACTGGGAGGTTTCAAAACTTTGACGACTGAGAGTCGGCGGATCGAGAAGGGATAAGTTGGGTTTTAGAGATTTTGACGCGGGCATCAAGACCATACTGGTCAAGCGTTTTAAAGCTCTAAAACCTACCGTTTTCGAGATAATGCACGATATAGGTCCGCACGGGCCTCATGCCATCTTGCGTACGTGCCGTTGTCATGGCAACTTTAAACATGTAAAAACAACTTGGGTCTGTATACAAACACTTAATAAGTTTTAAACTATCCTGTTAAATGGTTGTTTTTAGGTTTCTATGAATGATTGAGAAGATTATATATTCTTTCCCGTGTCTAACCGTAAAACACTGTTAAATATGAATACTACACATAGGAAATGGTATAGCTGAGTCTTATTGCTTAGCTCACTTATTAAGTAAACTGTTACTTCAACATGATCATTATAAACTATGCTGCTTTACCAAATGTGATTGTTTAATAAACTTTCATGCTAATATTACATTGTTTCTAACATGCGAATATATTATATTGTTTCTAACATTATACGAAGAAATATGCTCCTCCAATATAACTAGCTTATACTTCGATTTCATTTGGGAGAAGACAGATGTCTAATGCGAGAGTTCTCGCTCGGGTATACTAGTTATTTAAAAAACACAAATAAAAATTGAACTGGTTTCCATGGGGACCTGCACTAAAAACATGGATACAATGTCCAATATGCTTTAATATATTATTTTTATATTTCTAGTATTTTTGCTAATACTGGCCCGGTTGAGATGATTTTGTTTTGTAGAGAATTTAATTATCTTTCAAATGAGTACCTATACTTTTCCAGAAGATGTATAGTTTTCGAATTATTCGAAAAACTAATTATTTCTTAGGTTTTAGAAATATTTTTTTAAACCTGATTTCGAATTTTACAAACCTAGCCTTATTGCACATCTAGAGCATAAGGGGAACCACCATTAAAATATCTGCTTCATAAGCATTGTCGTTTTTGAGATACAGTGATGACTATATGGTAACTTGTTTTTGTAGATATAGAGTAATAGTAAAATGAAGATATACACTATTTATCAGAATCTATGTTCAATATCCCATATTGGTAGGATGGGAAGGTTATATTATTTTATTAAAAAATTGTCATTTATTTTGCTCAATAAAAGTTTTCCTAGGGTAAAGATTTACGCCAAACGATTTCTGAGGAACAAAAATCCTTATTCTAAATGTTTTAGCATAATCCTTCTGCTGGATTTCGAGATATATTTTATAGACAGATTAAAAAATCGCTCGTATTAGATATAGGAATACAAAATATTTGTTTCTTCTAATTCGTATACATACTATGGCATTTATAAATAGTATTTTGATATAAAAGTTTTTATTGAAAAATAATACAAGCTGGCAAACTCATAGGCAATAGGTATTAGGGCAATATATAAGAATCCATTCATATCATATATACGAAGTGAAAACAAAAAAATGAGATAAAGAATAACAATAGTAATAAAATATGTGCAGCACAAATGAAAATAAATCGATACATTAAATAATAGCAAAATAAGTTAACAACAAAGATAAAAAAAATTAAAGTTAAATAAAAATAAAATAAATCAGTAAAAATAAAATAAGTCATGTAAAAATGAAATAAATTATAAAAGCTATTAAAATTTTATTTGTCTTTGGGGAGTTCCCTGGAGCCTGGCTTGGCTAAAAAATACAATAAACATTATAAGTGTTAATAGCTTATGTACAGGTATTAAATACAATTTTAGAAGTGTTACAAGAAAGAAGAGAAATTACAATTAAAATAATAGTTTTATGCTTATATTTTGATTATAAATAAAATTAAACTGTTTGAAAATACAACTTTTAAAATTAAATAAACATTTCTCGTATTTATGAGATAGGATTTTTGTATTATTGAGTGAATAGACAATATTGCTTAGGATGGATTATCATTTACATGTTATTGTTTATCTACATTTTTTTTTTTTTTAATAATCCATATATGAATAGTTTAAGTGCATATTTAGTTAACACTTAGTTATTTGCTACTATAAAAAATAACATATAATAAAATGAAAAAGAAACGATAATAAAAATAGCAAACAAATAAAAAAGATAAAACCTATTATCAAAGAGATAATAATGCCCATAGAAATTGGGAAGAAACTAACTGAAAAAGAAAAAAAAGTGAGATGTGATTCGACAAATTATGTGTCTTCCAGTAACCCTGAAATAATCCAAGGCAATGAAATTATATACCAGACAATATTACGAATTGGACAATCGACGGCGGAGGCAAGGAATAAGGATTTTTTGAAATTTTGGAAGTCTCACTCAAGAAAAAAATGAAGAAAAGCTTCCAACGAAGACGTTTTACACCATCTTTTGCTGACATCAGATCCCTATATTTCCTCATCAAGATCAACTAATTATTGCTCTTATTATTATTATTATACTGAAACTTTAACATTGTTCTCAAGTCCCTTCCTGACAGCTGCTATTATTATTATAGATGGCGTAGAAGAGATAGATCCCGAGAAAAGAAGAACTAACATAGTACCTATATAAACAGGTACTTACATAATCAAAAGCATCTGCAGATGCTCAATTTTATACCACCTTATAAAATAAGTTTGTTTTTTCAATGTTACCTCATTATTAATATTTATAGTTATAATATTATACAATAAAATACTGGACAATGGCTTGTCGAGGCGGGAAGGGCTGTAGCACGTGCCACTTACGGTTCATAAAATAACCCTACATAACTCTAATAGGTCTAAAATATAATTATGCTTCATAATGTTCAAATAAATAAGCAAAATAATATAGATGCCTTCTTATTTTTTAATCGCACTGTAGCGAATATTTTCAGCTAAATATAAGGTACGTTATAATGATCTATACAGGTGTCTACTTTAGCGCGGAATATATTAACTAAATGATTTATCATTTTTTATATAAATAAAAATAATTTATTTATTCTTAGCTCGTGTTAAAGTTGTAAATGTAAATTTGGAGTATTAATGAGTCGCTACAAAAAAAGGAACTATTCATTTGTCCTTAGGCAGTTATGGAAGTGCTCCAAGGTGACCTAATTTGATTAGGGATTTGAGGTTTAAAGAATGAAAGTAAATTTAAATGGCGGCCTATTGTAAGTATCTCTAATACTTTAAGATTTAGTTAATTAAACTGAAAACAAAACATCAAATAGTTAAGAGACGATGCCGATTTTTGTGTAAGTTGTGAATTGCTGTTTTATTTTTCTCGTTTCTTTGTAAAAAATTAATTAAAATTTGTTAATTACCTTCTACGGAAGAAAATGCAGTGTAGTATTTTCAACACTTGGGGATAATTCCATCGAAGAAAGTCTGTGAGAATGGGCATGATGTGTCTATTTAATTAAAAACAGACAAGCAATAGAGATGTTGCGTTAAAGATTGTTACGAGCTGATGTCAATCAGGAAAGATCGAACATGGTTTAAAAGATCGAAAATTACCTTTACAACCACATTAAGGTTGATTTATTTATTATGGTCCTGCAATTTATCAACATTTAAATGGGGGGAAAGATTACTTGGATTAATCCGACAAAACGGTAATTGATTGGAACAATAATATCGTCGTTGTCATGAGAAAATATCCTGTGAGCAATAACCTTATTTTTCAGTAGACTCAAAAAATAGTTGAAACTATCGATAATTTTCAAGTTTTACAATAATTATGCTAATTTTTTAGTTTTCTGAGTAGTAAATACGTTTTAGTTCATTCTCGATGTGTCTCATTTCAAATTAATTTTGCCGCTAAAAAATTAAACAGTATTAAATGAAGAATAATTTATTCTGAATTTGTTCACATAGGCTATTTTGAATACATAGGATATTTTCTATCTTTTACTTTGATAGCCAGTCTAAGGCTTTTTTTTTTTTTCTATCTAATTTACTATTTACCATTTTAAATTAATATACACGTTTTAAAAAAGGGTATAGGAATAAATATGAAAACAGTTTTTCACCTAAATTTCGAATAAAAAACAAAACAATGGAAAGTATTTTTATAAAAATTTAAGTAAAAAAAACAATCCCAAATACTGTATTTTTATAAAATTAAAAAAAAAAATTCATGGTAAAATATTTTTATTAGGAATTGATAAATTATTTGCCACTTCTATAAATTTATTTTATTGAAAACTAGTTTCGAATGTTATACATTCATCTTAAGTTCTAAAAACACACAAAAAATTCAAAAATAATATATACTATATTTTGAATTGCTAATTTTTGAATTTTTTTGTGTGTTTTTAGAACTGAAGATGAATGTATAACATTCGAAACATTAATAACATTAATAAACATTAATGTTATAAAATTACAGTATTTGGGATTTTTTTTTTTTTACTTAAATTTTTATAAAAATACTATCTTGTCTACCACTCTGAAGATATCTACATAATGTCCTTGTAGAATCAAATTCAGCTCATTTTAATGCATCAATAAAAATTGTTAAGTAGATTTAAAATTTTTGTTTCAAAAAGAAATACCTGAACTTCTGAGCTCGAAAGCGATCGAATTTCAGTATGTAACAAGAGCTGAATATGATGATTCGTATGCACTTTAATAAGGCTTCAAACAGCGTGGATTGTAGGGAATCTGATTTAATATAGTTTATTATTTTAACAACTTCATAAAAAAATTTAAACGTTACCGGCATATTTTTTGGCGGGCAGAATCTCCCTATAATAAAATACAACAATGTCACTACTTTGTACGCGATGTGACGCGTTCAACTTGCCTAATTCCGTTTTATAGCCGTCCATTGTCCCAGCACGATCAATTGTAACTCCAACTCATTTATCCCACTCAACACAATATTTTGAAAGGAGCTGATCAATGACATTGAAAATGTCCTCATGTGTTGCATGCATTACTTCAGAAGAAAACGGTACTCCCAAAGCAAGAACAAGCATAGTAGCTTGGATATTTCTGTGCTTTTGTCTATTTGTAAAGCAAACAAGTTACTTATGCGTAATTCCCTGACCACTGCGATGGACGAATCCTACAGAGACACATAGGATGTGTTTCGCGATAACTCACCAGCCACACAGATCATTTCTTAAATATACCTCTGGTGGCGAATTAAATCGAAACTAGTTGTTTGAATCTATTTTAATAGATGCCGGTAGTGCCAAAGAAAAATATTGAGCCATAATATAAAAATCGCCAAAATGGCACGTAGGATATTTTCTCTTGATAACGACGATGTGAAAGAGTTATGTGCTCATAACTCAAATGAATAAATATGGTGTGCAATAAAGAGAATAGAAACATATAGGAGGACCTGGAAAAATTGTGGAAATAGATTAATGTATTTTTTCTAAAAGAAAAAATCAAGTTGGTAGATTGCAGCCAACGAGTGTTTTGTGGTAGCTGTTCCGAATAAAAACGCAAATACTCTTTTCGAATAAATTAAAAAAAATATATCTAATAAGGATCCACCATTGGAAAGAACAAACAATAGACAAACTGGGAGGTACAAACAACAAACATTTCGAAGTCAATCATCGGTATAATTTCATTGACCCTGCTTCTGGTGCACATACTCGACATATCAAAAGATTATGGGGTTCTGCAAAATGGCAAAAATGACAGCATCGCAGAACTGCACTGCAGCACTTATGTGGAAGAATACGCATTTATCGCGATTTTTAATGATATTAGAGAATTTGTGGTCTTAAAACCCTCGATCATCACAACCACCACCTGTAACGAAATCAAATTTAGATAAAAACTCTCTTCTGAGCATTCGGCATATGCTCTTTTTATGTGAAAACCTTATAAAAAAAATAACGCTCTCTTCAGATATAAATTCATAATTATTTCAATTGAAACTGATTGATATTACCAGCTTGTTCGAAAGTTTGTCTCTCGAAATTTTCATTACCGCGCATCTATTGATATTTTCCATTTTTGAATCTCCAAGAGGAAATTTCATGCAACCTGAGTGATATCTTTGTACAGGCAACTCTGCCTAAGCGGGGAGAACGTTTTTTAGCAACCTACAAACAATCAATGTTCATCTTTTCAAGGTGGAAGGGTGCTTGTCAGGATAGTATGATTATGTTTATGTCTCATTAACACATTGCAATCCTTCTTTTAAAATATTATTTTTTGTAATATCAATGTTTTTCCTCCTACTACTAAAGACTTTTGAAAGTGTTCTTTGTTTTTCAAATATCCGCCTAACGGACGGGTAAGCAAGATCGAAAACTTCAAATTCTCATACCCGAGCATCAATCAATTCTTAATACCGCCACTCCAACAACCTGGCGTTTTTCATTACCACCGCGCTAAAAAATTGGTAAATTGGAATCAGGACTCCAAAGAAAAAGTGATTTGAGCTCTATTTTGTGTTGCAAATTTTATGCATGATCCCAGAAAGACACATGAAAAATTCGGGAATTTTCGAATATGCTTCACTTGCTCGAAATTGTGGTCCAGAAAATGATTTTTTTGGGAATCGCTCATCATTGTCCAATGGTCCGGAATATAGAGCGTAATTTTTATCGCTACGAAAATATAAGACTTCAAGTCTTTATCTACAACTTTATTGCGATTAGTATCTTACTTACCGATTTTTTTTTAATGTAATAAAGCCATTTCAGTTGATTTTATTATCATATCCAGTATCTTGAAAATCACAGCAATTTTGTATTTTATTGTTTTAAATGAAATTATTTTTTTACTGAGGATTCGTTGTATTTTAGACGTAAAATGAGAGTAATAACGCCCAAAAAAAAAAAAACAGAAGTTTATTTAAGATTATAGGAATTAGTTTTATTCGGGACCAATAATAACGATAAATTCCCATTGAAAACCGTGTAAGTCGTATTTTGTATGAAGATTTAATCAGATTTAAATAATATTGAAATAATACGTATTAATATCAGATAATACATCAGGATTTGCGAAGCTGTTATTTCAAATAATTTTTTCCTTATAATATTAACAGAATTATATAAGATTTTTAATACGTTCTAAATACAGAGACTTTGAAAAACAAAATAATATTGTTTATTACTGAAAATATGATGTCATATAAATATAATACTGTTTTTTTTGTTTATACCACTATTTGATATTTGTTGAAAAATGTCTTAGGACATATTTTAAAAATGATATTGTTTATTATGCCTATGAAAAAATTATGCTTTCTTAGATAAAAAAGCTAGAGGATGTTTTTGTTTAAACATCGGTTTGTTGGTATCTTAAAATCAACTAAATACCCACAAAAACATTTTAATTAGCCTCAGTAGTTGGCTGGATGAACTTCTCGGCAGAAAGAACACTTCGCTTGCTGGCTCATTCTGTTACTTCTTGCATATGCACGATAGATAACCACCCCTGGAAATTTTCATTGCCTCATTTTCTGCCTGTTTGTTGTCTTTCTACTCCTTCCTTTATGTAATAAAAATACGTCAATGAAAATATTTATTATTATTTTTTTTTAATTGAAAACTCAATCAAATAAAATAGTTAGTGGTTGTTAACTTTGGGGATGGAGCACCTCGTGTACACTCAAAACATTATAACCACATTGTAACATTATATCAAACATTGTAATTCTTCCATAATGAAATCTGGACAGAATTTATAAAATTAGGTTACCACTTTTCTTATCGAATTATGTAAAATAGGTTACCTACTGTCTTTCAGAAGCATTATAAATTTTAATTACCAATAGTCCCTGACATCAGCAAAATATCCCTTGGATAGCATTTTATGTCTATATACCTATTGTCGAACTTTTTAAAAGCTTTTACCAAAAATCTATTCCTCCAACAGATATGGTTGGTGAAAGCCCTATCCATTACTACTTATCCAAAGTTTTTTTTGGAGTTCTGTACATTCATCAACTATTAAAGCACTAAGTGGATTAATACTTTGGAAGCTGACTTGCTTGCTTAGATGCCTTAGATACAATATTTGTAGGATTAGGTACAATTATGCTTTATCCAAAGACGAGTGTTGACATCACAAAGAATTGATTATAAACCTTTTAGATGCTTACATCGATCGCGGTTAACGATATATCTACACGTATATTCTGAAGGTTCATTTACATTTTTGAGTTTGGATTGTGAAAATAAAAATAATATTATGGGATAAAAGTTCCCTAAGAATAATAACAATGTTAGCATTTATATGCATTTGTCTGGCTTAATGCTTACTTGAATGCACTTGTCAATTATCTATTAGTTAGTGAAATTAAAGAAATCCATCAATGCGGTGGTTTGATTTTTAAGTTGGTGAATGAATAAGTATTGCTTACAGGAAAAATCGGAGGAGGATTGACGAATTGAGATGGGTAAAGAATTCCAAAAAGAGGTAGTACGATTAACGAAGGATTTTCTGAAGGATGCAGTTCTACAAGAGGGAACTTATAATCAAAAGGTTGATATCTTGTATTTAGAATGTGGATAGAGGAACGTAGAGTGAGGGGATAAAAGATGTAGGCATGTTTTTTGGTTCTAAGGACTTGGAAAAGAACGACACCAAGGAGGTATTGCCGTCGGAAAATAGGATAAAGCCACTTCAACTCGGTATACCAACAAGAGGCATGAGAGCGCCAAGGAAACCCGGAAATCATATAAAACAATTCAAAAGTCCCTTCAGTCACATTGCTTACCCAGCAGAAGACACTCCGCACACCAAACAATCATAATGGGGAAAACAAGAGAGGAAACTATAAGATGCCGAGTATTTTGAGAAATGGAATTACAGAACATTGGAAATCGTTTAGGAGAGCTATGGTTTTTCTAGTGATCTCGGAAACAGGGCCGGATCTAGGATTTTTTCCAGAGGGGGGGGGGAGGGCAAGTTTAATTTTTCCGCCCCTTCTTTCATTCTTCCTCCCTAATAAAAAAATCAACTGTTTTATAATTGTATTATAGGTAAAATATTTCTAAATAAACGCCATATCATAACAATAACATATTTTATTGACTGAATTAAGGTCTAAACAAACAAAAAATCTATCAAACAAACAAAAAAAAATTAAAATGATAAGCTTGTACAAATAATAACATTAACATTTCACTTTCCGATCTTTTTTTTGCAACAAAAATTTTTATGACATAGCTTATGGAAGCAACTATGGAGATTAAACTCAGATTTTTTAAGCTTTGTTGAGCAATCGTGCTCCTCAAATATCTTTTAATCAGTTTCAGCTTGCTGAAACTCCTTTCTTCAGAAGAAACTGAAACTTGGCTGATAAGGAATATTCTTAAGGCTGTAGTCAGGTTGGGATACTCCTCCAATTTATTGTTATAAATTAAACTTAATGTGGATGTTGCTGCCATTAAGACACCATCTGCCAAGCCTCTTTCTATTGCCAGCGTATGGTGTATGCTACTTTATATTTCAAAAAGAAATTCTTTCTTGTAAAGGTGTTCTATATATCTAGGTTTCTGCCAATTCGCCTGTTTTGGTCTTAAAGTCAACTTCCATTTATGAATTTGGGCACCAGTTAAAAAACTAAACTAAGTACTGGTGCACACTAGCCGCTATAGTAATTTGGGTCATATTGAAACAAAAGGAAATTTAAAACCGTCTGATTTGGCCCAATAGTCCATGTCAAAGCGCAAAATTTTTTGATATGTTGTTTGGGTATGGATCGACAATATAAATGTAAATTG
The DNA here is from genome assembly GCA_948150685.1 of Rhaphigaster nebulosa. Lineage (NCBI taxonomy): Eukaryota > Metazoa > Arthropoda > Insecta > Hemiptera > Pentatomidae > Rhaphigaster > Rhaphigaster nebulosa. Next base: position 158,262,088 of record OX411307.1, read on the forward strand.
ACGACCTGGGCAGACGACCAGAAGTTTATTTCATTCAAGAAAAACGCAAATATTTTCGTTAATTTTTCATTCAATGTTCAATATCTATCACACGAAAAACATTATACATAACTTTTTAAAGAAGTGCTAATTTGCTAAATTTTGATTCCTATTAAGAGCTCTTTATTTAAGAGGGTCGGAGCCGCAAAAGATAGTTTGTTAAAAATAACCAGTGAAATAGAAACTTCATGGACATTGCTACAATATTTATTTTGGAGTGTTTTGCATTTAATTTATTTCTTCCCACTCAAAATCCCGATTTAAAAATCAAGAAGAATTTTTCTCGCTTTTTTTTTTTTTTTTTTTTTTTCAATTTTCACCTAAGTGAGCCTTTAAGTGTAAAAATGGTACATTGTAGACGATTTGGTTATCCTTCAAATAGAAGTAATTTTACATCTCTATGATTGATAATAACAAAGCTATAGCGTTTTTAAAAATAATTCCACGCCGCTACTTCAGGCACCATTTTGAATGTGTTCCGCAGCTCGGATTCTTAGGGACTTTGCAGGAGATGTTTTAATGACTTCTAGAACATATATGAAATTCAGCTTTCCCTCGATTCTTTCCAGCTTTTCCGCCATCTTGGAGTTATTTGACTGGGGTATTTATAAAAGACAGAAGCCTACGTCAGTGACTTCAAAGGGAAAATTGTGAGACATTTTTAGTTTTTTATTATAAATATTTTGCTTTTTCTTTAGTTTGGTTAAACATGATAATTTCAGCAAAACAACAAACAACAACAAAAAAAACTAAACAAATGATTTAATGTAAACGAACACTTAACGCACATCGTGCTTGTAGTGTTTACCTTCTGAAATTCAAACAAAAAAAACTTCAATCTTTATGAATATTACTTCTGTTTGTAATATAAGCATCTTAGAAGTTTTAGACTGGATATTAGACCAAAAAATAAACAAATTTTTTTAACATTTTTTAGGTAATCCCTGGAGACCTAAGGGAGGCCGATACACGATAGGTTTCGTTTAAAACGGAAAACCGATCGTACATTCGAAACCTGTCGAGAACAGATAAATAACCGTCTTGTCGGAGCCATGTATGCCAGAATCGTGCTAACACGTCGGTTTCTTTCTCTGTTGTTTCGAACATTATCGATTCTATTTTGATAAACTTTTATCAAAATTAAGTCAATATTTTTTTCTCACCGAACCGAATCCAAAAAAGGATGAATTAATGCATTCCGATGTGAGCTTAAAATTAATTATTTTATTTTATTTTTTTAGAAATCTTCTCCTCAAAAATGACCAGTCAACTTTCCCAGCTCCGAAAAATAATTATTGTTTATGATTTTATTATTAATTATTCTTTAGTTTGCTCAAAATATGAGCATAGGTCGGCAGAAAAATTTAAATGAGTAATAAATAGATTTTGAATTATTTTTTTCCGATTATTCTACAATATATAAACTGTATATACATTGATTTGAAAAAAAAATCAGTATAATTAATGAAATAAATTAAAGAGTCGAAGGTAAAAGATCACCGATCATAGAACCATTCTGCAAACTGTTTTATCATTGGCTCATTTAAGTATAAATATAAATTATAAATTTTAAAAATATAAATTTTTAGTGAGAAATTAGACAACTTATGAATTTTTTTCAGGATAATTTTGTATTTTCTTAACATGAAACACTATGTTGTGATGGCTTTTTTCCTGTATACTCCTCAGCATTTAAATGGTATATTTTATTTGGTGATTTTATCAGTTTTTGATTTAAAATAAAATCTTAAACTCGCAAAATTATTTTAATGTAGAATTTCTACATTATATTTACTATATTCTAGATTATAGAAACGTTTTGGACTCTTTGATTTTTTTTTTTATATTATACTAATTTAGTTAGAATTATTTTAATTTATATAAATTAACTATTTTAGGTATACATTACACTATGTAAATTAAATTTTCCATTTTTTTATATGGTTTATAAATAGTTAAATATTTGCTTGAATTATTATTATTTTTATTTAATAGATTTATTATACTATCGCATTAAATTTGTAATTTGAATCATTCTTGATTTATTACATTATTAAAAAAAATCAAGTTGAATTCAAGACTATTTGGATTTTTTTTCCTTGCAAGGAAAATATTAAAATATGTCTTAACATAATTTATTTCCTTATCGATTGCGTGAACATTCACTGTAAAAATAATCGGACACTCTTATTTTAAGAAACTTATTCATTGATATTCAAAAATATCATTATATCATATCATATCATATATCTTTTTGATAAAAAAAAAAAATAATAAAAATAAAAACAGCGATATTTTTAAAATGAAAGATTTTTATTTTCACTTACCTACGAGTGTATATAAAAGCATAGGGAAAGTATAAAGCGATCGTGAAAAATTTCGAATCCGTGTTTTCAACGGAAATACACGTCTTAAGGTTCCCTGAGTCCAAATAAGTAAGTTTCGCAAACTGGTCTGTGCGTGTGTTTGTGTGATAAATCTAGCTTCTAAAACAAATGGTTGTACGACTCTGAAATTGCATATTGGTATAAGCCTATGATATTAAAGCAACTTTATTGCCAAAATCGAATATCATACTTTATATTATCGATTTTACACATTTTTTTACGATTTTCTCAAAACAGCTCCAACGATTTTGATCAAACTCGTAATATCAATGCATAATTAAATTGACTTTAACATCAGCTAAGTCTTATCCTCATTGAAATAGTCTGATAGGGTTTAAATGGCGAATTTCAAATTTTTCTCCTCTGAAGTATCTTTAATTTTGTTTATTTGAAATCATTTACTATCTCTCATTGCTAGAAGCACGTAATAAAAAATGGATATATATGAACTTTGAAAGAGTTTGGCAATTAACTAAAGGAGAAAAAGCAGAAATATTTTCTAAGGTTGAAAACAAATTTTCGAATATAAGTGTAGTAGTATAAATGTATTATATGACTTACTTAATCATTAATTATGACATTATTAATTTAATGATGTTTATAAAGTAATAAATAAAAAATCATAACTAGAGTTTGTTTGTACAGTAGCGAATCCAGGATCTGATTTTGAGGGGAGGGGGCTTTCATCGGGGTCTGGGGATAGAGATACCTCATAGCAACAGGGGGGTTCTCCTTCGGGAAATTTCTGAAGGTCACTGATCAAAACCGCGTTTTTTTTTTTAGCCTAAATTATTAGAAAGTCAGTTGTTTTTTAATTTTTTAATTACGGTAATTACTGGAACAATAATACTTTTAGGAAGAAAATGTTTACATTTTTTCTTGACACCTGCTTACATATATTAGCTAAAGCATGTATATTTAACCCATTATTCAGACACCACTCCCTCAATGTGTATATTTCTATATTCTTTGCACTATTAAAACTTGATATAATTTAAAATGAGGAAGAAAAAGTTCAAAAATTCTGTCGTTACAGGATACAGTTTAATTACAATAATGTGTTTAACTTTACCGTGCGAGGCTTCAACGTGTGAGAAAAGGTGCAAAATTAAAGAGTTAACAGTGTTAAACAGTTAACATGAATGTTACAACACGAGAAATACAATTTAATTGTAGTCCTACATTAAGAAAGCTATTTTTGTTAAGCGGCTCAGATCATTTATAGAAAAAAAAAATGGACTCATGCAAAAAAAGTAAATTTTTTTTTTGGAGGGGAGGGGTTTAGCCCAAAAGCCACCCCATAGAATCTCCTACAGTGTTTATATTTCCTTAATTAAAAATTTCCTTGAACAGTCTGCAGCTGGTATTTTAACCCTTATTATTCTATAAAAGCAGACGCGTACGCAGAATTTTTTTTCGGGGACATTTAATGAGAAGGCAAGTAAACATTAAATGTCTATAATCGACAAATAGGGCGTAAGTTTTAAGGATAAGAATGAAAATTGGATAAACAAATTATTACTCAAAATACAAAACTTATACGAAAATCATATATTTTCAAAAAATTTCGGGGGGGGGGGGGGGAGGAGGATATATCATCCTGATCATTTCCTGCGTACGCCACTGAATAAAAATATTCTTAATTTTAACTATAAAGTAACATTTTTTTCTAATAAAATTCTCAATAAATGAAGCAATGTTTAATTGCTAGAATTTTAAAACGTATTCCTATTCGTTTCGAGGGATTCAGAAATAGTTTGAAATGACAGATAAGCCACGCACACATTCATTCGCATTGAGGGGTATGTAACTGCTGGTCGTTCTTGAAAACGGACGGAGAAGTAGACAAGAAGAAGTAGACAAGACATAGAGAATTCAGCCTCCAGAAGGCAACCAAAAAAAGGCATAAAACTCGAAGCAACTGATTTGAGTTCCTGCAGCAAAACTAAAAGCAATGCTAAAGATGAGGATCTGGAGGGGATGGATCTCTGGTTCTCAGTCGGCCGGTTCCTTCTCCTTAGTCGCTCTTCAACTCTCGACCTGGCGGCTTACTTCTCTGGTAAGTACTTCTATTACTCTTCGTTTAATTGCGTCTAAAACTACGGCGTTTTAATATACATTTTGAAATTTATATTTTAGTTATTTTAATGATTTTGAAAATAAACCTATACTACCCATATAAAGGTATAACTGTAATCAAATTATTGCAGAAAATTTATATTATTTTTTTAAACTAATTTTTTATTTATTAAATATTCATAAAGAAAGATAATTAAATATTAAAATTAAATTATCACAATGTCTGTATCATATTGTTCTTGTCTTCTGCACTGGTTAAACTTAGTGTCAGTTGCAGTTTTGAATTTTTTAAATTGGTATTGAAAATTTTACTAAATATTTTTTTTTTTTATATAAAAAAACTGATTGCATTTACCATTGTGTTTTTATTTTTAAAATTGAGTATATAGAATACGGTAGGTGCCTATATACAAAAAATAATTTTCAAATGGACGCACATAAAATTAATTTTTCATTCCTAAAAAAAGATTATATCAACTAATGAAAAAAAAAAATAAACATATCTCTGCGATTTTAAATACTTTCTTGTAAGTTAAAATGTAATTTTTCAAGAAAAATTCATTATTTGTAGAAATGTTTTATTTTTTTATTTTTGTTATTTTAGGCTGAAAACCTAAAACATTTTTTTTAGTACTGTTTTAATGTTAGTAGTATCTTGTTTTATTGATGACACCGGTTGTTTTTTTTTTTTTGTTGTAATTTATGTATTATTTTTATCATGGCTATAAAACCGAAAATCAATTAATATATTTTTCTATTATCTTTTTATGGACAACAATATTAAAATTTTGTATTTTAATGAATGCTTAAGATTCAAGATTCATTTAGATAATATATATTTTCCGGAATGCTTGAATTAACATTAATTAAACAACCACATGAAATGTAATATTGATTATATTTAATGACTGCGTGCAAAAGCATTACTAATGTCTGTATAGTATAAATATTTTTTATAGTGAAATATTTCTCAGTTTTCGAATAACACTTCCAATGTAAAAAATATTGGTGCTTATATTCAAGGGCGTTAAACTCATGGTTATATTCAGTTATATTGATTGGTTTTTCGTCACCTGTTATTTTATTGCATAAGTATTACTCAAAATAATAACCTTCTGTTGGTGGATGAAAATCATACAATTTCGGAGGGAGGGGGATTTATCACCCTGATCCCTCCCCCTGCGTACGCCACTGGTTATATTGTTTGAAACTGAATAAGTTATCTCCTTAAATTTTCTTTACTAATTTATACAAGTCCTCTAAGACACAAGTTGTCTTATTTTCCCTCCTTCGTAATTATCTTTCTTATCTTCACTCGCAAGTTCGCTAAATTAAAGTTCGACAGGTTTGGATTTATGATGAATGCTTTGTTTAAAGAAAAATATGATTATCGAACTTTGTATCTGTATTAAGAATACAAGTATACGTGATGTTTGATTGGTAGACTCATAGCACACTCCTATGACAGTTCTATTATAGAAGGTACCGGAGCAATCTTCTTTTCAGACGCCACGGATGGTGTGTAGTTTATAATGGAGCGTGATTAATATGCTAAATATGGGTTATTTAAGTCTTTGTGGATAGTTTTATTTTTGACTTAATGAGGAGTATTGTGAATTTAACGATAGATTTTGGATTTCTATTATTGTAAACTGTTAGAAAAGAGTGAGTGAATGGATTTCCTTAAATATAAATAGGTCCGATTATAGTCCTGGATATGACCTTTTTGTTAAATTGAATTTCCAGAGGATTTGCGAAACATGTATATTGAATACTTCCGAGTCGACCATAAGTTTCATAGTACTCTATGAGAATTCGATGTCAGTCGCTTGTTGTGATGAAGCTGAAGGCAGTGGTTATGTTCTACATGGATAATTGGAATAATATTAAATTATACTGTATGGTAGGATTTCGTATGGTTACGATGAATTATAAAAGTTAAAAAAAAATGTATTTACAATTCTTCTTATAATCTTCCTTGGTCAACGATTCGGACTTTTACCTAATTTCAAGACCTTTCTTTTGTACTAAAACGCATAAATGAAGAAAAAAAACACTAATAAGTGGGCCTTTTTTTTATTGTGTGCCGACGTTTCGGCCTTCATCAGGTCTAATTAGAAAAAACAAGACAACAACCGATATAATATAATATTTTTGAAGTATAAAACATGAAAATATATAAACAAAATAAGTAGACAGACATAGATAAAAAATCATCGCCATGAAAAGTCAGAAATAACAAATATGACAATGACATTGTATGTTATTTTAATTTTTCACATTCAATTATACTTATCTTCATATAACGTAATAACTTTCATAGAATGCCATATAGCCATACCTGTTATTTCTAACTTTTCATGGCGATGATCTATGTCTGTCTACTTATATTGTTTATATATTTTCATGTTTTATACTTCAAAATTGTTATATTATATTGCTTGTTGTCTAGTTTTTTTTCTGTTTAGCCCTGATGAAACCTGGAAAAACCAAAAAAATAAGATATTACTTATTAGTGTGTTTTTTCTTCATTGACTTTACCCCCTGACCAACTTCTTCAAATTATATCCCCAGTCAACCTTACCTTAACAATATGAATACATTAAACATAAGTGTCATTAGGAATTGATCCTTCTATATCATCAGCACGATGACGTCAACTGATAAGAGTCATTATTGTCAAACCTTATATACATTATAATTATAACAAAATGATTGTATTAATATATAAATGCCCATTAGATTACAAAATAAACATTCAAATTATACTAAAAATGAAAAAAAACCTAGATTTAGTAATATATCCTAACTTAATTTTATGATTTTGAATTTATATTGTGTTTTTTTTTTACTTCTCTTAAGATTTTGGCATTATTTTTTTAAGAACCTTTTCTTTCTTCAGAATATTCCTCGTCATTATCATTTTAAAATTTTTGCAGCATTGATATTATTATATTATTAACATAAGATTATTAGTTCAAAATTAATGAAATAAAAAAAACAATCATCTTACTTATTTGTATAGTCCTCTCCATTTCATATTATGTTTAAGACTGTTGTCCCCACTCACTTATAAATTAAGAAACACTACAATATAAATTCAAAATTATAAGGAAAACTAAGGATCTATAACTACATTTTAGCTTTTTCTCCTTTTTAGTATAATTCAAATGTTTTAAACAAATATTTTGTGACATAATGAATATTATTACAATCATTTTGTTGTAACTATAATGTAAATAAGGTTTGATAATTATGGCACCTATGTTGAATGTATTTTAGAATAAAAGAAAGGCCTTGAAAATGGGCAAAAGTCCGAAACGTTCACCAAGGAAGATTAAATGAAGAAGTGGAAAAAGGGTTAAAATAAACTCGGAAATAAATATATGATTATGGTTTAATAATAATCATATATTTATTTCCGAGTTTATTTTAACCCTTTTCCCACTTCTGCATTTAATCTTCCTTAGTCAAAAGAGGTTCTTTTACCCTTCAAAAATTAATAATGGCTTATTTTATGCAAATATGTATTTTTTTAAACTAAATATCATTTGTTTGTCCAGGAATTTATTTGTAATTTACATTTTACATCATTATATAAAAGGACAGCCCATTTTTCGTTTGTAAGTACAAACCTCAAAAACTACACAAGTAATCATTACCAAATTTTAACTATATCATCTTCATGGTTCTTAGATAGTTTTGCAATAATAAAGTCTACTAATGTCGAAATAGCAAAAGCCGAAAAACCACTTCATCTATATAAAAGAATATTTTAATTGCGCATAGCTAGAAAAGTATAAATTTTTCGGTGATTATACGAATGCTCATTTAAATGATTATTAAATTTCCTACAAAACGGAAAAAAACACATCTATTGTACATCCTTGGAGTTGTGAAAAAATTAAAAATAAAACACGTTGAAACTGATTTATTTTATATCCCGAGTTTGAAAAATTAAATTTTTTTTTTTTAAGCAAAACATTTGTATTTCAAAGCATATTAAAGGAAAAATATAAACATTAAAAAATAATGGATTTTGGTCAAATAAATTTTAAAAAAGTGTTTATTATATTATTAATTAAACTAGCCTTATACATTTTTTCATACCAAAACGATGGCATATTTTGATTCAGCACACCGAAAAACCTTAGTTTTTCAAATTTTGTTTGAATCGTTCAAAAGGTTCCCGATTTATCGAAACAGGGTAGTCTTATCATATTTCTATACGCAAAAGTCCCGTTTTTCGTTTGTAAGCGCTTACCGCGAAAAATACAGAACCAATCTGTACCAAATATCTATCATCTTCATGGTTTCTAGATCGTTTCTACAATCAATACCTTGCAATATGATATATTATGCAAATACTCATTTGAAGGATAATTAAATTCCCTATAAAACAAAAAAAACAAAAAAAAAAAAACCCATCGAAATCGGACCATTATAAGCAAAGATATTTTTATATTACAGGATTTTTAATACTACCTTTGCATACACAATAATTTTTATCAAACTTTCAATTGTGTATGTTTAATCTATATATATATATATATATATATATATATATATATATATATATATATATATATATATATATATATATATATATATCTTTATATATACACTCACATCAAGCAATAGCGAAGCATTAAAGGGTCAGCTAGTTTATATATATTTAACTAACATTATTTAGGTTATATCCACGTAATCTGATTTATTACGATACTCTACTTCGGATTTAATTGTTATAAGTTACGTAATATAATCGGACCTTTAAATACATTAATCTGTGGGACCATTTTTTTTTAGATTTAACTTTTTTTCATTCTTTGTAATCCTATACTCTGGTTAAATACTCAATGGAAGCTATCTAGGTTGAGGCAATCAAACGCACAATCCTTAAATCGCCGCATTAAAACAACGTTTATGCTTTCGTGTCAATATCCTTTTCCTTCTATTGTCTAGCGATTTTTTAAGTATGCCTTCGTTGAACAGTCTGATTTATTAATTGTTTTTATTTTTTTATTTAATTAATTTAAAAAGATATCCCATGTAAATTTGCGATTTAAATCATTCTTCCTCATGCCTCACATGTTATTGGTACCAATACTGTTGAATCATTTGCTAATTGTCGACATACTGTCGACAGGTGCAAATTAATATTTTAAGAGAGAAAAAAAAAATTCTTGATTTGATATATTATAAAAAAAATGGTGTGTCCACTCACACAACTTTCCTTAACGCATGTATCTACGCTAATATTAGTCCGATTAAGATGGTTTTATTTCAGCTTTGTAGACAATTTAATTGTCTTTCAAATCAAAATCTGAAATGTTCCGGGAGATATATTGTTTTTAAGATATTATAAAAACTACAAAAAAAAAATAAAAATGAACTAGCTTCCGTGAGAACATGGGCAAAATAATTTTAAAACATAGATAAATATTCAAATACACCGTATTTTAGCTAATATTAGTCGCTTTTAGACATTTTTGTTTCAGTATTTAATTATCTTCCTTGGATTATTTAGAATTGTTCGTGAAATATTACAGTTTTTTGTGTTATGTGCTAAATCAAATTACTTTTCGTCATAACTCCTTTTCCTACTTTTTCTCGGGGATGTACTATATATGAAAATTCGAAGGGCTTTAAGTTGAAGATATTAGGCAAGTTTCATCAAAATCAGACCTAACCGTTTTTGCGATATAGTCCTTAGAAAAAGACGTTTTTCGACTATCGTCCAACAGGGTACCCGATTCAGTACACAGGTATTGGTATCTCGAAACCCTATAAAACCAAAACTAACAAAGTAACAAAATCGTTCTACCGTTCAAGAGATAATCGAGGCACAGACAGACCAATGGCCGGAAATGCGTTATTGGACTCAGGAGGATCTGAAACCCATAGATCAGTTGAAAATTGCAAATTGAAATTTTGAGCCGGTTAGGAACAATACCTTCCTTACATGGGTGGTAAGGAAATGAAAAAACTCAAGTTGAATTAAAGAAAATTTGGAATATTTTTTCCCTGCAAAGAAAATATTTAAATAATTTATAGCATAATTTCTTTCATCATTGATTGCGCTGACATTCACCATATAAATAATCGGACAGTCTTATTTTAAAAAATACTGGTATATTCATTTATGTGAAATTTCAAAATCATTTGTATCAATTTTACAAATATGTTTTATTTAAAAAAAAATATATAAATAATTTTTATGTTTTCAATTGTTATTCTAATATAATTTATATTTCCCTTGTTGCCAGATATATCTATGTATAAAGGCCTGTTGTTTTTTTTTAAATTGTTTAGAGTGCTTATATGAATTAAATTATCATTATTTATCCAATGCGACACATATTTTAATGTTTAAATCCAAATATTACATTTTCATACACGTCAATTTTACATTTACTGTTATCTCTCTATTTTATGTTATACATTTATAGTTATAATATAGTTAACTATTTTTTTTTCTGTTCAGTAAATTATAATGTATGACTTATTTAATCATTAATTTTAATATTATTACTTTAACGATATTTATGAAGTAATAAATAAAATTCCATTACTTCTAGGGTTTATTATTTAAATTCTTTGTATGTCTCATGTAAAAAATATTCCTTCAGAACGATGACCATACATCTAATACACAAAGGTTACAGTTGTTTCTTGACAACAGTCTGTTATAAATATCTGCCAAAATTAACCGCAATGATGGTGTTATTGATACCTTCTGATGATTTGAACCACAAGCTATAGAATTCTGAAAATTAACCTCAAATTATGTCTCTCAGGCTCAAGGCCCAAACTGGTGGTTTATCAATTCATGGTCTCAAAAAAATTAGAGGCCTCGTAAAAACTTTCCGTTTTTTTTTTTCTTTAGTTTCGGTTAACCACTGATTTGTTCACAATGATTTTTCACAAAAAGGTAAATGAATTATATTTATCAATGTTATCAATCATTTGAAAGCTGATCCTACAATCAATTTGCAACAAATAGATCAACATTTTTTTAATTCCCTCAATTTCGGAGTGATTTGATTTTTTCTCTAAATATGGTTATAAATCAACATTGATTAACGCTGTGTGTATATAGCGTTTGCGAGAAGTTAATTAGAGACCATGATATAGGAGAGGAAATAGGAGTTTATCTTGTAAAAGCTCGGGAAATAATGATATTTTGATATGTTTTTTAAGGCGTGAATGAAACAAACGAGTTTTGGACCCCCACTCTACTAATGTGTGGGTCGTATCCTTTAAAAAAGTGCAAAAATTTCGATACTTTTCAATTTTTTTCAGTTACATATTCTTTACCATTATTTGTTACAAATAATAGTTATGCATAAAATTCGGGCATGATACAATTTCGTTTTATTTAAGTTTTTTTTTTTTTTTACGCTCAATGACACGGGCGCGAAGTTTATCTATGTTTATTTTATTTATTTATCTATTTTTATTTTATTTTATTTATCTATGTTAAGATAAATTACAGAATTTCCATTTCTTTCCACCCTGCGATTATTAACATCGGGCTAAAAAAAGAAAAAAGAGAGAATAAAAATATTGATACATGATAATGTGTGAATGATTTCTTACTTTAGTACTATAGTCTTGAAAAATTCAGTTTACTATGCAGTTATCAAGTTTTATTAAGATAGTATTAGCGGTTTCTGATATACACTATTGTTTTTTGATTGTTTAATTTATTTATAAAGATTTACAGCTGTATAATAATACTAAAACAAAACACCATGGGTTTGATTTCTGCGTATTTTTTATGGAATGTTATATCTTTTCCTTTTTGATTTATTACCTATCACTAATTCTATTATTTTCAGTTAGTTGTTTTACAATCTTATTTATTAAAAAAAAAATATATCTATATATAATACGGGTTCCCTTTAAATGGAAAATCTACAAATGCCAAGTAATATTATCCCCAAAAGATATAGCATTGGTGCAAATAATTATTAATTTTTTTTATGTAAAATAAAATAAATAAAAGGATTTTCGGTACAAATATTTAACAAAATTCTTGCCTATTAGAGAAACTAAGGCAAGGTGATGGATGATACGGGCCTAAAGTTGCCAGGGTTTCACTTATCACTAAGATTACTTTTATTGTAGTATTTAAATGTTACATGGCGCCTTTATTTGTTTTCCCTGATTTTCACGTATTGAGCCGCATGTAGTACAAAAAAAATTAATCTGGAAAAAATCCACATTTCGATAAAACTAATATCTCTCAATGCCACTGTTAAAATCTTTGGTATTAACTTGTAATGATGGGTTTAGATTTAACGTAAATAAGATTTGCCAAATACGAGGAATGTCATACTTTGAGGTCATTGCATTTATATGCAATTTTTATGGAATGTTATTTCATGTGGGGTGAATTCTACAACTAGATAACTCCAGTTCTGCTTTCCGAATAAATTAGATATTTTAACTTTCTTAGTTATAGAATGAATTTTTTTCCTGATGATCAACTTATCTATTTTTGAAAAGGATACACCTGTGGATACTACAGTTATCTAGTTGTAGATGTGTGGACCAAACCTAATGGAACCTTTCTCTGTAATCACCCATGTTTTGCATAATTGTAGTTATCTAGTTGTATAACTCATTCCACGATATGAAAATTCCATAATCCAATAATGAAGATACAAATTAACTATTTTTTAAGTAGTTATCTAAGTTTTCAGGCAAGTTATGAAAGATATATATATATATATATATACTTGTATAGAGAACACGTTAATTCGTTCAAATGTTAAAGCTTTATAGCCAAGTACTTAGACAGGATAAAAATATAAAAATTCTCCCCTTAGTTAATTTAATTTTTTTATATTTTATACATTGATGACGAGCAGTTGCTGTCCTTGTTCTTCGCTGAAGAGTTTGCGAGACGGAAGGTTTATCCCGAAATAATGCTATTTGCGCCGAAGGTCAGTGGATTTGAAAAGTAATTTCGAGAAGACCGAGTACAAGGCCATTGGTGATGTCGATACTAGTGAACTTCTAGTAGACAGGGAGGTCTGTAAAAAGGTAAATCTATTTAAGTACCTGGGTTCATATTTGGAGGCTGTGGGGTCGGCTGTACATGCCGTCAGAAGGAAGGAGCAAGTCCGGAGAGCCACCCTTCAACATCACAACATCAAGTCTCTGGAATACTGAGATCTCTACTAACGTCTCTGAAACGTGGACAATGAACTCCCGTTTGTACTCAAAGATTGTACGGTTGAGATGGATTTCTGGAGGAGGTGTCTCCGTGTCACCAGACTGGATAGAATTCGGAATGAAGTGATTCGCCAGGAGGTGGGTGCATCAGTGAATGAAAGAATCGGGGCACACTGCCTGAGATGGTTCGCCCATGTGAAAAGAATGTCGAGCGAGTGTTGGCGAAACCGAGTCCTAGATTGGGTTCCGCCAGGGAAGCAAGGAAGGCCCAGAACCAGATTGACGGAGGGTATCCGGAGGAAATGGCTGGCCGAGGTCTTCAGGAGGGTGATTGGTTGGATCGGTGTGCTTGGAGCTCTATCGGATCGTCTGGAGTAAGTTATTGTCTGGAGGTTTAGTATTGGGTAACACTACTTTTCGAGTTATATAAACCAGGTTCTACATGTTTATTTCTATTTTGAAGACAAATTTCATTAACTATATATATTTTTAAAATGGTTATAAAAATTACAATATCTATTTTTCTATACAGCACTGCATTTTTTCCTCCGTTGGAATTAGAGATCCTTCTTAGGCCGCTCTATGTGGTCATCTTACAGACGTTTATTGCTTATGGGAGAACAGAATTATTGTTTACAGAGAACTCAACTTCACGTTGCTAAGAACTATGGTTTCCATGGTGCAGCGGCAGGCTTCCCGTAGCTTCATAACTGGTCCCTTCGGGATCAATTCGGCATAGTCCTTCCCACCAACTCCCTCTGTTTGGCACCTCTAAATGGTTAGTCCGCAGCCCCGCTCTCAATCCTAATCAACATCTTAAGGTGATAGAGATACTTTAAGAACTGACAGAATCGCGAAAAGTAGAAAAATACCGACCAAAAACAATATCAAAATCCAAAATGTTATGGATTCTTTTGAAAAAGAAAATTACTTTGATTGTTACGTTGACCCTGGAACTACACTTAACTATCTTATAGAGAATTTGACACTGAATAAAATATGTTGCTATAAACGTTAGATTACAGACGCTTCAGAACAGAGCTAAACAGAGCAGCAGAGCTGCTTCACTAAGATCATATTTTCACTAAAATACTAAATATCAAATGAAAATATCAAATTGGCGAGGATGTGAGAAAAAAGTTGAAAACCCAAAAGGCACTTTTGCAACAGTATATTATTTTCGAAGAAAAAACGACGGAAACACAATTGAGACCTTATTTTTAAAATGAATAATACCTGCAATATGATATCAAATACTATCACCACATAGCTGGGAAGTAACAGTGAATTTCATCGAATTTTGCATCGGATAAGACTAAAACCTAATGATGTTAATATCCTCAGATGGTAATTACATTGGAAAAAAAACTTATTAGAATAATGGTCTTTGAATGTCGTTGCGAAACCCTGTTTTAACGTAATACATAATAAATTTGATCTAAATAAAGCGTACGATGCAACAAAACAAAAACAAACATTTCTACATTAATTGAAGGTTGATTCTAAGTCCTTTTATTTAGAGTAATCTTTTGGTTTTCTTTATTTTATTTTTTTCGTAATCTTAATCAAAGCCGAGGATTACGTTTTGAGATCTGAATAGTGTTCCATTTACTTCGAATCATTATTTTATTTTATTTTTCTAATAGCATTCTCTTTTTCTATGTTTGTTATGATCATTTCGGCTTAAGTCATTAATCCAGAACTGTCCCCCTAGTGAGTAAGTTGAGGTGCCTGATTCTCAACCTTAAGTTATTTTTAGGAGAGAGTGTGGCAAGCATTGTGCTACAACTGATTTATCCCATACTTAATGCCTAGTACCTTTTTAAATATTTTCCAAATAAATAATTATTGAATAATAATAATTACACATTTTTTCAGAGTCGGTTTTTCTCCCAACTACAATATCCATTATTTACCATTTAAATATTCGATGATTTTAAATACGAAAAAAATGTTAGACATATTTGAGGTGCATCTTTTGCTTTCCCAGCGATAATCGAATAATTTTGTATTCGTTAATCGTTATTCAAAATCTTTATTATTCGTTAACTATATTATTAACTTATTTATAATTAGATTTTTTATTGAATAAATAAATAAAATGAAACTATTTATTACTCAGTACTTCTATAAGGTATGATCGAAATATAAAGGTTTTGCTTTATTATTTTAAATTAAAAATCAGCACGAATCCTTAAAAAACATGTATGGGTACTGACAAAATTAGTGGGGTATGTCGAATTATAAAAACAAAATTAAGCTGGTTATATGAATGCTTTAATGGATTAAATTAAATTTTGAAGACAATATATATATATATATATATATATATATATATATATATATATATATATATATATATATATATATATATATATATATAATGCATATTAAATTTATGGCGGTCTTGAAACAATGGAAATGCTGAATTAAAAAAAAACATTCATGTTGGTAATATGAATATTTATTTCGAATAAAAGGAATTTAAAAAGAGAGAATAAGATGTAAATTTAGGAATGAACCAGAAATTAGAAAATATGATTTTCAGTGACAAATTTATTCATGACCGTCTAAAAATATTTGTAATAATAAAAAAAAAAATAATTATAAACAAAAATATATGATTGTTTCGAATACCTATATATACTTTAAATTTTAAATAATAACTAAAAAAAATATTGATACGGAATCCATCGATTTTATTTTATTTGCGTATTTTTCACAACAGTAGCATTTACACTGATTTGAAAATTTATGTATAAAAGAGGGAAGCTGAAGTTGTAATTCATTGATAAGGTTGCTCAGTAAGGTGGTCAGCTTTCATTGCCTTGACTAATGCATTCGTTAGAAGAATAATTAAAAAATGCAACGAAATAAGGATTAACAAGGCAGAGGTCCTTGCAACTACCGGTGTAGCGTTGCATAGGTCGAGCGATTGCTGCCCGTGCCCATATTGGAGGGCTCATTGATAAATTGCATTAAAATATATTTTGTATCATCATTACCAGGAATATTAAGTAATATTATTAAATTTTATTTAAGGAGAATTTGATTTGCTATACCCACATGAAATATTTTATTTTACATATTTTTTTAAAATAAATAAAATTGTATTTCAGTAGTTAATTTATTACAACACATTCCAGTTTACAAATTAGAATGAAATAAAAGCTAAAAACACTGGTAGTTTGTAGAGTTAGACTTTCACATCTCATGAATTTTTACAAGAATGGAGACGAATTCCAGCGTATTCTGTTGCATACCTCAACTTAATTAACTATAAAGCTTGTTGAACAAGGAAGGTTTTCTAAAAGTGGGGAATCTGTAGTCCAGTAGGAGGCCGGTAAAAAATCCCGATTAATCCATGGTTTTCCGAAAAACTCAGCGTAATTTAGGCGCTCGAAAGTCCCCTTCAAATGAATTTAACAAAGACAAATTCTATTTATTTTTGAAGAACGTTTTGTCTAGTTAACAATGCTGCAATTGGAAATTACCTAACTTAAATAGCCTTTTAGTTATCGCTTCCTATTCAACAAAAAACAGGACAACCTTAAAATAACACAAACATTTAAATTTACTCCTTCTCTGCTCGGAATTAGACCATAGCCCAGATGAGCTTTTTTGTTGCAAATGAGGTGTGGATTCACCTCCTGGCCTGTGGTCTGCCAAACCTGATACACCTTGTTTATGCTAAGGAATACATTTATGTACATCCTTCACTTGAAAGAAGAGTGCCAAAATAGGAACACATTTTTTTTGGCTATTTTTTACTGGGAAAGCTTCCAGTGACGTATATAGAATTAATGTCATATTTTTATTATCATATTTACTGCAATGAAAAATGATTGTTAGTTTAGTAGTGTATTATAAGTTTACTTGTCAAACACAAAAACTTACTTCAAACTGTGACTAGAGAATAACTTTATAAAGACTGTTTTGTTGAAGATTAATATCGTTTTTTCAAAAATGTTTCCTTATTATGCATCAACTCTAAAAGAGTTTGCTCTGTTTTTTAAGAAAAATACTTTTTTCCAAATAAATGTGTATATTATATGGAGGAGCCAGCCAACCATTTAACAAACATTTCCTCTGCGGCGAATATTAGAGGTGTTAGATGATTGACTGTACGAGACAAATCATGGATAATAGATAGTCATGATATAAATATTCGGCCGTGTTAAAAATTACTAACTTATTTTGTGACTGTCTATTATCTATTATACGATATAATTAGAGAAAATGTTAAACAAAAGTGTAGTTCACCAGCTTTACATCGATTCAAAATATACATTCAAAGCAGCTACGATTAACACTGGAGATAAGTTTAAAATAATGAAGTACAGTCTTGATTGATAACATACTCAATATTTCTTAAAATAGTATTATTATATTGAACGATTTGAAAATTAAATTGACTCATGTGCTAATGAAGAATATTGTTTGAATTTATTGTCAAAATGGTCGCAATGAAATTGTCATTAAAACAGATAATTTTTTTTTTTCATTGAAAAAAATCTTGTTGCAGTTATGATAAAGTTTCTCTTATTGACATTAATAGTGACCTCGAGAGCCCGAGTCATGTCAATGTTAGCACAAATGTTCAACCGATTAATGAAGTTTTAAATAGTTTGATGTGTTAATGTTCGTGACTCACAGTAGTTCATATAAACTGTTATTAAAAAAAATTCACTCAAAAAAATATAGCATTCATGATTATCTTATTTTTTTTAATTTTCATATAAATTTTTCTAAAATAAATACTCATTTCAACATTCAGAATGTAAAATCTGTCATGTTTTGAGCGTAATACATTCTACTAGAAAATAAATTGTCATTTAAGGGAATTCGAAACACCTGTTCAAATTTTAAGAGGTACATGAGACTTTAATAAAAACAATATCTTAATCATATCGGAGCAGAAATGTCGGTATTTTAAAATATCGTTAATTTTTTTATTAAATAAAAAAAAAGCATCTAAACAAATTGGAAGGAGGTTAGGAGATAACCTGTTTCTTAATATCTAAATCCTACAGTAAATAAACATAATAAAAACAATATCTTAATCATATCGGGACAGAAATGTCGATATTTTAAAATATTGTTAATATTTATTTACTATTTCTCAAAATTATTTTGTATTCATTAATTGTTTAATTTTTTCTGTTGTATTATTATGACATTGTTTTCTTTTATTCTCATATAATGTTTTTTTATTTTTAATTTTGTCTAACTTAAACTAATTTGCTTACATAATTATTCATTTTTCTGAATATATTCCATGTTTTGAAAGACTGGTTCCTCTCCTTTCTTCGTCCCCGAGAAAAGATGATATCGAGAATATAATATCAATATGCCGATCGATATTGTAATATCTAATTGCAGTAATATGTCCCGAAGTTGGAATATGGTTCCTGAAACATTAATTTCATTAATTAAAATATTTTAAAAAATGTTCTCATTCATTCAAGCAAATGTCTAGAAGAAATTCTACTATTTTGATCGGTTTTGAAATTTTTCAACCGAAAATTTACAAATTATAATAATTTTATATTATTTTTTTATCCTCCGATATTATCAGAAACCAAATACGATATTATAATATCGAATCTCGAAGGAAAATATTGATATTTCCATAATACAGATATCGATTTCCCATCCCCAACACATACACGTATTTTCTCACTTTTTCTATGAGGATGCCTCCGTTTCTTCCCCTATTGTGCCAAACAGATCGCTCAACTGCGCGATAATTTCAAAATTTTGTGTAAACGGATAGCTGCCCGTCGCGATATAAACTGGATCGCGTTCTGTGTCACGGGTTCAGTGTATACATTACTCGCCACCTCGCCACTGGCACAGATCGAAGATCGTCGTGATAGCTCGCTTTCGGTGTGCCCGAGCTTTTATACTATAAGATCGTCATATCGCCGCAGGCAGAGATCGAAGATCGTCGTGATAGATCGCTTTCAGTGTGCCTGAGCCTTTAAATGTTGCTGAAAACCCAAGCACAAGGTTTGTCCATAATGAAAAATTGCCATTACAGAAATTGATAAAATCTTTAAGAACTGTTTAGACAATTGGCTCGCGATTAATTTCTGAAAGAAATAAGGAAAAATAGTACAACTTAAAAAATAATTATATCAACTGTTGAATGAGGAATGAAGAATCAGCGAGAAAAATCCTGTTTCAAAATGTAGAGTTTTCTTTTTATTTTCATATGTATTCTCGATAGACGACTAAAAAATTATTATAAAAAAAAAAATATGACCTATTACAAATATGACGTCCATTTTTCCGGTCACATAACGTTATTTTAAATTATCAGATTTCTTTTGAAAAAATTGAAACTTGAATGTGAGAGGGGGATAAATCTAATAACCCTCTCCTTTGATCATATTAGTTACAGTACTGTGATATGGAAAACAAATTGATGTGCCTTTTTTTTCTCTCTAAACATTGTAAAAAAAATTTGTATATAAAAAACTAACTTGGAAAAAACTTGCAAGGTACTGTGGGATAAGTAAGGGCTAATTTTAGAAGTTCCACTTTAAATTACTGAAAAATCTTTATTTTTGAACATAGAGTATTTCTCTTTTTTTTTAATATGTTTCTTAGGGAATTATGTTGAAATATAACATTCAGACCCACGTTTCAATCAGGTCAGATTTTATGAGATTGATAATTCAATTTAGTATTACCTATCACGCACTTGCCCCTGCCTTGAGGGGTAAGTGCATACGAGGTATCTGGAAGACTGATTATTCTAGCAGTAGCGTTTGTGGCAATTGCAAAAATAGTTCGTTTCTGGAGGATTATTATACTGATATAATCATCGAAAAAAGTTAAAACTTGTCTGAGATCCAGATTTTACAATCTTCAGTAAACCGTGAAAGTGGGGTGTGGGACATAATTAAATAAATGCATTGAAAAAAATAACTTTTATTTCAACGCGCTAGTCTGCTGTTGCTCCTGTAAAACATGATAGAAAGGGCAAGTATACACCACACGAACATGTCCCACAACAGAGATTTGCATTTACCCCTTCTATCATGTTTTGCGGAGGCAACTGCGGACCAGCGCTTAAAAACTCGAAAACTTTGTAAGTGAAATTTAAATCACAAAGTATTTCGAAGAACAGCTTCTAAAGGTTCCACCTACCCCATACAATAAAAAAACAATTTAGGCCTAGTGGTGGATAAAAAGCCGACATAGCTGTACAGTACAAGTTGAAATATCCAACTTAATCAACTGGCTGAAACTTATATCTTTACAACTCGTTATTCTTCACCTAAGCAAACGCTCGTGACTGATTTGTGATACATCAATGTTTAGAACTCATGTTCCATAAAGACAGCTCTTACCAATTCAAGGTTTTGGATCTACCGAGACGATTACGCATTTACTTCGAAAACGCACTTATCCCTCATTATCTGACATTTTATTTACAAATTTCAGGTAGTTGTGAATGCAAATGTAATCAGTTGAAATCAAGTTTTATATTAATGTTGCTTGAGCCGAAAATATTATTTCGAAAAAATGTCATTCTGTCGTAGTCATCGGTCAAAATTCTAATCTGTCATCGTTCATCTATGCAGATGAAGCTTTTTAATAGTATGTAGAGGTTAGTCCAAAATGTTGAAGAACCTCAAAAAATATTTCCAGGGATCAGATAATATGAGGGATCAGTTGTAATGAGTTTATTACCTTGAGTAAATTTTTACAGATCATAAACGACTTTTACAGTATTGTTTTTTTTTTGTTACATACACAAACATTCGAACCTCTGATGGTTTTGGGTTAAATTCCCACGGATGTTTTCCCATAGAAAACACGGAAAATTTAATATTATTAGGCAACAGTTTACTACTCTAGTTATCTGTATTTGGCCAAGCATTTTGTTTTGTTCCTTCATCTCCTCACACTGACCTGTATTCACTTATGATATCGCAACAAATGACAGATGAACTAGATCAGCACAGCAGAAAAAGAGGGAAAACTCGTTATATCAATGTATAATTAAATGATCTTTAATATCAATAAGATCTTATCCTCATTAAAATAGTCTGACAAAGCTTAAATGACGAATTTTCAAACTGGCTTCCTCTAAAGTAACTTTAATTTTGGTTATTTGACATAATTAACCGCCTCTCATAGTTAGTAGTAATAAAGCATGGATATATGTAAACCATGAAGGAATTTGATAATTACCTAAAGGACAAAAAAGGAGAAAGTCGAAAACAAATTTCCTAAACTAAGAGTAGTAGTATAGATGTATTATATGACGTTGGAAAATTACATATTTTAGAAACGTTAATGTCTGGCATATAAAGCCGTTAGAAGAGAGATGAAAATCACATAAATTTAAATGATAGTTGTAGTTAATAATTTCTATTTTAATAGTATTAAATAAAAAATAAATGTTTCCATGGAAACTAAACAGTTTTTTTTTCTTTCAAGAAGTTTGGTATGGAAAAGTTGTGTGATGCTCGCACTGCACCAGATTTATAATAATTGGATATTAACTGTTATTATAAATATATTTTAAATCGACATTGTGTGTGAGATGATGTGCGTTGGTAAACATCAGCTTTGCTGATGGTTTATTTGTTATAATCTACTCTAATACAACTTTTACTCTTTATTAATTTTTTTTTTTTATAATTTTTCAATAATTCATATATAACATTCGCAATAATTATTTTTAATAATCTAAATAATTATATAATATAAGGTCGAACAAAGTTTGTATTTAAAACAGAGATGTAAAATCGTGTCATATAAATAATATACAGAGTTAGAAACATGCTTTAGCCAATCGATTGTAATATGACGCAGTGCCTTTATATAAATGAGAGGAATGGACAAACATTAAAGAGTGTTGAGTGTTTGTTCATTTTCTGTTGTGCCTCCGCCCTCACGGGGATAATGCTATGTCCACCTCTGTCTGGCTTCTCGCACTAGTGTCACTGTATATCATGACTCATCTTCATGATTCGTACCTCCTTTTCACAATCTCATTCGTAAACTGCTGCTGAGTGAAAAACATGATAGTGACTAAGAAATTGCATAAACACAGATAAGGAAAGCGAATTGGTTTCTCAATGAACTTAGTAATGCAAAGATATCTTCTTGCCACGATACCTGGATAAGATGAATTAAAAAAAATAATATGGGTTATTTCTACGATCGCTAACCAATTGAAACGTAGAATTCCAAAACGAGAAAAGCCCATTTTCGAATTAAAAAAAAAAAAAATTAACAATTTTTGTACTGGATTATCATGTGGTGAAAGAATTTCTTCCAAAAGTAGTTAAATCACATAAATAATAGCGAGGGGGAGGGGATGCTGTTTGGAAGTCTATTTTTTCGTTTTGTCGCTTATATCTCGGAAAATATGCTTATTAGCGATTAGGCCACTTTATACAAAATGAAAGATGACAAAATATACCACAAGATTAATTCCATTCATTGTTTCGCTATCTTGCATAGTTTCTAGGATATCCTTGCTCAAATTTGGCCAACATGTGCCTCACGTTTTTACCTTATTTGACAAACTCTTCAGCCCTTCGTCCAACGAATAAGTCGGGAACAACTAAATTGTAGAACATTAAATTTACTTTAAGAATATATAATAGTTAAAATTTTTATCTTTAATCGTTCAAAAGATAAAACAACTTTATGTGTAAATTCCGAAATTTTGCATAAAAACATAAATTTATTTTTTTTTACTGCTCTAACTCGATTTATGAGCCAATATATATCTATTGATGCGAATAAATAATATTTACTATATACATAAGTGAGACATAAAGAAGTTACAAGTATTTTATAGGCGGTCCAGGCAAAGATGGCCATAAATCGCCGATTAAAAAAAAAATGATCAATCATTTCTGAACTTTGGTAGAGTTATTCGCCGACAGGAACTTTTAGTATGTTGTACAGAACACTCCAAAGAACAACTGTACCGAAAAACAGAACAGTATGATCATTTTTTCCAATCGGCGATTTTTGGCCTTCCTTGCAAACATGAAATTATTGTTCTCCAACTTGGTTGCTCCTGACTTTTTCATAGGACGAAGGGCTGAAGAGTTAGCTTGTCAAATAAGGTTAAAACGTGAGGAAAAATTTTGTTGGCCAAATTTGAGCACGGATATCTTGGAAACTATGCAAGATAGCGAAACAATAAATAGAATTTATCTTATGATATATTTTGTCATCTTTAATTTTGTAAAGAGTGCAAGGGCGTACACAGGAATTTTTTTTAGGTGGGCCAGTTCTAGAAAAATATAGCTGGCATACCTGAAGTATAGGTAATTTACGTAATTTCGCCTTTATTCATGATAATTTTTGAGTATGGGAATTCCACTAATTATAATTTCACCGGTTTCAAGAAAAAAATTTTAAATAAGAAGAAAATGTGGGCTTTTTGGAGCAGAATTCGGCTGGCTATAATTTCGATCCTCCCAAGAAAATTTATGAAAAACGGACGAAGATTGACGAGTACCTATCTTAAGATTGCTAAAGCAGAAAATTTAGCCCTAATGTCGCCCAATTCAAGAAATTTTTTTTAAAATCTGATGAACATTTGGACGGCTTGGGGATTTCTAGTGCAGAATTCAGCTCGCTATATTTTTCATTATCGGAAGCGAATTATAAAGGTTTTGAACCTTCAAAGAGCAGAGTTTAGCTCGTTATAATATATCCCCTTCCAAGAATTTTATTAAAAACATGACGATAATTTGAGTGTTTTGATGCTATCTGCAACAGAATTCAGCTCGTTTTAATTTCACGATGTCGTGCTACGTTTTTCATTATCGTGACCTCAGCACTTGTTCGCCGATGATGTAGAAGCTCCTATGACAGCTGTTTATTCCCTCAGGATAAAAATGCCATTTAACGCATAATGTTCCTATTCGTTAAAATTGACGATTTCTTAATGATGCAATTGGTTTTAGTTGAAGCTAAGGTTTCCATTCAATCCAAATAATATAGACAGTAATAATGTGATTTTTGCGAATTTCTACAACATTAAAGCTCTTGCGCGATCGGAAGATATCAATCGATTTGATTTATTTTTTCCATTTTTTTTATCTCCCTAATTTATCTCCCGAGTTTATTTAGTGTTTTCAATTTGACCATATTAATTTTTAATGTTTTCCATTCTGAGATACTGTATTAACTTACCTGTTAAACGTTAAAAATAACTTTCTTTTGTATTGTAAACAAAAGGCACCATGATCATTAAACATGTTTTCAATCGTGTTTTAAATGAAAATAAAATATTACTGTTTGATTTATTTATGTGTTTTTGATACCGATTCAATATTATACGATAGATTAAGTTTAATTAAACGTTTCTCCGTGTCACTTGTACCCACTTCTTCATCATTTGTTAGCCCCAGGACGATTGGTTTTAATTTTATTTTATTTCTCCAACTGGGTTCCTAGGTTTACATTCTATTGTCGGCTCGATTCTCGAAATGACAACTTAAT
Source organism: Rhaphigaster nebulosa (assembly GCA_948150685.1). Taxonomy (NCBI): domain Eukaryota; kingdom Metazoa; phylum Arthropoda; class Insecta; order Hemiptera; family Pentatomidae; genus Rhaphigaster; species Rhaphigaster nebulosa. Next base: position 158,287,272 of record OX411307.1, read on the forward strand.
ATTATGGCTTGGCGCTGAAGGTGCCTTTACAAATTTGCCAAGCTCAGTCAATTCAAATGTCAAGCCAAATGGCAAACATGTTAAAGGGTTTACAAAAGCTTAGCAAACTAACCTAGCTACACACTATTATTCCAGCTATTCCAACTTTTGCCGGTTGCTAAGTTCGGTTTAAAATAGTTTTATTTTATAGAGATGCAATTAAAAATATAAAATAAAAACATATAAATATATAATTTATGAAGCCTTTGCTGATGATCTTACTTTGTTGTCAAACGACATGCAAGAGGCTACTACTCAGCCCCAAGTATTGCTCTCAATAACGGCTAAAACAGGACAGACATAGGAAAGACCTAGTTTGTTACCAACATCGAAGATGCCCCTAGAACGATGAGAGTCAGTGATAATATCTACATCAAGAGAGCCAGAAGTGTCAAGTATCTTGGAGAATGGTTTTCAGAGGACCTCAGAGAAACAGTGGCTCTCTAACCCAGGAGATTCAAACTAGACAAAGCATACCATGCACGTAGAAAACTGTACGCTTCCAAACATTTATCGATGAATGTAAAACTAAGACACTACAATGCAGTAGTCAGACCTTCAGTTCTCTATGCAGCAGAGTGTCTAAATCTAACTAAGAAGACCCCATTAAGAGCCCTTGAAGTACAAGAAAGAAAGTTCCTGAGAAGGATAGTAGGACCAACGATTCTACCAGACGGAAGACGATGGTATAAACCAAATCGTGAGCTCTACCAGCATCGAGAAAACCTCATAGATGCTATCAGAAGAAGGCGACTGACTTTCTACGGACACCTGTCCAGAATGGACTCCGACAGGTTGTCCCATAGGATCTTCAAGGTTGCTAACAAGGGCAAGGCCACTGGATTCTTGTGGATGAAGCAAGTAGAGAAGGATCTTGCGGAACTCCATATTAATCAAAATGACATAGATGACCGGAGTGACTATCATATAACTTTCAAAACTGCACCTTTCGTAACGTCCCTCACAGAAACTACCCACAGACCAAAGGACGAGACCAGGAAATGGTCTGAGGAGCGCAGGATTGAATTTAGCAGGAAAATGAAGGACTACTGGGCCATCAGAAAAGTTCAAGGCACATATAAGAAAGCAGCTACCAAACCCACCACTCAGAACACCAATCGCAGTAAACAACGATTATGACAACCTGAAACATACAGCTAAAACACAAGCATCGTGGTCCCTAGATGGCCCTAACGAAATAAAAAAAAAATATAATTTATATAAATACACAAATATGTGGATGCAGCACTAGCGCTAATGTGGCGCTTCCCGCAAGAACCGGATCGGATTCAAAGAAGAGAAGCCAATCCAAGTCAAGCAAAACTACCCCCTCACGAAATTCATGAAATGGCAATTTAATATTATGGCTTGGTACTAAAGGTGCCTATACACATTTTCCAAACCTAGCCAATTCAAACGTCAAGCTAAACGGCAAACATGCAAAGGGGTTTACAAAAGCTTAGCAAATTAACCTAGCTACACACTACTATTCCAGCTATTCCAACTTTTGTCAGGTAAGCACCAGGTCGGACTCAAAGAAGAGAAGCCAATCCAAGCCAAGAAAAATTACCTTCTTTTCACATTTGATTTGCCTAGGCTTGGCAAATGTGTAAAGGCACCTTAAGAGTGTCCGCCCCTACTACGCACGGGGTTGGTTCGGGGATATGAATATCGTAAAAAAAGTATCGATATGCATCGTAGCGTATTCTTCACATTCGATATATCGAAAAAATATCGATATTTCGGTACATCGGGCTTAGATATTTTTATTCTTTTAAAGGTACAAACATATCGATGTTCTATGCCGATATAATTAAGGTGTTATTATAATATCGATATTTCTGTGCCAATATAATTTAGATATTGTTTTTATGATATCGATATTTCTAGGAATATATAAATAAGATATTGTTTTTATTGAGTTCATCAAGAAACAGGCTATTTCCTTATCTCCTTCTGATTCGTTCAGAATTTTTTATTATTTTATAAAAATATTTACGATATTTGTATGCCAATATTTTTAAATACAGATATTTTTATACCGATATTATCAAAAATCGATATTGTTAACCGATATCGATATCAATATCAATATCGATATTTTGCTTTCTGCATCCAGGCCCCAGAACACAGCTACTATAGATAGTAACACGAACACACCACACCATAAGTTTTTATGGTTCTTAGTTTGTCGAATCCGCCGTCCTTGAGAATTTTTTATTCTTATATTTTTTTCTTCTTTTCTTTTTGTTGAAAAAATATCCATTTTTGATACTCAAATTTTAATATCGATATTAAGATATACCGAAAAAAATATCGGTCAAAAATATCCATAAATATATATATTATTATTTTTTTTCTGTTGGCACTATAGACCATGGAGATCTTTGGCCGCGCGATGTGGTATTCTTATAGGCATTTATTGGTTGCGGGAGCACAGGCAGCCTGGAGGGGGTAACCCAACCTCACGTTGCTACGAACCATGGTTTCCATGGAGCTGCGGCAGGCTGTCCATAGCTCCATAACCGGTCCCATTGGGGCCAATTCGGCAGTGTCCTTCCCACCGACTCGGGTTCAAGGACAGTAGCAAACCGGCCAAGGTCCACGGATTTTGGCTGCTCGGGGTCAGCAGGCGCAAGAGGACCTATATTTCTTTCCCTGAAGCAGACCGTCCATGGACCAAACCTCCGGACGCCTATTTTACGTCCTGGAAAACCACCACACAATTCACATTGCCTCCGGTAGTCTACCGGAAGCATATAACGGGAGTTGTGGTACTTGGTCACCGGCGGGTGCTTGTCATTTGCTTGGATGTCACCCATCATCTAAGAGTCATAAAAAGTGGGGAACAAGCTGGGCTCTGCTTAGCTTCAGTATACATATCAACTCTCCAATTATTTCCGCTTTTGCAACAACTGCTATCAAATTTAAGAAAACAAACAAATTTTGATACAAATGTTCTCTAATCTCCGATATAATTGGAAGATTCCAAACACAAAGCCTTGTGTCCCTAAAATACTGAAAAACATCTAGCAAGTCAACGTTTCGCTAATTCAGGCATCACCAGGACAGAAAAAATAAGATCACATTTATGCAGACAAAATAAAGCAGATCTCACATAAAAAGTCTAAAAAAGACACATCAGGTAGAGACAGAACATCATTATTAGACAAATATGCGCATACTATGTATTTCAGATGTCTTGGATTGTAGGTAGATAAGCTATAAACTTATTTTTTATGTTACCTTTTTTGTATTAATCGGAAAAAAATACTTTGTCCCGATAATTATTCTGAAGTTATGTTTCCAACTACTTGAATGAATTCAGTAAAATGTTATGGGGTAATTTTTTACTTGACAGCAATATCATAAATGAAGAAGTAAGTGAAAATATATGGAATTTCGAAATTTTAAATTTTTTACAATTATCATGGGAATGACGCCGTACTGAAATTTTTCAACGGAAGCCATTAGCATTTTTCTTTATTTAAATAAATAGCTTAAAAAATAACGTAGTTAAAAAAAGTGTAAATTAAATCATAGAGAATGAAGCTTACAGGCAGTTGAGGAAACTTAGACCATGTTTTATTAGTTATTATTAAACTTAAATTTCAGCTGTTACCTTTTATTTAAGAGAAAATTCGTTTAAGATTTTCCACGATGCTTCAACTCCATTCTTCTAGATAGGGCCTGCTATCTTGTACTTCTAATTACTAAATACATATCAGTTTAAAATGCCAAAATGAGTGAACCCTGCTGTAGGACAAGTAAAAAAAACTCTTTCGGAACAATTTTCTTATTTTTTTTTTTTTAATAGCTTAACCTTGATTCGTTAACGATTCCCAACAATCTTTCAAAAGGTCCGAATAATGGCTATTAATTTTTCTTTTTTCATCAAATGTCATTAGGAATGGTACAATGGTTACCCAACAGTTTTGAGGTATGTTTCTATAGGCATGCTTTCCTCGGGTCATTTTGTCATGCATATTATATTATTACATTACGTTTATGTAATAACTCAGTTATGAATTTAAATTATTATTTTTTAATGGTAATTATTCTAGAGAGGTGGTGCAACAAATATATATCTGGCTTTTATACCTTCGTGGCCATATTTTCGCTGCTGACTACGAATTTTAGTGAGATTTTGCTTTGTTCATTTCTCATCATTACTAAATGTCCGATAAAATTATTCTGTCAAAATCTTGTTCCTCTTCAATTTGATTATACTCTTTATCGTAGACCAGTGGTTCTAAAAATTTTTTATCTGACGGCACTCTGGTATTATTAAACGATATTCATTGCACACCTCTTATTATTGTTTTATTCTATGTATTTTTGATAATCGGAATAAATCGGAACCTATAGAGGTAAATAATATAGAAACATAGAATTGCAATTAAAAACAATATTATTTTTTTATAATTGTTTTAATTATTTATTGTAATTTAATACTTTAATTTTTAAATTTAATTTAATTATTTAAATGTTTTACCAAATGGGTTCAATTTTTTCATAAAGGTATATAAAATTATGCAATTTTTTTTTTTTTTTTTAATTTTGTGGTACCCACCTTGAGAACCACTGTCAACGGCCATGGTTCTTGAAAAATCAACGAATTGGCACGCTATGAATAAGGTTTACCGGAAAAACTTCTATCTACTGATAAACTAAATCATATATAACCTGTTTATATGTCTTTATAATTTGACAAAATTCCCATTTGGAAAATAGCTGTAACGGGAATTTTATCTATGTTTTTATAAGCCGATGATAAGTGAATTTCCTATAAATGATTCAGCCATAGCTCATTTGCGATAACCCCTATCAAAAGCGCCATGTTTTTAGAAGCGGCTTATTTTTATAATATTATGCTTATAAATTTATTTTATATTTATTTGAGATTGATATAAAGAGTGGGATGGAAATAACCGACAAATTTTGATGTAAAAACAACCCAATGTCTTTAGAAAAAAAAATGGTTTTATTTTCAAAAAGTGAGTGGAATATAGTTTTTTTTAATAGGAATTTAAAAATTAAATCTTCTAAAAATCAGCCGTAATTGACTACGCATCAGGGATTAGAATTAATTTTTATTTTTCTCTTTCAGTGAATAAAAGTCCAGATATGATTTTTATATGTGGCATCATAAAATAAAAGTCATATCGTGAATTATTTTACGAATCGGTGCTGATTATGAAAAAACTCTCGATTTTAATATCGCGACTTCACGTATCTATTTATTTCAACATTTCGGATATCATCGGTATCGAGGTCTAATTATTACATTACCAAGGGTGCCGATTATGAAAAAATCAGGACAAGTTTATCAGGTTTTCAAGGACACAAATTACCTTGTTACTACTGGATAATAGATAATGGAAAAATGAAAAGACAATTTTTAGGACTTATATATATTTTTATATAATTTTGTTATATATATATATATTATATATATTTTTGCGACGTTTTCAAAATATAGTTGCATTTATTGACTGAACCTCAAGACCCCCCAAAAACTTTTATATATATATATATATATATATATATATATATATATATATATATATATATATATATATATATATATATATATATATATAATTTTTTGGGGGGTCTTGAGGTTCAGTCAATAAATGCAACTATATTTTGAAAACGTCGCAAAAATATATATAATATATATATATATATAACAAAATTATATAAAAATATATATATAAGTCCTAAAAATTGTCTTTTAATTTTTCTATTATCTATTATCCAGTAGTAAAATAGGAACTATATATATATATATATATATATATATATATATATATATATATATATATATATATATAAAGTCCTAAAAATGCAGTAAATAAGCAATTTGAGTCCTTGATAACCTGATAAACAAATCCTGTTCCGAATAATTAAGTAAAATTAATAATTAATCTAGCTGGTCGGTAATTTAAAATTAGTATCTTCGAAAACCTTATATATTCTCACTATATCACTGTAACTGCACCTCCATTAACTCAGTTAACGACCTCAATATGAAGGAAATCCGAAATGTTCAAAGAAATTGATACTTAAGCGCGCGATTATCAAATCGATACATTTTTCATAAACAGGAGTTTCGACAACCATGTAATAGACATCAACATCAAGGATTCCGAAATTTTAAAATAAATCGATAAGTGAACACACCAAATTAAAATCGATAGTTTTTTCATAAACAGCACCTTCGGAAACATAATAATAGACCTCAATACCGATGATATCCAAAATGTCGAAATAAATAGATACGTGGAGTCGCAATATTAAAATCTATACTTTTTCATAATCAGCACCCTCGGTAACCTAATAGTGTATCTCAATATCGATGATATCCGAAATATTAAAATAAATCGATACGCGAAGTCGCGATATTAAAATCGATAGTTTTTTCATAATCAGCACCTTCGGTAACGTCATAATGGACACCAATATCAAACATATTTGAAAAACCTTAATATTCATATTCAAATAATAATAATGTAACATTGCTTTTTTTTTTATTTGTTTTAAAAATAAAAATGAAATCATGACTTTTATTTTTCAAGGTCAAAAATAAAAGTTATGATATGACTGATCCCAAATATAAATATCATATCTGGAATTTTATTCAGTGAGAGAGAAAAATGAGTTAATTTCAATCTCTGCTATGCATTGTCGAAGACGTTCCCGACAATTTTCCATCACACTTCGAGACTTAAGTTGGATGAAATCGACGCAGAGGATGTGTGGTTCGACGTCTCTCACATTTCGAAGTTTTGAGGGAAATGTTTCCTGACAGATTGGGCTTATTGAGGGGTGACTTGGCATGACATGACTCGTCATGGTCACAAGATTAACTTCATTCCATTTTTTTTCTCAAGAACAAGGTGTTCAAACACGGACTCGCTCTCAGGACGATTTAAAGGAGAGGATGAGGTACGGAATCAATGCCATTTTACCAGAAATGACTAGAAGGTGGATGTAAAACTTCCAGGAACGTTAATTACTTCCGACATAAAATCCTCCGAAATAAAATTATTTTCAATGAACTTTTTGAAAATAAAACCAGTTTATTTTTAGAGACATAGGATTGATTTTTACAGCTCTTTTTAGTCACTTATTTCTTCTCCATCCTTTATTTTATAGAAATTTCAACCTTCTTTTTTTTTCTCCTTAATAACTTAAATTATATTATATATCATCCTATATCAAACAAATTATTTTTCGATAATCTTTGTCATCATAATCATTGTCTCGATTTTTATATACTTTAATATTAACAATAACATATTTGGTCCCTTATTTTCATGGTTAATTGTATGAATTTATGTTATTTTTCTACAGAAATAATTATTGTGAAGATGAGAACTAATAAGCCAGATACATCCTTTGTAATTATTTAAAAAATGCGTATTATTTTAATACTAATTCTGTTCAAAAGTTTATTTATTATGAGGAAAACCAAATAGTAACTTGTAAATTTCTCAAGAGTTGTTATTGACATGTTCGGTTCTTGTCGTTATCCCCAAGAAACTTAATTTCAGCTTTCAAGTAAATATATCCTTATTCACGTTAAAAAGAGAGAAAAAATTCTCTGAAGTTTCACGACTCGACCCCGTGTCTCTATTTTTCGTGCACAGAGATGTTAACCAACCTACCTACAGTTCTATGCCTTCTAATACGGCTATAAATGATTTACTATTTATTTCACGCTTCTATAACTTTTTTTAATCATTTCTTCGGTCGATTCATTCATGCCTAAGTTGGCTGATTACAACATTTATCGCAATCGACCACTACTATGAATGAACGATCTTCTGCCCACGCGTTCTTGCTTCTCTTTTTTTGTCTATAAAATATTCATGAAGGATAATTGTTGAGCTGGAACGAGTTCGATGAGTTAAACTATCCATAGGTATATTTGATTTAGGGAGTAAGGCTTTTTCAGATATTATATTATTTTAAATATGTTTCTTAATCTGCGACTTCCACAGAAACTCTAGCCAGTGAAAAAAATATTCTCAACCCGATGGTGTACTGATGAAAGAAAGAAAGTTGAAATTAGCAGGAATAATTTGTTTTAAAAATCTTATGTATTTATTCGGAGTGTCGAATCGAATTTCAACGCGGTAGAGAATATTTCAGTAATTTGAAGAACGTATTTCGTCACTCTAATTGTAAAATCTCCTAACTTTAAAGTAATATTTTTTTTTATTTATTGTTGATTCTTACTGATTTGATTCCTTGAAATGTGCTTGTAAAATCTAGTAACTAATAAAAAACTTAAATTAATTTTAAAATACCTGTTTAAAAAATGGCTAATCTCACTATAAATTGTTTAGGCAATAAAACCTTCTAACTCCATTAAATAAGGTCCAATAGATGTTCTTCTTTAATTATTAACAGAAAACATTTTTTATGACATATAAATATTTGAAAATGATCGGCTTTAAAATTGTAGAATAATACAGTCTTATTCACTCTCCTTGAAAGTTTACTATTTAGGAGTTACTTGTATCATTTTATATCTTGGTTGGTTGTGTGTTTATGCATGTGTATTTATCTGTATTTTTAAATAATATCATTGTAAAACTCTCAAACATTTTTATTTTATTTTATTAATATTTATTTCCTTTATTTTGTTATCTTGTATGAGTGGGTGAAGGTGCCATGTAACATATTTTCGATAATTGATTTTTTCTTACAAATAAAGGTGTTATGTGCTCATCACCGCCTTGTAACACTGACAATCCAGAATTCTTGGTTAATCTCACGAGTTCTCAGCGGATTGGATGGATTACGTCTTTAAAAAATTACATAAAAAAGTTTAATTTTCAAAACTTCAAATTTGTTACAGAACATCTTCATCTTTTCATGTCTTAATTTGTGTGCTTATTCCTAGTTTAAAATTATTTCATTTTTTATATTCTATATTTGTTTTGCTCAGGAAAATTGTGTTATTGGTTTGTAGTTTTTTAAAATTTTATTACATTTATATTCCTTTTTTTTTTTTTGTTTACGTTTCGATGAGTGCTTGGATGGATATAGTTCATATGAGTGGGTGTAAGAGTACATATCTGTGTATTTATATATGCGTGTATGTATAAGGCCATCTCATAAGTAATGTAGGTTTTTAAAAATCTGTCTTTTTATGTTGATAGTACTAATCCCTCCTTCATAATTGAATTGTGTTTACATATTTTTTGCTTATTATAGCATTACGTACTCTTCTATTTATCGTGTTTTTGTTGGAGAAAGTTAGTTAGTCTGTGCTGAAATTTCAATTAAAATGGATCTGATGGCAAATGACGGTGGACAGTAGAATGTGTCGACAAGTTTTACTGCTAATTCTTCAACTGTTACAACAGTATTTTCTTTAGCAGTAGCCTGCAGGAGCTCGTCGTCAAGCTCTTTTGGTTGGCCTGTCCGAGGCTCGTCTTCAAGTTTGCGGTTTCCCGCTCGAAACTTTTCAAACTACCTCTGAGCACTTGCCATTTACTAATGACGTTTTCTCTATATATTTCTGCAAGTTTCCGATAAGTTGAAGCAGCACTTTCTCCTTTATCGAATTCCCAAAGCATAACATGACGTAAGTGGTTTTTAGGGAGATCCATTTTAATTGAAATTTCAGCACAGACTAACTTTCTCCAACAAAAACACGATAAATAGAAGAGTACGTAATGCTATAATAAGCAAAATATGTAAACACAATTCAATTGTAAAGGACGGATTAGTAATATCAATATAAACAGACAGATTTTTAAATACCGACATTACTTATGGGATGACCTGACATAAGTAGATACGTGTGAGTATGTATATATGTACATGTGGGTGTTCATGTGGGTGTGTGTGTATGTGTTAGATATATATGCATGGATGTTATTTTTGTGTGTATATGCATATAAACCGCATATATATTTATTTCAGTAAATTTTAATGTATATTTAAATGTTTAAACTAATTTAAAGGAGGTAGAACAATAAAAACAATTAAAATAAACAAATATAGGATTTGGAGATCAAGCTAATCCCCTACAGAAACATCTTTTTTGTAACATTGAAATAGTGCAGATATTGCAGGTGGTTTTGTAAAAGAACATATTGTTGACGAAGTATTTATATAGAGCTTATATATAAAAAAAAATTAAAAACACTATGACTGTATTATTTGGATATATGACATATATTAAGGTAAATTTAAATCAATTAATTTAATGCATTTATTAAAGTGTAACAAATTTTTGTTCTCATATAATGTAGAATTTAGTTTTGTTATTGACCATGACATATTACATTCCAGAATGGTCCTGATGATGTTGAAGAACCCTGAAACGTTTATTATGCATTAATTTTATCGTTAATAAATTTTAATAATGTGAAGACTTTCTTTTCACTGTCCTTTTACTAGATTAAACAAAAAATAAAAAATAAAACACTGACAAATTTTAATTTAATACACTTTATTTATACATTCCTTCGCCTCATCAAGGATTTCAGTCGAATCTTAGCCATAAAATAACATATGAAATATTTCTGACATGTTTTTTTTCTTTTAATAGTTTTATTTAACACTCTGTCCCGCAATGAAACAAGAGAATATTCAAAATAAAAGTAATAAATATAAATAAAATGATGAACTTTATTCAATATATCATTAAGCAACTTTTATGAGACTAGAAAAATGAAACGATAGTACCTAAGATAGTTTATCTATTATAGAGTAAAATTCAAATTAAATGTATGGCTAAATTTAGGACCAGGCTTTATATTTTTTATTAGATATTAATAACAGGAAAAAGTAAAAAAAAAAGACAAAAAATCATTATCGCAAGACTTAATGTAAATAATTAACCAGTTAACGTTTCACATGGATGCAAACCAGAGATGGTAAATCTCACTTCAGCAGCCTAAAAGCATTACATGGTAGATTGTCAAAGTATTTTGTTAGCGTAGAAGCACGTTCCTCCATTTGAGGTGTTAGAACGGAAAATGTTTCAGACGTTTTTTGTGTCATTTTTAAACGGTCATAGATCCGCTTCTATAAATGCTAGAAAGCGAGAATTGGTATCATTTAACTGAGAAAATGCGCCATTAGTAATTGCAAAAAGTATTTCTGTATTTAGACTTAAGATGGAAGTACAGTAACCAATTCTGAGTGTGAGTTGATGACGTTACCGCTCACACGTGCTTGTTCAATACTTAATTCCTTGTAGTCAAGTTAAGCAAGCTAGTCCGATGTTGACACTTACATGCCAACAATATTAATTTTAATCTGGAAATGACACCAAATAACCATCCTTGTCTATTAGACAATGCATACATAGATATTACTTTTACAAGAAACATCTCGCCAGAATTTCTATCATCAGTTTGTTACTTCTCCTATAATCGACTTGTTGTACATAAGCTAACTTTCAATGAATACAGTTTATATCAACAGCAATATGAATTTTTTTCGTCCGAAAATAAGCACTCTAAGAAAGTTTTAGCCTTTAAAGCCACGGGGATGTGTTAGACACAGTCTCTGTCCGTTTTTTCATTAACGTAGAAAGAAATGGCCGTTCTATTCGCTCCTTTGATAGCCTCTGGACTGACTCCTTTAGTTAAATGTCTGAAATACGGGCTGTTTTGAAAACAGAGAAAACAAAGAAGCCAGTTTATTATTTTTTTTGCTTGAATACAAATAAAAATATCTGTCTTTGTACTTGAAAAAAATTTCCCTAACGAAATATTAGATGGTATTCTTTAGTTCAAAATATAAAAGAATGACCTGGCGTTCATGGATATTAGGCAAGGACACAGTAGAATTTCATTAGAAGAATCATCATCATCAGAATAACCGAATTCTGTAATCAGACGAAGAATCTTTAGCTTTCACTTTCCTAAATGCAAATTTGCGCATAAGATATATCTTTTAGCAATATCTTATATCCCATTTTTATCATTAATTGGAGAATATTACGTGTGTGATAATGGAGCAATACTCGATAATACAGAAATTCAGAATTTCTTCCACCCTTCACCCTGACTTACATTCATAATAAATCTCTGGGATGAACTGGACATCCGCGCGATAAGGAGAATTAACTATTCTGATTACTTACAGGAGCTCAAAAACAGCTTCAATCTTATGAAGAATTCATGAAAAATTGCAAACCTTGTTTAAATTGAGAAGAATTGAAGAAACCATTTAAGCAAGAGGAAGTATAATATATGTTATTGAAACGCTATTTTCTTTTCTTTAATGATACTGGGTTTTTTTTTAATTGTCAATTTCTGCAAGTAATTTAATAGATAGTAATTTAGTCGTCAGTGACGGTGAGGAAAGAAGAGAACTCTTTCAGCTATACAATCAACTCCGTACTTACTCATATGCAGCGCCGGATTAACCAATATAAACAATATAGGCAACTGCTTATTGGCCAGGCGCCCTCTAGAGCACACTGGCCCGTGAGGAAATACGTTGAAGTAGTTTTAATTTGTTTGAAAAAGATCTTAGTTTCCCTCAATACGTGTATCATAGACACTATATTTTCGTATTACAATTTATCCGTTTGTTTTTCATTTTGTTCAGTCATTGGACCGTCCATTGTGTTTAATTTACCTATTTTTTTTACAGTCTTTCAAATTAAGAAAATATTTGACTCTTTTATAGAAGGATTGTGCATAAAATTGCTTTGAAGAAATCGAAGAAATTAATTACCAAAAACACTCAGATATATGTAGATAAGTTTCGAGATGTCTTAATTATAGATAGTTAATGTTCTGAAAAAATGATTTAATATTCGAATACTCTTTAATCTGAGTTTAAGTTAAGTTAATCGAGGGATAAATCACTGTAATAACTTTAATTCATTTTCTTTATTCGCGAGTATAGCATAAATTGCATTGTATTACTATCATGATTATTACTTATGATTAGTTTTGTTGACATACAATAGCAACTGTATGTTAAAATTTGGTGTTAGTATAAAATTTAATTAAATATTATCACATACCTATTAAATTTGATTCATTATAATATAACATGTATTGAAGTGAACAGGGTCAGTGTGATGGAATCTATCACAAATTCGATATTAACTCTGTACTTTACTTTTTTTTGTCTCTAGTTCTGTATATGCAATAATATGTATTAATTAAAAAGGGGAGAGGGGGGTCGAGATTTGTATATGCTTTTATATATATAATGTATATGCTTATATATATAATATATATGCTTATATATATATATATATATATATATATATATATATATATATATATATATATATATATATATATAATAAGCATATATATTATATATATATATATATATATATATATATATATATATATATACACATATATTTATTTATATATATATATATATATATATATATATATATATATATATATATATATATATATATATATATATATATACATACATATATAAGAGGCTAAAATAGCTAGGCCATGCTATACGAATGAGTGATAAAAGAATAGCCAATAGAGTGTGAAAAATGTATGTTTCCACGGGTCTTCGGAAATTGAGGGTCTCTGTTGGTGATGCAAGAGATAGAAGATGGTTGGCGATTGCTAAGCAGGCCATGAGCAGAAGAAATTTTTAAAAATGTACTCAATTTTATTAAAACATCAACTAAGCATACACTAATGCATTAAAATATAGTTCAAACCTAAAATAATTTCGCATTTATATTTGATAAGTTTAGCAAAATGGCCCGCTTTTTTGTGGAACCGTTGAGATTTTCGAATTGTTTATGTTGGGAAAATAATTGTAAATATAAAAATGATATTAACAGTTTATCTGTTACATAACATATCGTTCATTACCTTGATGTGCATCTTATCCACTGCATTTGGCTCACTTCCATTTTATGATATGAATAATTGTCCGACCAGTCAATTGATGGTTTCACAATTTCATGATTTTTTTCTCTTCAGGTAATTCAGCGAATCCATATCAATTATTTTTAATTAATTGTGAGAAAAGTGGTAGATTTGATAAAGCGGCCTATTAGGGTATCTCGTATCCATTGCTATCATCGTAAATGATTGACTCATACGCACGTGTATACGAGTATATGTGTTTACAGAAAATACATGTAACCAATGAAGGTTGATAGAATAATAATTAATAGAAGATTTGTTGACATTTCGTTAATTATTTGGTTAAAAAAATATTCAGCCCAATATAAACGTGCATACTAACTTCGATATCCAGATTGTGTGGCTGTCTAATGTCAAGGTCGTCTTGGGAAGTGTCAACACCATTTTCCACGTGCCCAACCTTAGAAATATAAGTGTACGAGTTTTCACTAAAATAATGAGTATTTTATAGTTTGTCAAAAAGTATGACTGGGGACAAAAATAAAATATTGTTTTTAGTTTTTGGTCATGACCTGACATAGAAACGTAGGGCGTATATCCCGCTCTCATGAAATGGAAAATTCTGGTAATATGCTCTGATTTTATTTCGCCCTATCTATAATTTTAGTGGCTAATTAGTTCTGAATCATGTGGTCTTATAGTTTATTTATTGCCCCCCGTTTCGATTTTTACCTGTTATTTTCATCAGGTGTTATCTATGTCGTCAGTGCTTCATCATATTTTCTCATGAAATCCATTAGCGCACTTAATGATTGTGCATATGTAACCACCCACTCATACAAATGTATGTGTATTATAATGCATACAGTACAAGTTAGCCCAAAAGAAGTTTGACAAAATATGTTAACTTATAGAACATTCGGCCGTGAAGAAAAAAAATTTCTTAAATAGTAGCATTAATACATTCGCATATGCATTTACTAGGAATAACGGCTTTGTAAGTATAAAATGTAATCAAGCAGAAGTAAACATAAATATAAAAATTATCTTCACTCATTTTTTAACTATAAAGCAATAATTATGTACTTCGAAAGTATATCCACTACTCGTATATCCATTTTTTTACCAATTTAATATTAACTTTACTTGCTTTGTCCAGGGGTATAGATAACTATTTCATATACCAATTTTAAAGGGAGTTACATCATTTTAAAAGAACACTAAGTATACTTTTATTTAGAGGGAAAAAATCTGTTCGGACTGCTTTCCTGTAATGTTAGGGAAATGTAGACATAGTCGTCCTATGTCAAATCCCCGAGGTGGAGAATTTATTTATTTTATTATTTATTTCCAGATCGTCTTGAAGAGCCTTACATGGGTATTTTATTAATTAACAATTATTTTTAACAATTGGAAAAGGGAGGGATATTGTCTCATGCAAGATACCTCCCTAGCGACGCATTTATTTATAATTATGGAATAATTTTATATTTATAAAATATATAAATAAATAATAATACTAAATTAACACACATACTAATAAGTGTTAGTTGTGAATAATATTCGAACAACCAAGAAAGTAAACTAGACATTATAAGCAATGTTGCGAATTAACGCATTTCCTATGAAGAATTTTAAAGTAAAAATTCAAAAAAATTAAGAACTATTAATAAAATTTTGACTGCAGTAATTCATTTGCTGCGAAAGTTTTATTTTATTTTATTTATTTATTAATTATTTTTGTTTTAATCTACAATTATAACTCTTTAGTAGCACTGTTTGGGATGTGAGGGTTGAGGGGAACATTATGACTCCATGATGACAATGCAAAAAATTAGTTTCTTAAATTTTTGCTATGAGTATCCTACAATTGTACACTAAAAAATCCGGTCACTCCATTCTGAGAACTGTATGCCAAATTGACTAGCTCGTAACAGAAATTCCGTATTAAATTATATTATGATAGGGGCTCTGTGTTATTTTGCTAATAGATCACATTTGTTATATTAATGAAAATGATTTATCATTCATAACCTGTTTGTAAGTGCCCGTACTATGGGCAAACACAATATTGCAACCTTGAACAGTGACCAAGCGTTCAAATAAAAAGGTAAACAAGACGGGCATCTGGTTATTTATGAATAAACGCCTTAGAATGATTCAGAAACCAGACATTTGCATGACTAAGCAGTCGGTATAAACATGCTCATGAAGACTGAGATGTGATTCGTTTACGAAATGATAAAAAATGATATTTGTCAAAGATAGGTTTTTGGATATGAAACTAAATTGTCACCCCTAAGTTATAAGTTGTTTATTTGATTGATATAGACAGACAAGTGCACTATCATCCTCATCATGTTTGAGGCTCTTGGTAGGGCGGTAGCCATCCAGCACCGGGTGTTAAGGGCATTAAGGACATCCTACTGCCATTCCATCCTACCTTCTTCTTTTCCAATATATATATATATATATATATATATATATATATATATATATATATATATATATATATATATTTGAGTAAATGGTTATTATTAGATTAAGTAATTGATATTTGTTTCTGCTTTTTGATAATTTTGACCTGAATTCAGTCAAAAAATGAGTTAGTTAATGATGTGAGATGATATTAATTTCGAAATATATTACCTAAAGTACGGTTATAAAACTGTTGACTTTTACTGGAGGGGAAATGAAAGAAAAGGCGGCATAATTAAACTTGTCTCCACGACAAAAATCCCAGTACCGGTTCTGTCGCCCCCCGCCTAATTCCAGGTTATCTGCTTCTTGGGAAATAGGATACCGACAGTCTGGATACCGGCACTCATTTAAGCACTTGTTCAAATATTCGAAACCACTTAGGTATCGAACGAAATAATGAATTAGTGGTATCGATAGCAAAACTACATGGTATCGAAGGGAAAGTATCGATATTTTACTTGTATCTATCGGTATTGTACATCCCTATCTCCCTGCTTATTATATACATTATTTCATGATTAATTATTTAAACGCATATTCGTATTAATTCCAATAAAATACATTTTCTTTTCGGATTCTAAAAAAGAAGGAAAACAAATTATTAACAATTTTTTTAGGGCATTTTGGCGCCCCCCATTAAGTGGCGCCTGGGGCGGCCGCCCCTTTCGTATTACCCTAGCTACGCCTCTAGGTACAATGACGAGGAAAGATAAAAAAATAGAAAAATAATAGATTATTTCATTAGAAAAACGTTTCTTCTCCTCACCGCAGAACCCACCTTCTTACCTAACCAGAAAAAGAAACAGATTAAGTTTTTATTGAGGAACGACCGCCAATTCCAGCGCTTGCAATAAGTCTATAAGGTGTAAGCAGATCGGCAAGAAAAATGAAGTCACTTAGGTCCTATTTTCACTAAAATACCAAATTGAGAATATAAACATGGCGGGAGTATGAGAAAAAAGTTGAGACTTCCAATAGGCCCTTCTCTAACACCAACTTAATTCACATATAAATTTTCAACCCTCTAACTCCATTGGTAGGTGCTGTAGAGGTTCGCAAAACATTAAAAACCGCGAAAAAGCATTTGGACATACCGAAATTTACCCCCACTTCTATAGTATTGTTCTACCTTGGAAACAACCACAATCGCAATACACTACCTTGGAAACAAACACAATAAAACAACTGTTTTAACTATTATTTTAACTATTTAACTATTTTAACTGTTTTAACTGTTTTAAATAAAACAACAGCTCTTTTGCTCCGAAGATGGCCGCTGGAAGTGCCCAAATGGAGAATATGCATTAATGTATTAGGCATCCCCGAAACCCCCAAAAGCGAGTTCTAGGAGTTATGGAACGGATTTAAAATGCGCCCCCACTCATGGCACAAATCCACCCCTCCCCCTCCCCCAATGGCCTTCGATATAGCTATTATTTTCGGGTAAAATACGACTTATCATGAAACGAATGGATATTACCGTCATCAATACTGGCACCGAATCCGGCGGTGGTAATTGGGATATAACCGCAGAAGTCGTGCCTTGTTTGGATAATCAAGATAAAGGCATCTCGAAACTTATTGAGAATTATATTCTAATGGGATCAAATAAAATATAGTAGTAGGATATTATCTTTCTTTTTTTCTTTTATTTATTTAAAAAAAATCAGAATACTAGTAACCATATCCGGTAAAAAACTTCCATTGATTATGCACACGTGGGTTGAAAGAATTCGCTGGGTCTATATTCAAAGATCTACAAGTTGAGGGGGAGTCCATCACTGGTAGACTACGGATGGACAAAACCCTCTTAAAATATTGCTCATGTCGGTTTTTTTTAATAAAAGCTGCAAGTTGTGACAAACAAAAAATAAAACTATTCTTTACGAGCCCGTAAAGAAAATAGGGCTATCCGTTTTTTTTTTTTTTTTTTTTTTTTTTTTTTTTTAATTTAGCTTCTTTTTTTTTGTCATATTTTTCTTAGAGCTTTCAGGTAAAGTTTGTTGGAAGTTTTATCGAAGAGTTTCACTTATTTGAGAATAGACCCCTTCGATAAACCTTCTGATAAAACTAACCGAAGCCTGTAAGAAGAGTCCTGAATAGATATGATAGAACACAGTTTGTTAATCGCTTCCTAGCATTGTTATATCATTCTCATCATGGATTCTTCTTTCACTATTTGCTATTTCTGCTTTTATCAGTATTCAATTCAGACCTAATTTCTTACCATTCAACTCTTTCCACAATAGGATTTCTATTTGGATATTCCACACATCTTACATAACTATAAGATCACGAAATAAGTGTAATATTGTTGGTAGAAAAGGAATATTCAACATTATAATGTTAGATCTGTTGATAAAGTCCATTTTTATTCTGCAGTTCGCCATTATCATCTTACTACTGTTTTAATTCACGATATTACCCGCATAGATTTATGTACAAATCGTGTTTCCTGGCGTCACGAATTGTGTAGTCAATGGAAGAAATTTTAAATATCAGAACTATAATACTTAGTTTAGAGTTCTATTCTAATTTTTAAAACGGCGTTTGTAAATAGATTTAAAGAAACGGTATTTTTTTTACCTCACTGTTTACAAAAATAAATTCCAACATATATATATATATATATATATATATATATATATATATATATATATATATATATATATATATATATATATATGTCATATGACTGAAAACAGTTTACCCCATGGTGATAAGTTAGCTTACATTTTCATTTTGCGAATTATTAAAATTTATAATAAATAAAAACCTACAGCTCATATACACATTATAATTTATATCAACTCCTATTCCAGCCAGGGACGTTGCTACAAAAATTTATTAGAGATGACAAAATCTAAAATTTCCCTACAATTTTGACCGGATTTTCCAACTATGCTAAACATTTTAATTTTCCCAACTCTTTATATTGTATTGATCTTTTTACTTACCTCTTGCGAATGTTACCATTCGACAACAATAATTTTCTTTTTTATTCAAACTCTTTCTATTGTATCGATAAAATTCTTTGAGTAAACTGTTTGACCATAATTTTTGCATTTTGAAGTAGGTTCTCAAATCTCAAATTTTCCAACTTTTTAGATTTTCAAAATTTTTAGATTTTCAATTATCGGGGAGGGGAGGACAATACCACCCTACTCCTCTCATGACGACGTCCATGATTTCGTTTTATCGATTTCCGTTTAATTTATTTAGTGTTTATTGGTTAGGTAGGTATATCTTTTCAGTGATCAATCATCGAATACAGTGTTTATAGATGCTGGTAAATATTGCTAAGGCATTAAAATTATTTTTAAAATAAACAGATATTTGAACCAGAAAATATAATTTAGAGAACTAAATATTATAATACAGTATAATATAGAACTGAAAGTAAGGTATACATTATGTATGTCTCTTAAAGTTTGTTGTATTGTTGTAACGAATATATATTTCATTTCGTTCTTCATAGATATTGTTGTTTTTTTGCAGTAATCAACAAGAATTTCTTTCTTTTTTTATGTTTCTTTGTTTTTCTGTTTTTTCATGTAAGAATTCTTTTTTACCTAGCTATAATATTTATGGCCCATCAAAGTTTTTGTATATAGGTTTCTATTTTTATTTTTTCTTCAGGATTATATATATATATATATATACATATCCTGTTAAATATTTTTGAGATGTAAATATGTGCTTGTTTTCAGTGGTCATTTTTTTTTCTTTTCTATATTTTCCTTTTCTTATAGATATATTATATTCATTTTGACATATATACTTGTGTTTTTTTACATATTATATATCTATGTCGTATGGCCAGAAACAATGACTACATGTTTGTTCATGTTTGTTATTCTAAAGGGACTTCGGCCCAGAATAAGTTTTTTTTTTCTATCTATCTGTCTATTAGCAGACAAAAATATAGCAGGGATAATAATCGTATATAAAAATAAGTTTATATGTATATGTATATGTATATATAGATACATATATATGTATATGCTTTTAAATAAATATATAGAAAGGTATACATTTAAGACCCTCCTGTTCCAATTCTTGCTCACAATCCAATTAGACGCTGACTAAACGTAGTAATATAGTATCGCTGTAAGGCATCAATTTCAATACTTACGTTTTATTTGAGTATGAATATATATTTTATTTCACTTTTCATTTAGTTCTGTATCGTTTTTTGCTTTGTAAATTACAAGTATTCCTTTATTCTTATTTTTTATTATGCCATTAACAATTCGATTTTTAAGAAATTTGAATATATTGTTTATGCTGTTTATTTCTTATCAAGATTCTTTAGATATAGCCTTACTTTTTCTTCTTTTTCAAGTATCTTCTTTTTTGAACCATTTGATCAGGTATTTTTATATAAATATCTTTTTCAATATGTGATGTTAATAATTATTTTTAATGATTAACTTTTTTCACTACGGATGAATGTAATTTTTTCTCTCTTTCTATTTTCTTATTTATTTTATTAATTTATAATCCACTTTTCTTTTTTTTCTTGTTATTATATTATGACTTTTATTTGCTTATTTTAATAGATATGTCTTTTGACCAGAAATGTTCTTTCCTTTTTTGTACACTTCTGCTATTATTATGGGACTTCTTCCCAGAATATAGTTGTTGTTTTTTCTATTCTATTCTAAAAGTCCTGTAATGATAATATACACAGAGGTATGAATAATAATATATATATATATATATATATATATAATTTTGGATACACCCAAGCGTAATTTTACTGCTATTGTAGAATATTAGTGATGCTAGGTACATTTCAAGTAGCCAGCACATAAAGATACGCAAGATTTGACGCTTCTATCCAACATAATATATTATTTTAATCCTATTGACCGTTTTTGACCCGGTAATCCAAGATGCAGGATAAACCAAATGTGGCAATACATGGATACATTATTTTTGGCAGAAATCGTTATCAATATGAAAAAATATATAATGAGTTATTTAACATTTTTTTTTAAAACTTATCAAGTTTAAAATAAATAGATGTTCGACTTAGAATAAAATGGTCTATGGCTGTCTTTACCCAGTCATTGGGTTTTCAATATGGTCGGAAAAAATGTTGATTATCTTTTTTCTTTTGTTATCGACTGGAGGATGGATGGATGGATCGTAACCATCTGGAGATGCATATATTTCGACCTGTTTTGACGATGATGATGATATCATGCGTTGTTTGTTCTTTGACGATCTGAGATCTATGCCTCAAGGATCCATTGCGTATCTCAACAATGGCAGAGTGATTAGACAAATGAGTTGGTTCATGGACTATTGCTCTAAGCGATCTGAAAATCTCTACATCAAATTAGAACACCATTCGGCTTGTAGGTACCCCTTGACATCAAAACAAAGACCCAATTATTCCTTAAACTTAACGGTCTCGTCGAAGAAAGCTCAAAACACTGAGAAGCTTGATTATAAGTAATAATGCTTCTAAGAACATATAAATTTTCTTATTTAATATTAAATCTATATTTGTTAAAAAATATCATTTAATAAATAAATATTATTTACCATTATATCATTTGTATTTATTTTTAATTTGTTTATTTAATTATTGTATTATATAATTTATCATTATATGTGTCCACCATTTTTATGTTGTTATTTTAATTTCAGTTTTAATTAACATTTAATCAGCCCTTGATCTTCTATGTTACTTTTTTAGCTTTTATTATTTATCTGAAAATGCTAACCTTACTTTTTTGGCTTTTATTCTGTTTATTTTTATTATATATTTTTATTGTTGAGAGTTTATTTAAAATATACAGTTCATAGCATTCAGATGTTATTTTCATTTCTTTTATATCAATGCTATTTATTTATTTATTGTTCTTTTTTCTATCGTTCTTATATTTTCATTTTGTAAACTTCTACGATTTTCATCTTCAATGTATATCGTTCATTTTAGCCCTGAAGAAGGCGCGCAGTAATGGCCGAAGCGTTGGCACTCAATAATTTTTTTTTGTTTTAATCTCGACTGTCTATCTTCTTGATTATTAATATGGCCAACTATTCAATGTGTATTATTAACATTTCTTACCCTGATTACACGTTGCATTAATAAGATAATTCATAAGAGGGTTTGAGCCAGGGTGCTAGGCTGGATAGATCTCATAATGTAAACATTAAATTATTTACTTATTACATCGGTTTTGTTCGAAATTCTTAATTAAATTCTTCGCATTAATGCTCAAAGAACAAAATCAGAGACAATAGTTTTATATCTATCACCTTACATAAAAATAAAATACAAAATTGTTTCTTTTCTATTAATCACTACGTACAGATGAATTTATCTCCAACGTTCTTTCTCTCCTATACGTTAGTTTTAACGTAAAAACTTTGATGAATCAATGATTTCCCCTAATGAAACAATATATATACACTCGTATAAAAAATATTTATTCTATTCATCTAGTATTAGGCCATAAAATGATTAAACACCTAATTTTTTCCTTTCTTAAATTATTTATTCTTGGACGGCTCTAACGATTTTGTTTAAACGCGTTGCATCAATGTACAATTAAATGGTCTTTAATATCAACTAGGTCTCATATTGATTGAAACAGACTGATTGGGCTTAAACGCCTATTTTCAAAATTTCTTCCCCTAAAGTACCTTTCATTTTGATAAGCTGAAATGATTAACCATCTCTCATTGTTAGTAATAATGAAAACTGGTTAAATATAAACTATGAAAGAATTTGATAATTTATAATAAGGAGAAAAAAGGAGAAACATTTTCCCAGGTTAAAAACGAATTTCCGGAAATAAGAGTAGCAGCAAAGATGTACGATATACCGTTGGAAAGCGAAAGATTTTAGAAAAATAATATTCTACATACAAAGTCGTAGAAGATAATGGAGAGTGTCGAAGTGAAAACGTAATTCATTTTTCATTAAATAATATAACAATTGAAATTATATTTTATTTAATGAGAAATAAGTTTCTATGGAAACTAATTGAAATTTCCATGGTAACTAAATGTAAACTTTCAAATTTATTTCAAATTGGGATGTAATTTAAGGTTATAATGCGCGCACCAGATTTTTGATTCTATGAATGATATGAGCTAAATAATAAAACAATTACAATACATTCTCTTTTTAAATCATAACGCATAACATAAATAGCTTTGTTAACCCATTAAAGCCTACCGTATAAATATTTAAAAAAAAAATGAACTTTGTTTAATTTTAATGTGAAAATTCTAAGAACACCTGCACTTTTGTTTACATCCAGAGACATAATTGAAACCTGAACTTAGCACAATTCCTCAGTAATCTTCCCAATTTCGAAGTGTAAAGAGGTTCAAATATTGCTGCGAACTGTGTACATTTTAGAATAGTCCGAAGGCTGTCCTTATGTCAAAAAGGAACTAAATATTGTTTTTTTTTATGATATACTCATTTTCAAATTCTCTAATGTATTAGTCCAGTAAATAATTCGATTAAAACTATTAGCCGTTAGTTGATAATTTTCATATTGAAATATTTTCAAAATAATTTCTCCCCCTTTGTTTATTAATTTAATGTTTATTACTGATTAATTTTTATATTATTGTTTTTTTTTTACTACATTGTCTTCAATTCCTAGCTTTAAAAAAATACCTATATAAAAAAAATTATTTAAAAAAAATAAATAAAAAAAATTGTTATTAGACGGCTTATAAGATGTTCTTTAATAAAGGAATACGAATATTGGACGAGACCATATGATAGGCTTTCATGGGCTAACGTAGGCCTACAATTAAATTTTATTTCTCGTGTTGTAACATTCAAGTTTATGTAATGCTCGTATGTAAGCATGTTTTAAGAAAAAAAATAAAAATTTCTCCCTAAGCACATTACTGATCTTATAATTGCCGTTATTAAAAAAACAAAAAAACTTCAACTGAATTTCTACTGATTAAGTTCACTGCTTCAAACGGTTTAAAAAACGCGGGTTTGATTAGTGACCTTCAATAATTTCCCGGGGGAGGACTCGCCTTGTTGCTATGTGGTAAATCTACCCCAGACTTCCGGTATTCATCCTGTCGGCATGGAGCATCGGGGCTCAACCTAATAATGCTGAAGATGATTTTATTCTTAAGCTGAGGATAGAAACGTTCAAGAATTAATAAGTTAAGAAAGGAAAAAAATAGTTGTTTAATCATTTTATGACCTAATAACCGATAAATATAATAAGTATTAATTATAAGCTTGAAGGTGGACTAGAAAATCTGCAATTTGTTTCGGGGCAGTGTTAAATTTTTCAGAAGAGTCTCCTTGTTGTATTTCCATCATTCGTTGAATCATATCCAGGTTCTGACTTGCACTTTGAAGCTCATTCGTTAAACGTCACTTAATTTGTTTTCCTTTTCTTTTTTTTATTTGCTTCTTCATTTCATTAGCCAATAAATGAAGCTATACATCAATACACTTTTAAAATGTATGGAATCAATTTAACTTTGAGTAAAAAAAAAAACATATTTGGATAAGATAGAAAAGGAAACTTTGAAAAAAATGCAATGTCAACAAAGCACAGGGTGTGTTGAGCAAAAATTGTGAAAATCGGGTTTGGAAGTTATAACCATCCGTTTCCTCTTTCAGTTATTTTTTCGGCAACGAATTCAAGTATTTCATTACCACTAAACTTACTTTTTCCCAAAATCTTGACATGATTGATGCAATCCTTTTTCAAAACTTTTTAAACAACAATATACAAAAATATTTGGTTGAAAATCGTCTACCGAATAATTACGTATATTTATTTATTTTTATGTCCATTTGTGCTTTGGTAAAATGTTAATGCATTGTATTAGATCTTGAAGATAGCCAGATTATGTCTTGTCTTTTTAAACGGTAGAACCACCCTAATGTCTGGGCTAAATGGGCTATAACCCAAGGACGTAAGTCATTAGGGCCGGTATTTTTTAACGGTGTTATATTTTTTGCTATTATTAGTTATTTTTATTCAAAATCAATAATAAAGAAATAACCTGTTCTAAATGAAATAGAAAATATTTCATAGGTACCTAATATTATAGGACGACCCTGCTAAAGTAGACTCAGAAATTGGCAAGTAAGCTGGTGTAAAGGCGGTGATTGAGGAAATTTAAGGTTTTCTGAGTTTAAATTTTGGTTTATTATTTTCAATAATGAACCTTTGTTATGCTAAAAAAAAAATTGTAATCCCCTTCTAAATTTGAGGTTTTACATTTGAAGATACGTAAAATCCAATTATCGAATAAAAAAATATCTGTCGGTACGTTCTCGGAACTCAACATCACAATACGCCTTTTCGTCTCGAAATGGTGGTCGATTAGAGATTTTATACCCCGTTATGCGACCATGTATAGCGATTATATCGGAAACTATTACAGATACGAAGATAATGAATCAACATTCTTAAAGGAAACGTTATCAGCTATAATTTTGGATGAGATACATTTTTCTGTACGACGCATCGTTTTCGAGATATTAGTGCACATCCCAAGAAACCGCCCAATGCACACCCTGTCTTTGTCAAGGACCAATCAAAATGTAATAAGATTTCCTACAAAACAAGAAAAATCATCGAAATTAGACCAGTATTAGCTGAGATATAGCATATTGAACTTTTTAGACGTACTGCCCGGCGCAATAGGCCAGCCTAACCCTTGGCCTCTTGAGCTTTCAATTGAGGACTCTCAGCTTCTTCGCATCTCTCTCCACTTCATCCTTTCTTGTAATCTATCCTCCACTTCCATCAGCTTCTTGGTCTTCCCTTTCTTCTTTTCCCACTGATGTATGCCTCCAACATTTTCATCTGTACCATTTCACCCCCCATTTTGATAATACCCTGCCCATTTTAGCCTACTTGCTTTGATGAAGTTACTTTCGACCACTTTCGGTATACGGCAATCATCTTGAGAAAACACTAAGTTTCCACTCCATAGGTCCATTTTAATTTCGTTGCTTTAGACAACAGTTGAAGCTTGAGAAGTTTCTGTTTTGCGTAATAGGCTCTACTACCCGCCATTATTCTGCTGTTAATTCCTTTCCTGAACTTGGTAGATATGTTATGTAAAGAATTCTGCACATTTTCTTATGAAAACCGGTTCACCTACGGCTAGTTATTTTATAACTCGAAAACGTTGCATCTCCCGGAACGTTCCCGATGCTCATTTGAAAGATAATCTAATTGAAAGCCGTGTGTATGGCCACACCAAATATTTATTAAATATAACTATTTGGAAATAATAAACCATTGTGCAATAATTTGTAGCGTTTTTCTTTTATGTTTTAGTTTGTTACACAATAAGTCGCAATGCCAATTACTCATCGATTATTGAAAACTTGGAATATAATAATGTGGTGTTTGGTAATGATTAAACAATTAAGAAAACCCCAAGATCACGATTGGAAACAGGATGCGAGAATAAGAAGAAAAACCACTAATATGTCTTCAATAAATTATTTTATCACTGATGGCCGCTTGATAGATTGATATCATTTTTTCGGATGGTTATCAGACATGTCAAGATTTTTTGAGAGTGATTCAGAAAGCGTGTCTAAAGGTTAGCATGGACAATGGAATGGTAGGTTTATAGTTTCGGCATAAAATACAGTCCAAGAGATAAACAATAGCGAAACATGGATAATTTACTTTAATTTATAATAAAACCTGTATAAAACAATATTTTATTCTGCCTAGTAAAAATTTACGATAGGTATCTATCTCCCTCACGAATTGACTCCGGAATCTGGTAGTTGAGAAATCGTTCTAGAGCGAATCTAACCTCTCGAAGACAAGACCCTTCAATGAGTTGAATGAGAGGAAGTTAGTGGATGAGGTTAACAACTGCATTTCTTTGGTTTCGGCACTTGATAAGGACGTACCGTTTAATGACCAACGCTTAGCAAAGAGGTTGTCAGCATCCACACTACTTTACTCCCACGCATTAGAGGTTGGGTGTGCCCAAGGAGGGCTTCTTGGCTCACGAATCAATCCACGGTTGAAAATAAAATAAATTTATGCGACGCCATGTGAGCTAGGCCTGTTCAGTTGTACAGTACCTTACGGTTGAGTGTTATTACCACTCCATTGAATTCTCTTTATAATTTAATGATGAAATAAATACATAGACTTTTTTTTAATTTTATGCAGCCTTTATTAATCTTGGGTTATGGTTCTTCTAGGATCATTTATTAGGATTCCATCAAAGATAATTAAAGTTTTAAAACATTTATATGTTTACAATTTATTTTTATTACCTTTAAAAAAAAAATGTCTATGAATATTAAACAAACAAGAAAATTGCCTGTCAAGTTGGTTAAGTACAGCTTCCTCACCATTTCTATTGGACATATAAGATAAAGCAAATTGCAAAAAATAAATATGTAAAAAAAATATATGTGTAAGCAATAACAAATTTAATATTTTATTTATTTCGACATTTTTCGGAAAACTACACACACACATATATATAAGTATACAGTATGAAATTGATACTGGATCCTTTGCACACTAATTCTCAATTTTCCTCTAACTTTGGGCCAAAACGGACGAGGTGTTTTTGAAATATACATTTGCGTGTCAAGAAAAATACGTTTGTGCATGCGTAAGCGAAAGTAGGCGATGGCATTTGATAAAATTGATATGGGACCATCTTTTATTTTGGAAATTAAAATATGTTTGTTATAAAATTTAACAATCTGCGTTTAAATTGAAACGTTCTTATTTCAAAAAATTATTATTTTGATTATGAACATAAGGACTTAGTACACTTTGGTACCCCATCTACCTGTCATTTGTCGAATATACTCTCTGTACTGACATTCGTTGTTGCATGACGTTTTCCTATCTGCCGACTTCGGTTGAAATTTAACATTTAAAGTATATTTTGTTATATTTCTATTTCTTATTTTATTTACGAGTCATCTTTTTATTTCTTTTATAACGTTCATGATTAATATGTCCCTCCTGATGAGAACTGTAGGATAGGCATTGACCTATAAATAAATTACTATTTAATATTTAAGAAATGATATATTTATCCAAAGCCACCGTAGCATTTGTACGAATTTCAAAGAATAGAATTCTTTGCCCTATAGAGAACTTAAATTATTTAAACTTAAGAGTAGATAAGAAATTAATAAAAATAACATGTTTTAGTTTTTAAAAAACAAGGCATTCATGTATGTACTTCTAGATTGTAATCAAACTTTCGTACTTCCAATAAAAAAAAAATTGTAATAAATATATAAAGATATCTTAGAAATTATTGTTGAAGATCTATTGAAACCAGCAAATTACGCATCTTATTAATAATTACCTATTTTTTTTATTTATGGCACTTTCGATAGGGTCATGCAGTTGAAGATTTAGGTCATTTCTGTTGCTCCCTGTTTAGAGTATGTGGTGTATATCTAACTAGCATAAACCCTGATATTATTATTTTAATTTTTTCTCAATATATTGATGAAATTTCTGTTTTATTCAAACATTTAATGATTTATATGTTTTCAGGTGACTTAAATCACCGACCCGAAGAGTCTTGGACACGTCTGATCTTCAAAGACTAAAGAAGGTTAGTGATGCCTTAATTGATTCCTAATATTGTTTTAGTTGTCAATGGCAATACATTTCGTCAATAGATTGGGGTCAAACCCCTTTCAACACGTCCCTCTCTGTTGTTAAGAACTATCAACGCTGCGAATGGAATTTGAGTGTTGGTAAATAATTTCAAATTCTTTCAAACGGAATTGGAAAAAAAAATGTAGCAAGTATTACTTGTGTCAATTTTTATCGTAAATATTCATTTTCGTTAAATAAAATGCATCTTTGTTCATTCACTTATGTTATTTAGCCATACTTGAACATTTACCACATTCTGTTTATTTATTTGTAAATTGATTATGATACGTCTTCCTCTACGTATGTATCTTTAATTTAATAAATACAGATAACTTTAAAAATCATTACCATACAAAGAAAAAATAAATAAATAAGCGTTAGCAGCAGACGTTTGCCACTAAGGTCGTATTGTAAATTATCTTTAATAGTAACTAAAATACAATATTGAAAATATCAAAATGGTGAGGGCGGGAGAAAAAAATAATATATAAGTTTATTATTGAAAGATTACAAAGAATGCTTTACCTCTCGCTAATAATAAGAAATGATTAATTAATCAACGTTTCATCAATTCAGACATCATCACGACAGAAAACCATAGCACATCCCACTTCAACAGCTGACCGAATAGAGATAACAATTCCCTCTTCTACTGAAGGAAAAGAGATCACCTTCTTCCTCACACAGATGTCCTATCTCTTTTCTGCAATAGTGCCATTTTGTTTTCTGTCCTATTAAGTGGCGGTAATTTAGTGTACAATTGTAAATTTCATTTCGAATTCAGTATAAGTTATTAATTTTTACTATATCAATAAACTTGTTTAAAAAAAAAAAAAAATCTTTATATCCCAAATAAAATGGCACTGTACACAATTACCCCATTTAACACTTTCCAGTTGTTCAGAAACTAGGCGCTTTACACTGTCTTAGCCGGTGTAGTATAACTACAAAAACTGAAGGTGTCTCTACTTGTTATTGGTATTTTATGTCGTATTTTTCAGTTGGTTAGCTAAAAGACTATTTGTACGAACCCCGTTGCAACTATCCAGTAACCGCCATTGCCTGAATTGGCTAAAAGTTGACTGGTTGATTGTTAGATGCTGTTTGAGAGTCTTTGGGCTTTGTTTGGAATTTAAAACAAATGCCTTAAGTGTCTCAAGTCACAATAAATATTTAACCGGCGTTTCACCGATTCAGGCATTATCAGTAAGAACTTCAAACACAAAAAATCAGACTTAATTTCAATACTATGATTTTTAATTGTGATATAGCTTTGAGAATGTCTGAATTTGTGAATCTTTGACCGGTTAGTTATATACTTGAGTGTCTGATTTTTTTTTGGAAAACCTAACCTAACTATAATTTATATCTCTCATAAGAACTATCAGAAGATTATAAGTATAAGAACTCACAAAGATTAGAACTACTCAACTTTGACATGAATAGTTTTAAAGAATAAACAAAAACTGCGTCCGAAATATTATTGAATATTTGTAATGCACAAATATACCTTACAATAAAAAAAAAGAAAGGAGAGAAATTTTAACATCGTTTTATTAAAACAATTTCGTTTTGCTTCTAAAAACTAACAAAATCATATATATATATACACACACACACATATGTAGGCATATGACAATACTGCCGCTGTATTTTTTCAACTAAATTTGGGTTGTTAAGCTTTAGAGTCTCCCTAGTAACTGATGCAATAAGTCCTTGGAGTATTATTAAACAGATGATAAGCCGGTAAATAGAACATACTACATGCACAAATATTGTCAGAAAAGATTAGAAAAATAACAAAACATCATTAACGAAAATTCTAGATCTATGTTATAATTAGATATTCAAAGCTCAGGAATATCCACATTGTAAACATATCTAATTTTTACGATTTTGGCTGGTGGTTTTCTGAATGGTCACGCGGAGTAGTAGTATTCTGTACACAGCGCTTCCATGACAACGATCGTACCAGAAGTCTGGTCATTAAAATCAACCCCCCTCCTCCCGAAAAAAACTTAATCCATTTAACTTTCTAAAGTTTTCAACTTATTTTGCCTACTATATTAAAACTACGTTTTACTATTAAGGGGCAGTTTTCACAACTCAGAGCGAACCTTTGCCGATAAAAGAAAAACAACTTTTTTTCGTAGTTCTACTAATTTGCGGTGTAAAAAAAAGTTTTTTTGACCATTTGAAAGATGTTTATTGACTATTATAAACACAAAACATATGAACAAGATTTCAAGCCAGAGCTTAAATACACTCTACATCAGGAGTACAATAGAATATAAAATATATGATTATTACAAGTTATTATTATTATTATTATTATTATATATTATTATTATAAGTGATTACAATGATATATTACTAGAAGGAAAAATCAAAAAATCTTTTAAAAAAATAAATGACAAAGGAAAAAAAATGTCTTCCAAGAGGGTCAGAATAGCTTACGTACAATTTTCATTGAGTATATAAGGAAAAACAAATGCAAACAATAAATATGTAAAAAGAAAAAAAAAGTAAGGAAAAATGAATTTAATGCTTTAATTGTTTTTCCAGCATGTTTCGGAAAATTAAAAAAAAAAGTTTAAAATGCACATGCGTATTTGAAAATCCGATTCAAAAAATGGAATGAGAACCCTAGAGACTGCCTAGTATATGATCGCTATATCAAAGAAAACTTTAACAATAAAAGTATATGAAAATGCGTGAAAGCAATAAAAAATCTGATTAAAAAAATGGAATAAAAACCCTCGATTAACTAATAAACGATCCCTGTATTGAAGATAACTTTAGCAATAACAGTAAATCGGAATGCGCATATACACGATCGAAAATCCGATTTGAAAAACGGAATACCTCGAAAGCCTACTAAACGATTCCTATAGCAAAGAAAACGTCGGCAATAACAATAAATCGACAGGAAATAGATAATAACGTTTGCGCATGTGTATGCGAAAGTGCTGAATTGAGATTGATAAAATTGATATGGGACCATCCAGATATCTACCCGCACAATACCTGAAAATATCATCAAAATCGGACAAAAAGTAATAGGTGTTATGCCTGTCGCATGGGTTTGACTAGAAACACAGACAGACACGAAAGCTTATTTCCTTGATGTCTAAAACGTAAAACGCAAGTGGAAATTTTCGATTCTGAGGACATACATTTGTTTTACTTCATGCATGAATACAAGGCTTCCCTACCTTCGGTAGTGGTAAATATACACATATATAATTAATTTATTGTACAATGTGTTGTTTTAAACTTTATAAGGTAAATATGCTTTAGAGTATTTGACAATAAATATCTCTTATATGTTCATGTGTACAGATCTCACATGATTTGAAAAATCTTTAGTTAATTTATAAACAAAAGTTGATAGATATACTGGGCACATAGAGCATAATGGAAGAGATCTATTGGTGTCCATCTTGGATAACTGTCAACTAGCCTCAAGCATTTGTTTTGCACCACTTGCAATTTTCCATAATTTTCCATGCATGTGTGTGTGTGACCATACTAGCACAGCATGCAATAGGTCTGATATACAAGCAATGTAATATTTTTTAATTTATAACATTGAGCTTAGAATATTTTGATAACTAAAGAAATCATTTTTGCATGATCCCAATAGCTTTATTTACTAGAATATTGATGTGGTTAGTGAAGGTTAATTTATAATCTAGATCAACCCCGAAGTAAAGGTAAAAGTAGATTTACGTGTAAGTTCATGAGAAAAATTTAAAAAAAATTGCGAAAAATCGCCCGAGCGTTTAATCCCATGGTCTCTAGGAAATAATAAAAAATGCTGAAACTGCTGAAGGTGGCTTATGTACCAGAACCTCTTCGGCAGGGGCGCACAATCTTGGTGTATAAGGGTAAAGGAGATACAAAAATTGTATCTTCCTGGAGACCTATCACCATATACTCCATTGTGCGCCGTATCATAGAGAAGGTTCTGGACCACGAATTAAGAAAGCAGATAACCTTCAGCAAAAATCAAAGAGGCTTCATCAAAGGCCTACCGGGAGCACACGTCAGCGCTAGAATCATCGACGCAATCATAAAAGACGCCAAACATAAGAAAAATGATTGCGCGGTGGTATTTCTTGACGTGGTTGGAGCTTTCGACAACGTTGGACACGAACACATTGTTAGCTCACTCGAGGCAAGAGGAGTGTCACCCGACTTGAAAAACGTGATTGCTGCTCTCCTGGGCACGAACAAAATTAAAATCAGTGTCGGAGCCCATTCGACTAGTCAGATCAGTGTGCTGCGAGGAGTACCCCAAGGCGGACCCTTGTCGCCTTCGCTATTCAACCTGGCCATAGATCACATATACCGCGACCTGTGTGAACAAGAATTCTCTAAGCGGTTTGGTTATAACCTTAGAAGCGACCAAGAAGGTGTGGTCCTCACAGGGTTCGCGGACGACCAGGCTGTCACGGCGCGCGACAAGGGTGCTGCGGAGAGAATTATTAATAGCACGCAAAGGATACTAGCGGAGATTGGTCTGGCTATAAACCCACAAAAAAGTGTGGGAATAGTGATGAACAAAGGAGAGCTTCAATCGACGACGCTATGCCTTGAGAGCGGGGATGTCATCCAAACTGCGCAAGCAGATGATACCATCAAGTATTTAGGATGTACATTCTCGGGAGAACTGACATTTAACGAGGACGCGGTGACAAAATTAAATAGCAACCTCGATAAATTAGTGAGCTCTTGCTTGCTCAAACCGGAGCAAAAAGTCAACGTTGTCAACCAATATCTGTTCCCGGCACTTACATATCCTCTCCAGACTGCGCCCCTTACAAAGATACGCCCTGCGGTATTGGAGGGAATAGATATAAATATCCGCAGGAGCATTAAGGCCATCATCGGACTCCCCGCTAACACCTCAACGGCGATGTTATACGCACCGAGGAGGTATAGAGGATTAGGATTGATCCGCTGTCAATGGGAGGCTCCTTTACAGCATTGGTCCATTGCCCAGCGACTGTCTAATGTGCCGGATGCCCTGTTCCAGTCAACATTTAATTACGAAACGGAAATAGCTGAATGTGCAGAAAAACTGAATGTTGATCAGGGCTACCGTAGTGTGAGAGCTCTACGACAGTCGCTGCGGGAAAATATGTTTGAAGAATGGGCAAATTGCAGGTGGCAGGGCGTTGGCGTTCGCCATTTCAAAGAGACTCCGAAAGCCAACAGATACATCTGCGAGAAGCAGGTTCTTTCGGGGTCGGAATGGTCCAACGCCTTGAAACTTAATATTAATTACGCACCCCTGCGTGGAGTACCAGGAGCCAGCGGACAGCAGAGAGAAGTTGGGTTCCTCTGTCGCAAATGCGGCAGAGAGTCTGAAACACCAGCCCATGTGCTGGGAAAATGCCCCAACAACTCCCTCCTCATAACACGCCGGCACCATAGGGTCAAGCATGAGTTAATAAGGCTCCTCAGAGAAAAGGACTTCGCCTGCTTTGACGAGGTCTATTGTATTGATACGGACGGATCCGCGAGGTATGCTGATATTGTCGCATTCCCTAGGACCGGAAAGACAGCATTGGTCCTGGATCCGACCGTAAGATTTGAGGGAAATGATCCTGATCAGGCAGGTGGAGTGGAAAGGGAAAAAAAAGACATATATGATAAATGTATCCCTTTCCTAAAAGAAAAATTCCGCGAGACCTTCGGAGAGAGAGAGTTCACCGTGAGAGGCCTCTGGTTTGGGTCTCGTGGAACAATACCGAATAGAACGGAGAGCTTTTTGGAAGACCTAGGTGCTAATGCTGGGGATATTGCGGTGTTGGCCGAAAACATTATTCTGGACTCCCTGGGGATTATCCACCATCACCTGCATGGTAGGTAGATGGGTCTATTTATCATTTGGGATTGTCTGTATATGTATATATATTTATTTATTTATTTATTTATTCTCCTGTACTGTTGATCTATATGTGTGTGCGTTCGGTTGATTAGTTTCATAGATTTTCAAATTGTCTAGAGTTTATATACTGGATTAAGAGGGGGTTGATTGTGAACTGGAAGGGAGAATTATGGAGAGGTGAGAAGGTAGTTGGATGGATGAAAATAAATAAGGGATAGAAAAATAGAAATAAAATGGTGTGTAATCAAATACAGACGAAAAGTCTATGAAATATGTGTATGAATGGAGGAAAAAAAAAAGAAGAAATAAATGTAAAATTGTGTATATTTAGATATTTTATCCACTATGGATTGATAAGTATGCTGTGTATTATAGCAACCCAATGTAATTGGGCAGCATTGATTTTTAATAAATCATTTCTCTCTCGAGGCTGGAAAATGATATTGACATGGTTATTCCACTACAAAATTTGTTTTTCAAAGTATATCAATGAAAATATACACACATTAAAAAATAACGCTTTGGGATAGGTAATAACTTTAAAATAGAGCTATTACCTGTCCCACAACGTTATTTTTCTGAAATTTAACAAGAGGATTTCATGTCAGCAAGATTTTTGGAGCATGAAATTTTCATAAAGTTAAAGATCTCTAAGGGAGAAAAAAAAATGCGCTGGATGCGTTATTTTTTTAGAGATATGAACCATATGTAATTTTCAGTAAGATATCCATGGATGAAAATGCGATATGGATGAGTTAGCAATAGTGATTTTATGACCTTATCACGGTAGGCCAAGAAATTTCGAATATATAGTATTGACAACGCCTTATAAAAAAATAAGACAAATTACAACGGTGAAATACAATGTACATGATGGACTAACTATGATACCACCGATACGACCGGAGCACCATGTCTTCTTCAACTCCTTTTACATAAAGGTAGTCCTGGTGTTAATCACAGACAGTTTCGCCTCATACTAGGCATCTTCAATGATAAAGAATTTGCAAATCAAGAAACAATGCCTCCAGCAAAAACGATATAATTGTAGCAATGTATAAGAAACAAAAATAAAATACATGGTCATGGGTTCATACTGAGTTTACAGAAAAAAATTCTAGCAAATTCGGTTTGTTTTTTTAAAAAATAAATAGAAATTAAGTGTTATTAAAAAAAAAATTGTTTTGAACTGCTTTGAGAGAATTTGTAATAAAGTTCATAAAACGATTAGGATGAAGTGTTAAATTTAAAAAAAATGCTTGATGAACAAAAAAATAAATAAAAATATTTAAAATCGTAAATATCAGCTATATGAAGTTTCTTAATTAATTTGATTCGAAATAAAGAAAAACCATTGAAGTTTTGTTGACGACGTATCGACAACGTTGATATTTGGCTTTCGCTGTTTCTAGTATTTAATTACTACCGATACTATATTTACTAATACTATATTTATTACTAATACTATATTTAAGTACTATGGATGCTTAAATTTTGTTGTCATCGTTATATAGCATTTCCACGTCAATTGTAATCTTTTCCAAGTCAATTGTCACCTATTCCAATTCAATTGTAACCTTTTCCATTTCAATTGTAACTTTTTCCATTTCAATTGCAACCCAACCGGACATGAATTAATTCAATATTATTTATTTTATTATTGAAAAAATAATTATTTTAATAACAATAACGACTTTTGAAATAATTTCGGCATATTCTTCCGACATTTTTTTCGTTTATCAGATAATCGACATTGAATGCTAATTTCAAGTAGTTGAAATTTTAGTTTAAATAATTTTTTTAAATAAAATTGTTGTTAATTTATTTTTAATATTTAATCTTTATTTATTTAACGGGGAGAGGGGTGGATTTCATCGATTTGGTGATCGCTCATTATGTTTTCGAAGTTGCTAATGTCAAACTACCGAAATTTTGTTCAGCCACGAGTATTTCTACTTAATTATTCGTTTTCGAAATTCATCAGTATAGATATCGTTTATTAGGTTTTCAAAGGCGCTATTTTAGAATTTGCTGAAATTAAATTTATTTTTAATAATTTAATGTAATTTTAATTTTAAAAAATATAATAATTAATAATATAATTTTAATAAAGTTTAATTTAAATATTTATTTTTACAGTAAATCTACATTAACACATTCATACCTACTATATATACAATATTTACATTCTGCTATATGGAATTCCGATTTTCGATTTTCCGTTGTTATTGAAGTTTTCTATGATAAAGGGCACGTTTATTAGGTTTTCGAGGGTCTGATTTCATATTTTTAATTGGATTTTTAATATTGTATATATAGTAGGTATGAATGTGTTAATGTAGATTTACTTTATTTTTACTTAACTTACTTTCCTTATTTTGGCTTTTACTTATAATGTTACAATTCAATCGATCTATCTATTTAATTTCGTTGTGATGTGCATATTTTCAAATTATTTTTTTCTTTATATATACTTTTTGCTTATTCATTCATTTATTTGATTTTGTTTGTTTTATTCTATTATGATTCATTTATTTATTTTATTTGTTCATTTGTACATAT
This sequence comes from Rhaphigaster nebulosa, assembly GCA_948150685.1. Classification (NCBI taxonomy): domain Eukaryota; kingdom Metazoa; phylum Arthropoda; class Insecta; order Hemiptera; family Pentatomidae; genus Rhaphigaster; species Rhaphigaster nebulosa. Next base: position 158,324,747 of record OX411307.1, read on the forward strand.
GGTATGAATAGAGCCCTAATACTCATTGTACTTGAGTGTGGCTGATTGTATTGTATTGTTATTCAATAAAGTCATTTAATAAAAAATTAATCAGTTTTAGCCGCAGTTGCCGAATAACAGTTTACAATTAATATTTTGTTTACTTGTTGAATTTTGGTGTTTAGAACCATACTGCCAGTCTAACGGGTGTCCGCTCATCCCAGGCCTGGGCAGAATTCATTTGAAAATAAAGTAGTTAATTACAACAGAAAAAATTATTTCTTCAATATATTATTTCAGCAAGCAAAATTCTGTAAAAATAAATATTTAAATTAAATTTTATTAAAATTTTATTATTAATCGTTATTTTTTAATAATTAAAATTAAATTAAATTATTAAAAATAAATTTAAAATTACATCTAAAAAGAAGTTGGTTGGGGGGTGTTATCTATGAAGAAACAACACTAATAAGTGGAACTTATTTTTCATTGTGTGCCGACGTTTCGGCCTTCATCAGGGCAGGTTGGCAGTAAGTGACTGCACTTCAACTCACTTCACTAACTGCATCCCCCGATCAACTTCTTTTTCAAATTAGATGTACGGTCAACTATACCCACATCAATTAAAATTCCTTTTTTTTTTTTAAATAAATGTTTTAATTTAATGCACAAAATAAAATTTGAATAAATTAAGAAGTTACATAAATTCCAAGGTCTGGTTTAAAGTTTCATGATATTGTTTTAATTTATATAGATATTTCTGTGCCGATACAATTAAGATATTTTTTTTATATTATCGATATTTCACTGCCGGTATCATTAACAAATTGTTTTTAATAAGTTCATTTACAGCAGACTTTAAATATTAAGAAACAGATTATGTATTTCCTATCCTTATTTCGATTAGTTTAGGTTTTTTTTTTTAATTTGATATAAAAATTAACGATATTTTGAAATGTACTGATATAATAAAGATATAATATTTATTAAGTTCATTTCCAGCAGGATTTAAATATCAAGAAAAGAATCTCCAAATCTTTTATTTATTTATTTCATTTATTTTACAACATTCCGCATCTACCCAAGCGGGTCATTAGCGGCACTCTCCTGATCTTCCTCAAATTCGTTTTTTTTTTTTTAAATTTAATTTTATAAAAATATTAGGATATTTTTATGCCGATATTTTCAGATATCGATGTTGTTAACCGATATCGGTATCAATATCAATATCTATATTTTACATTCGACATCCCATCCCTACTATAGATAATGCTCCTATAGATAGTAAGATTAACACATCACACCACAAGATCTTATGGATCTTTGTTTGTCGAACCAGCCGTCCTCGCAGAATTTTTTTTATTTTATATTTTTTTCTCTTTCTTTTTTTGCTGAAAAAAATGTCGGTTTTCGATGCTTAAATTTTAATATTGATATTACGATGTATCGAGAGAAGAAAATTGATATATCGAAATTTGTTCAGCATCAGAAATTTGTTCAGGGAAAACTGATTAGTTTTCAATTACCAATGGCAATTTATTTTTCACGATTGAAAAGATTAGTTGCCAAACACAACTGAAACTAATCTAATTGTTGAGAAATTAGTTACCGAATAGTAACTAATAACTAAATGATTTACATTTTAATTGCCTCTAATATAACAACTATTAATCATTTAGTTACAAATTTAGTTAGCCAAAAATTAGTTAACTAATGCCCAACTCTGGTTTAGAGGTGTGATAATTTATACAAATATTTGTATACGTCTTGAATTAACAATGGGGGAGGCAAGAGCTGCTTGTTTTCTTATTTGTTCGAATCGAGATTGTTAAAATACAGTGTAAGCTTTTGTAAATCCTTTAGTTAAATCATCTTTCATCATCGTAATGCTCTTAATAGATAACAATGTTTGAGATCTGAGGAAAACAGTAGAAATGCATCATAAAATATCTATGCTACAGATAAAAAAGTCACGTGACATTACGTAGTCCCCAGTGCGTTAAAATACCGTATTTGTTTTCCTCGCAGTTGACAAATACTAATTTTAATTTCATAAATCTGTCTATTTCAATTCATAAATTAAGATTTCCATTTACTCTGATAAAACATTTCAGTTGATTTAAAAATTTACCTTACATCTAATAAAGTCATTTAAATTTTTCGCTTATAACATGAATCTGTTTCAAACACCTTCCTTCATTCCTAACATTTTGGATATACGTATATTTATAAGAGACCTTTTATTGTTAAAACTTTGTTAAAAATTAATCGAAATGAGTTGTGAAAACCAAAAAAAACTAAGGTCAGAATTTGAATTTAAAACAAAAAGGTGTTTAGGTGTGAAGATGGTTAGGGGTGGTTATCGAAGTTTCGGCCTAAGTCGCAGGACTTCATCAGGGCTAAGCAAAACAAGATAACCATGAAATATGAACTAGAGGAAGTATAAAAGTATGAAAACATATGTTTAGATACGAATAGATAATAGATACAGATAATATATAAGCATGAAAATAAATGGAAGTTATTATAATATATGAACATATGTATATATGAAGTATGAACAATTCTTTGGCTGCACCTACAAACATCTTCTTGAAAAAGGTGCTTAGATCAGTAATAACACCCTAAATGTCAAATATTTATTATGCAAACACAGGGTGGGGCAGAAACAGCTGACACATTTTGAAAGGCTGTAAAAAACAAACGAATGTCTCTAGAAAAGAAAACTGAATTTATTTTCAAAAATTACGTTAACATAGTTTTATTTCAATGGGTTTTAAAAGTTATATCTTCCAAATGACGTCTGTTATTGACTACGAATTGCCGAAGACGTTTTCGGAAATTTTCCATGACCCTTCTAGTCATTTCTGGTCAAATCATATTGATTTCTTGTCCTATCCTCTTCTTCTTTAAATCATCCAGGGAACGAGACAGATGTTTAAATACTTTGTCCTTGACATACCCTCGGAGAAAGAAAACGAATAGAGTTAATCTGGTGACCCCAAGTCATCTCTCAAATAGATCAATCTGTCAGGAAATATTTCCCTCAAAACTCCAAGTGAAACTTGTCCAGGAAAAAATCCATGTGAAGAAACGCATGGAGTTAATCTGGCACGGTCGCCAGATTAATTCCATGCGTTTTTTATTTTCTCCGGGGATATCTCAAGGACGAGGTATTTAAACATCTACCTCGTTCACCGGATGGTTTAAAGAAGAGGACCGGGTAAGAAATCAACATGATTCAACCAGAAATGTCTCGAAGGGTGGTGGAAAATTTCCGGAAACGTCAATAGTGGCCGACATTAGGGAGATGTAATCTTTAAAACCTATTTAAATAAAACTTTTTTTTCTAGAAACATTGGATTCTTTTTTACAGTCCTTCAAAATATGTCACTTATTTCTGTCCCACCTTGTACAAAGACATAGTTAATATCTGTAAAGATTATGCACATTACACTTACGAAGATCTATTGTAGCATGGCGGAATAGAGATTACTGTATTGTATATTATATATAATAAATAGACTAAAGAAAAACAAAAAAAAAACTTAAGGTTAAATATGCCCTCTACCTTTACTCGTTATAATCATCTGAAGAAGTTCCTTATAGTCCGTCCGTACAACCTCTGACCATAAAAGTACTTCACGGACTCGCTTAAAAAGGAAGAAGAATGAATTCTTTTGCTTTTTATTAGAATTACTATCTTTAAAAGTCACTGCACTTGCCATAAGGTGCTGGTTGGCATTCTCGCATTCTAAAGCAAGAACACTGAACCCAATAGATGGGTTCTGTTTTCGAGTGATTCATCAGTGGCGAAGAAGAAGGCATTAAGGATGTCGATGGGACGTATCAATAGTTATTAGCCATGGAGTCCCATGATTATGTTATTTAAAATAAAATAAAAAATATTTTATTCATCAATCAGCTTTCTTCTTGCATTTTATTCAGTCTACTTTCTTTCTAATTCTTCATCCTCCGTCTATTCCAGACTTTTTTAGATACTGCAACAGTAGTTCCCTGATGATAGCTCATGATTTTTTCTATTTTTTTGACAAATTCTGATTTGTTTTATTAATATCAACTTATTTATATAATTCCTGATTAAAAAGTACTGTTCAGGTAAGCCAAGAGCATCGTATGTTTGGGAGACGAGTGCCACAATACGAAAAAAAGGAATTTTACAAAAGAAGCATTTGTAGTTTATTGCTGCCACTCAACTCACTGATGAAATATCATGTTGAACATTTTCTTAGTCAATAGTACCTACCTTTTTTGATTAAAAAAAATGTTAATTTTCATTTTTTTATCGTTCAATCATGAATCAAATGTTGGAAATTTTTAATAAACAAAAACAAAAAACACAGTGCAGACCTCTTTGGAATTTATAGATAATACGGAAAATTTTTTGAAAAAAACAAAACAAAAGAAATTATCTAGCAATAAATTGAATTTAGAAATAAAGAACAACTGACAATATTTTATTGTGTCTATTAAAGGACAAAATAATATTTTTAACATAAATATTGATGTATTCAGCTACCAATTCATACAGAAACAAAATTGATAACATATAATCACCTAACTAGTATAATAATAATATTATTAAAACAATATAATTTATTATTATCTTATCAAGAGAGTTTCTATAAAGTTACGCTCTAATCAAAGCTTGAAGGAAGTCATTATGTTTGACTAGTAAACTTATTAGAGCTAAACGAACAATATTTTTTTAATGCGGTAAATATTGTACCTAAAAATCCGACATTTTTTTTCAATGAAATAAACGCCAACGGAAGCTTTCCGAGAAAAAAACAGAAAAATTCGTATTGTGCCACTCTTCTTCCAAGTGAACGCTATATTGACTGTGAGGCTGTGGCAATGTATTATAATTTAATACCATAATATTAATATTAATTGTTATATTAATGCTGATTATAATATTATAATTAATATTATATAATAAGCATAAACATTTATTTATTTGGTAATATTATATTAAGGTGCATTTAGATCAATATCTGCCTGGGTGGAGAGCGTGCAGTTAATCCTCTTATAAACGCTGCCCGCTCTCCACTCTGGCCACAGCCTTAGGCTTGTCGACTTAACGAAGCCACGTTTATTAAAAAACACAATAGGTAATTAAAATAATCGTAAACAATAGCATTATATAAAAATGATTTATATTATTTTATTTTTAATATATAACCTTGGCATTTAAATTCAAACTTATTTTATTTTAAAAAAGTAATATAAATCATTTTTATATAATGCTATTGTTTACGATTATTTTAATTACCTATTATGTTTTTAAAAAGTGTGGCTTCTTTCAAGTGGTATTGATATTCTTATCGATTAATTTAAACTTTTCGGGTATCAATTAATATTAATATTTAAATATTAAATTATAATCAATTAAATTAAATTATGTAAACATGATTTACATTATTTTATATATGTATTTATATATATATATATATATATATATATATATATATATATATATATATATATATATATATATATATATAACATTTTCTAGTCAAATTCTACTATTTCAGATATCCTCATTCTTAGGTTATCGAGGCCCCTTATTATGAAAACACTATCTATTTTAAGATCGCGCACCTAATTATCGAATTATTTAAGCTTTAATGATATCCGTGATATTGAGGTTCATTATTGGTTTATCAGTGGCCCTTTTAATGAAAATACTATCAACTTTATTATTGCGCGGTTACGTATAATTTATTTTAACTTTTTGGATCTTATCGATGCTCGGATCGATTTTTATATAATTGGAATTGCAGTTCCATCGAACTGCATAAAGTGAGCACGCAATAATTTTTGGAGATACTAATTATGAATTTGCTTTCAATTCCATTTATTACTACATTTATAGTATTATATGAAACAGGGATCATTTTTCACATTTTTAAGAACGCAAATTCATAATCGATAATGCAAAATATATTTTTATCTCGCATGGGCATATCCGTTTACTGTTATCACTTAATTCTATCTTAAAATCATTAGTATGTTTATAATAAGGGCTCCCGATAACCCAATAATAGACACAATATTGCGGATATCCGAGAAGTTACAATAAATCGATACGTGAGCAAGCAATTTCAAAATCAATCGTATTTTTGTATTAGGGGTCTCCGATAATTCCGTCCGTAATGGATCTCAATATCGAGAGCATCCGAGAAGTTAAAATTCTTCTGATTAATTAAAGTTCTTCTTGGAGGATGCGGAGGTTGAATTGGAGGTTCCTGCAATTGCTTCCAAATACAACCAGGTCATCTGCGAAAGCTAGAACTGTGTATATTACTTTTTGGAGTCTTCTAAAACCCAGATGGAAGGGTCTCATGGTTGGTTCTGATTTTGAGGGCTCAAACTGCAACCCTACCTGATGCCGATATTGGTTACAAACTCTTTGGAGCTGCAGTGCCATGTTCTGACTACATTTCTTTGTTTTTTATATAGGCTTAAGATAGCTTGTCTTAGTCCTATTTCTATCCCCATTTCCTGCAACGCCTGTTCTGTGTCTAGTATTTTAACTCTGTCGAAGGCTTTGGACAAGTCAATAAAACAGACATATGCTTCCCTGTTCTTCTCGATTACCTCCTCAGAAATTTGCCTTAATGTAAATATCAGGTCTTGACAACTTCTATTTTGCCTGAATCCGTGTTGTGCATCGTCAAAAAGTGGTTCAGTGACTGTTCTGAGGCGTTTTTCTAGGATTTTGGAGTAAACCTTGCTTGGAACACTGAGAAGGGAGACTCCTCTATGGTTTTTACATTCTCTGTTGTCTCCTTTTTTGAAGATGGGTACTATCACTGATATTTCCCAGTTCTTGGGTATCTTTTTGTTTTTCCATAAGAGGTTTAAAAGGTGTTGGAAAATCTCTACACCTCTTTCTCCGAGGTATTTCATCATCTCAGGGGTTATGTCGTCGATGCCTGGAGAACGTCCCAGTTTTAGAGAGGTTATAGCATCTATAACTTCTTCATCAGCAATGTAGTCTTTTTCTTCCCAGCATTCAGGAGATATTATAGGTATTATGGGTTGACTGAGTTTCTAAGTAATATTATATAAATATATAAACATAAACATTTATTTATTTGGCAATATTATATTAAGGTGCATTTATATCAATGACTGCCTGGGAGGAGAGCGTGCAGTTTATCCTCTTATAAACGCTACCCGCTCTCCACGCAGGCCATAGCCTTACTGTTACACTAATTGAATTCGACAGAAAGCCATTTTCAAATTTTTCAACCGAGTTACGGATTGCTATTGAAAAAAGTGTCCGTTTTCTCTGAAAACCTAAACTTCAGTGCTATTGAATATTTTTAGGGGAGAAAGTTGCATAGTTAAATTATTCCGATTACAGTATTACCTCGTTAACACGAACTCGGTGGGGGACCGAATTCTCCAGTTCGTGTTAAAAACAATTCGTGCTAAACAAAATTACGATCTAGACGAACAAGTTCCGATTGACTAAAAGTTTCTCTATAGATAATTACTCTCGTTTATATCTGTTTTTGTTTTTTAAGTCATATTCACTCTGGTGGGACACTCACTCATTCATAGTACTGCTTTTAAAACTTTGAGTTTCCACTTATTACAATTTTTTTAATAAAATGTAATACAAATTTTTTTTACGAAAACGGGTGTTTCATGTACAGAATTTTGTTGAAACTGGATGCAAAGAAATAAGAAGAAGCCAGAGGCTAGTTATTTAAGTACGTCTCAGGTGAAGGGTTACCAAACATTGCCGAAAATTTCACTCTGCCGTTGCCTAAAATAGTTCGAGATTCGTGTTAACCGAATAATTCGTATTAACTGGGTATTTCTTCAAAAAGATGCCAGAAATACACGAGGTCAAGAAATTAGTTAATATTATCCGATGTTTCGCGTTAACCGAATTCGTGTTAATGAGTGATTATTTTATTCTGAAAGCTATTGGGTATTTTTTAAATGCGCTTAGATAGATTTTCTGGTTATTTTTTTTAATTTTGATTAATTTTTTGTGTTCATAAATATTATATAATTTTGGAGATCAGGTCAATGGTTAACATAAAAACGAAATAATAATTTTTGTTTTTGCTTTTGAGGTTTCTGTGCCAAGAGCAGGACACGTGTCAGCTAAACGATTAAACAATCATGCCATATACACACTAGTTGAGTAAGATAAAAATTATTGTATACATTAGTAGCAATAGTAAATGTAAAATAAATCCGGTTATCATTTCGAGGAAATCATTGTAGGACATGTTTGATCTATCCTCAAGCAACATATTACATAACTGCAGTCTCTTGAAGAAGCATGATGATTAAGGTTGTAACTGACGTCATTAGCTTGCTGATTCCCACACTTAATTTAACCCAAACCAGGGCCTAAGTGGCCTATTTACATGGAAATAGTCCTAATGACTGCCTCATTATTTAATTATAAATATATTTATCTAAATTCTTTTTTGGTTGTAATACAGTCGGCCGTTTCACTGTCTGCATGCGTTTTAAAACGTTTATATCAAAGTGCGATTTAATCTTATTATATTTATTTGATTGCACTTTATGAAATGTTGATTTTTCTGAGATAGCAGTATAGCAGTAATAGAACATGAATGGATGTAATTAAATTTCAAAAATTAATCAAAATACGCTCCATGGCTTTTATGCAATTCCATGAATGAACAAGTTTTTTAATTCCCTCTTATTTCCTTCTTGAATGAGGCGGCATTTTGCATCACACCATTTTGAAAACTCTTACGTATTCGATAATAGTCTCTGCTCTTGGAAAGAGGCATTCGTTCGCTGATTGAGTACGGAATAATTTTGTTTTTAATACTTGGAGGTGTGGCATGGCCAATTAATTGTGAAGGAGAATCGGCCCACGTTACGAAAACAAATGTCTGCTGTAATTGATACTATTACATATTTAAAAATTAATACATTGTTATTGTATTCACCCATAGTTTATTGATGTCGCCCTCAAATCTGATATTGTCTGTTTGTTTTTGTATATAGGCATAAAACCCCTCAAGGCCATCAACGCTATGTTTTGTTTGACCTACTCAGATTTGGAACATATTTGGAAAAAATATAATAATAAAAATAAAAATAAATAAGCAAATAAAAAAAATATAAATAAATCACTGATATTTCATCCGATACAACCAGACACTAAATAAATTACTATACAAGCGACATCTTTAGGTAGTATACCCATCCCACGATTAATTCGTCCTCCAAAAGAATGGCGTAAACCGAAATCGAGGGCCGATCCTTGCCTGTTCAAAGGGTATGTTATCCCGCCCTCCAATATTCCAGTATTTGTCATTTTTTCCGTGTTAAGTAGGATCTAATCGATAAACAATATTAACCAAAATCAAAAAGTTTATTAAAACCTATCCTCCTGATGGCGGAGGTCAGTAACCACGGATCTTGGCTTCTGTTACACGATTGAAAACTGTGTAAAAGCGAAGCCGAACAGCCCAAATCTGAGGAAGTGTCAATTCTTCAGTTTAAATGTGAATTCGCGTTAATCGTAACGCGTAAATCAGAGGGATGGGTGTCGGTTTTTTTTCTCATAATATACTCGTAATTGTCTCATCCAAAATTTCATGGATAATCTTTTTTTTTTTTAATATATATTTTATTGAGTTATATTGCATTCTGTCTCAGCAAGGGACAACGTTAATAGTGAGTGATATGTTGTTATGTTGTCACGCCATATGGTTGTTAATCTGATAAGATGAATTGTAAAATCTGATATTTTCTAAACTGCAGAAAAAGAGAAGCATGTGTATATAAGTAATTAATATATATGATAAAAGTAAAATGACGTGACTTTGTGTGAAGTATGCCGCATTGGGTTTTTATTATTCATGATTATAACCCATTTACAATTATTATTCAATTTTAATTGCATTTATTAAAAAATAATTTCGTGGAGATAATATGTCTGGGATGTTATAGCAACTTTTTCGCTAAAATCGACTTACCGGAAGTGCCATCTTATATCATCGATTTTACACTTTTCTCAAAAACGAATCTAACAATTTTGATTAAACTCGTTAAATCAATGTACCATTAAATGGTTTTTAATATCAGTTAGGTTCTATCCTCATTGATATAGTCTAGTGATTGTTGTAGTTGATAATTTCTAATTTTATATCATTAAATGGAAACTAGATAGGATTTCCATGGAAGCCAAATGGAAACTTTTAAAATTTTATCAGCCCTACTTGAGCAGAAATTACTTTCTACTTAAAATAGGGTGATAAGTAAATGCTGTGTGATGCGCGCACCGAACTTTTTTTTATTTAGAAAAAAAAGTAGAATCGATGGAATTGTATTATTTCTTTAGTCATACACGACAGTATAAAAATGGCTTACCGAGAGCTGATCCTGGGTGAAATATTGGTTATAATATGATACAACTTACATTACACCTTAGAAGCTAAATATGACGATACAGCGAACTTGTTTCGTTTCCTTTTTTTCCTAGATCGTGTAAAACTGCCTCTACACTTCCATCAATGCTGGATGGAATGCTCCCCAATGATATTTGCAAATTCGATTAATGAAATCTTAATTAGGTATAATTACGCACTCAATATACCTTGCAGTATTTTATCGAATAGAAGAGAAAGAACAGCTGTGTTTTCAGCCTTTGAGGAAGTAGTAATTGTGGTGGATTAACTCCATAGAGATCGGACAGTGAGCTCCAATCGTCAAGTGAAGGGATTAATTTTGCAGAATTTTAGTTTAAAATCAGAGTCTTTATGTTTCAGTTCTCGTTCATACTCTTATCATCTGTCTGACGTAGGTCGATTAAACCATGTACCCCACTTCATACTAGCAAAGCTTTTCATAATACTGAAAGGAAAGAAACAATGCATTATTAATTCCTTTGAAATAAGTGTTATAATTAATTGTTTAAACACAATTAAACGCCACATTCTCAAGATGCATTTTATCATAAATTAGAATGAAATCTCATTTATTTTTATTACTAAAAGAAATAAATATATATATCTTAAAGTAGCATATCCTGAGTTTCGTTCATGAACATTTAAAAAAAATCGAAACAAACTTCCTTAGTGCTCAGTCCTATGTCAATTCTTTGAGGGCAATAGGTTTAAAAGTGCAATCTGTTCAACTAGAGGATCCTGAAGATCCCCAACCCTCTATTGCACGAACAGCAAGATGAGCCTGTACCTGCTTGAGGGTTCCTCCGATGTGCTTGTACCATCTTCATTTAAACATTTTTTGAAGCCTAGGCCGTCAAAATTAATGAAATTACGATGATTTTTCTTTTATACATGTATATACTTACTTAAACGTTCTTTTTGTATGTATTATTATTTATTTTTTAAATGAGCAAAAATCTAGTTATTTACTGTATATGTTCTCGCGGACTGTTTTAATTGATTTTTCCCAAATTCCATTTTGATTTTTTCCAATTTCAAGGTTTTCAGTTATATGCTAATTTTGAGAAATTTATTGGCCCTTCAGGTGCCCGTCAAAACTCAATTTAATAAATATTCTTCAAGTTCATACAGATGAATTTTCTCATAGGATGATTTTTGAGGATATTCGACAAATTTAATGACCATGTATATATTATATGCATATTATTATATGTATATATTATTATATAATATAATAATATAACATTGATATGTTGTATTATTATATTATATTATTATTAATAAATATTAATAATAATAATATTTAAATATTACATTTAATTTAATATGTATAATGATATCAAACAATATTTTGCATTGCTTATTTTTGAATTTTTGTGTGTTTTAGAACTTAAGATGAATGTATAACATTCGAAACGAGTTTTCAATAAAAAACAAAATTATAGAACTGGCAAATAATTTATCAATCCCTAGTTACATTGATCCTTATATACCATCATGCGGACGTCAACTGCTTAAAACGTGTATTTCTGTTGAGAATTCAGGTTCGAAATTTTTCACGATCGCAATACTTTCCCTTACTATGTATTTCATATATACCATAATAATATAGTACAGTATACTATAAGTGAAAGTAAAAATCATTATAAGTTTTATACAAAATTTATCACTTGAAACTTGTTCTTTAATTTCTGAAAAGTTTAGGGCACACATTTCCTTGCCTTCAAACAGTGCGTATCATTGTAAACATTAAATAATTTAAAAAATACGTCATAGTTCTGAATTAAAATTATCTCTCGGCCAAAAACAAATAGAATTGCTTAAGATGGGGAGAGGGGAGAAATAGCTATCTCGTAAATAATTTTTATAGTTTTTTTAATTCAATCGATGCATTTAAATTTTTGTAGAACCTCAACAGACGTCATATTATTTCTGTAAACAGGCCATAAATCAGTGTAAGTGTAATTAAAAAGAGCTAATAAAATTGATAAGATAATATCTTTGAATGAAGTGGCCAAGTTAAGTAAATTAGTTACTCGTTACTAGCTCGTTGGGAAGAGAATTGGCCATCGTATTACAAGAGGTTGATTAATTTCTGGCCGAATTCTATTGAAGTAGGTCCTTTTGGGTTTTAATGTTTTGTTTTTTTATAAAGATTTGATGCTCGATAAATTTGAAGGATTTTATTTTATAATAAGTATTTTTATAAATTAAATCTTACCGGAATTATTATTATTTTTTATACACGTACAAGGTTAAATTTAACCCAATTTCTAAAATGTTTATATTTAGTTTGCATATTTCATATATATATACAGTAGTGGCAAAAATTATTTGCACACCTAGGTTTTTAAACTATTTGACATAAAGAAATAAAAACTTCACTCAATTTCATGAAAAAAAAGTACATTAAAAATGTAAATATTGAATAAGATTAAACATATAAAACCTCTTAGCTCAATTAAACAAAAATTAAAACAATAAAATCCCCTGGAAAAAAGTTATGTTTTAATTAAAACATAAATTTAATATTTAGTAAAAATTCCATTGGAATCAATTGCCTTTAGGCGTCACGACATGGAGTGGGCAAGGTTTTTAATCAAATCTAGATTGTTTGTTTCCCTTTCTTGAACAAAAATTTGTTAAGATGGTGTCTTCCATTGATGTTATGTTTTATCGCAGTTTTATGGAGGGTGTGTCATAAATTTCCAATTAGGTTTATGTCTGATGAGTGAGGTGGGGTACGCAAAAGTCTTTCCACATTGAAAATCAACCATTCCTTAGTTATTGGGGCAGTGTGTTTGAGATCCTTGTTCTGCCGGAGCACATACTCATCCCTGCTTCCCATCTTTTCGACGCTTGTAAGCAGGTTACACCACCAAATGTTCACATAGTCCTCAGTCCTCTTCACTCAAATTTCCGTCAATAGACACAAGATTTCTCACTTCAAGATATGAAACTTACCCTCACAACAAAACTTGACCATCGACATCTTTTACCGTAACGGAAATATTATGCTTTTTCATTTCTTCTTTATTTTTACAAATTTCGATTTATTTGAATACTCCCTCGCAAAATCAATTTTTCTCCGGATCCTGGAGTCTAGTTTTTTAGGACTTCTTTTCGCTTACTGTTTTGACTTGTTCCACGTTCCTCATACCTTTTTATGATACATCTAACAGTGGAAAAATTTAATTCTAATATATTCACAATCCTCCCGCTATGATTTTTGTTGACTCCGCAAGAAATCAGTTTTTCACGGGTCCCTACACACAACTCATTTGCCTTCAGCGACAATGACGACAATTCAGTGGTGGTTGGTTTGAAACTGTTAGAAATTCTAGGATTATAAGCAAATTGTAAACAAGGCACACGAGTGTTAATAAATAAAGGCTTTGCTTTATTGGTAAACAAAGGCTTTGCTTTATTGGTAAACAAAGGCTTTGCTTTATTGGTAAACAAAGTGTGCAAATACTTTTTTCCAAGGAATTTTATTGTGTTTAATTAGACAAAGAGATATTATATTTTTATACGTATGGAATGTTATTAGTTTTTAATCTACTTTTTACTTTTGTGACGTTGAATGAAGTTTTTATTTCATTACATTAACTAGTCTTATGAAAACTAGGTGTATTAGCCTTTGGATAACAATATCTCGGTCACTACTTAACTTACTGAATTGGCTTGGGTCTCTAATGGTAATAAATTCAATCTATTTTGGATATATATTTTGAAAAATATGGTCAGAAACTGGAAATAGTCCCAAAATTTCGATGTTTTTTTGGTTGCTACGCAGCTCGCACAGGTTTTTCGAAGTAGAAAATTCGATTTTTTACAACTGGCTAAGATAAAAAAAAATATTAAAAAATGTAAAAAGAAGGACTTGACCTTTTTCAAGGTGAAATGTATATAGTGACTGGACTGTAGGTACTCTCTTTTATTTAAATAATGGTTTTCAAATAATAATTTTGAAATTTCAATCCCACATGAACGTCAGTTTACAATTAAAAACAAGAACGCGTCTGTGCGCAATACCAATTTTATCAAAAAACCAAATCGCACGGCAAGTGCTTGCAATAATGATGTTGAATTTTATATTTGAATGCATGACTACAAAACAACAAATACAATTCTTTCAAGAAATTTCAAGTTTTCAGGATACGACACTAGAATCAAACCACAATAGAAAAAAAGGACAAAGGATTATAATGGTACGTTTCCCACACTATTTCCTTACAATAAAATATTCTCGAATTAGAGCTAACAGTAAATTGCATGATTTGGAAGGATTCCAGTAAGTTGTACTGAATACTCTAATTTAGATTAATAAATAAGTCCAAACTAATCTCTTATTCACTATTCTCGTTGTATGAATAACGCCAAATTATAGTTTGACAATGGCAATTTTAACTAATAGATAACAATAAACGTTTGAATACATTAAGTGGATATCCTGTTTTTTTGTTATATTTCTCTTAGAAACCTACGTCATCCTATCCTGCAGTATCTTTTGTCAATATGGCCATTCTCAGATAACATGGCAATTATGTGTTCTGGAAAAACCCCAAAACCTTAAAAAAAAAAGTACATCATTCTTGTTCTATGGTATTGTATGATGTTGCGAAACTACTTGGAAACAGGTATAGTACCTGAGTCGATTCGTCAAATTAAAGCTTCCCTTATTTTAAAATGAATTTTATCTAAAAAAGATTATTAAAAATTTTATGTATGTTATGGAGCTTGTATTTTGGCATCAGGAATTGTTTAAATCAGATTCGTGTACGGAACTTTTCTTGGGGTGCTGGTTAATTGATTGGCAAGGGATGGACAATTTTTATGAAATTTATATTGCAATAATAAATATATATATATATATATATATATATATATATATATATATATATATATATATATATATATATATTTAATACTAACTTAAAGAATGTTACCCTAAAAAAAATGTTCACTTTATTATAACTAACCTTTCACTAAATCACTTCCAAGAAAACAAAAAGTGTGTATTTATTAATTAGTTAACATCAAGTTTCACAAGTTTTCATCTCAAGACAAGTCTTTGAATACAATTTTTTTCTATAATAATGGAGTAGAAACATTCACATGATTGGCAAATACAAAGCCTGAACACATGGAGAGAAAATCATGCATCCAACATATGAAAACAACTAAAAAACATTTAAGGAAGTTAACTGTTTTCAACTTGAGCTCTGGAAAGTACATTAAAAATGTAAATATTGAATAAGATTAAACATATAAAACCTCTTAGCTCAATTAAACAAAAATTAAAACAATAAAATCCCCTGGAAAAAAGTTATGTTTTAATTAAAACATCTAGATTGATTGTTTCCCATTCTTGAACAAAATGTTGCTAAGATGGTGTCTCACAGTGATGTTATGTTTTATTGCAGTTTTATGGAGGGTGTGTCATAAATTTTCAATTAGGTTTATGTCTGATGAGTGAGGTGGGGTACGCAAAAGTCTTCGCACATTGAAAATCAACCATTCCTTAGTTATTGGGGCAATGTGTTTGAGATCCTTGTTCTGCCGGAACACATACTCATCCCTGCTTCCCATCTTTTCGACGCTTGTAAGCAGGTTACACCACCAAATGTTCACATAGTCCTCTTCACTCAAATTTCCGTCAATAGACACAAGATTTCTCACTTCAAGGTATGAAACTTACCCACACACCAAAACATGACCATCGCCATCTTTTACCGTAACGGAAATATTATGCTTTTTCATTTCTTCCTTATTTTTACAAATTTCGATTTATTTGAATACTCCCTCGCAAAATCAAGGCGCTTTTTGCGGTTTGTTTAGCTAACGAACGGTTTCTTTAGAGGTACCCTATCATGAAAGCCTTCAGAATTCAGGCCATATCTGATTGCCTCCTCATTAACCTGGACAATAGTTGTTGTGTGGGCCATTTTGGCCAGGTCTCAAGACCTTATTGCTGGGTTCTTTAGGACTTCAATATTTATTTTTCTCCGGATCCTGGAGTCTAGTTTTTTAGGACTTCTTTTCGCTTACTGTTTTGACTTGTTCCACGTTCCTCATACCTTTTTATGACACATCTAACAGTGGAAAAATTTAATTCTAATATATTCACAATCCTCCCGCTATGAATTTTGTTTACTCCGCAAGAAATCAGTTTTTCACGGGTCCCTACACACAACTCACTTGCCTTCAGCGACAATGATGACAATTCAGTGGTGGTTGGTTTGAAACTCTTAGAAATTCTAGGATTATAAGCAAATTGTAAACAAGGCACATGAGTATTAATAAACAAAGGTTTTGCTTTATTGGTAAACAAAGGCTTTGCTTTATTGGTAATCAAAGACTTTGCTTCACTGGTAAACAAAGGCTTTGCTTTACTGGTAATCAAAGGCTTTGCTTTATGGGTAAACAAAGGCTTTGCTTTATTGGTAAACAAAGTGTGCAAATACTTTTTTCCAAGGAACTTTATTGTGTTTAATTAGACAAAGAGATATTAAATTTTTATACGTATGGAATATTCTTAGTTTTTAATTTACTTTTTACTTTTGTGACGTTGAATGAAGTTTTTATTTCATTACATTAACTAGTCTTATAAAAACTGGGTGTACAGATATTTTTGCCACCACTGCATAAACACCACTGGTTCTAATATCTTACAGAACTATGTATTTTGCATGTCTGTGGATGTATTTTTATGTATGAATGTTTCGCCAAAAAATTGTTTGTTTTTTTCAAATCTGTAATTTGTTGTTAAGGAAAACATAATTTTAATTAAATAGAGGCTGGATGAACCCCAGGAGGGTCTACCAACCCCACAGGGTCGATCCACGGCTGATGACACAATAAATAATTATCTGCCACAGCCGGTCTCGAACACGGTATCTTGAGATTAGTTGCACAGTGTCTTACTGCGCTATCCGCTCCCTTATTTTTTGAAAACAGAATAATTTTTATTTCTTATTTCCTCGTTTCTTGTGTTCAAAATACGTTTTTCGAAACTAAGAACAGTTTTTATTTAAGAATACTTTTATTTAAAAAAAGTAAATTTATGTTTATATTATGAACAATTATACTAATTTGATTCATTTTTAGTTCTTTAACATTTGTAAATCATTACTTATTATAATTTTGAAAAATAATTACCTTTTATTTTATTAATTGTGTTGTTAGGATTTTTTTCTTAGTACCTTAACATTTCCTAACAAATTATTGCATTTTTTTAGCTATCAAGTTGCATATTTTGATACTTTTTACTGTATATTTGTTGAATGTTTTTAGGAATTTTATTGTATTTTTTTTTGTGTACAAATTGTTGGTTGTATTGACTGTATTACTGTTTTTTAATAGTAGGATTGATAAGGCTCTCCTTATCAAAATGCTTTCTCCTCAAAAACACATAAATTCTACGTATTGAAATGAGCTTAATATAATGAATTTTAAAAAATAAATCTAGTAAAAAAAAATCCACTTTCCTTTTTCTTTTGAAAAATATTATTTTAAACTTCAAAGTATTATAATTAATACATTTTTTTTTTTCAAATTCAAAACCAAGGATGTTTTTAGATGAGAATTTTGGTATTATGGTAATTTTGACAGAATCAGTATATTTTGTGATATTAATAATTTGGAAGCGATTTAGCACTTTTTGAGGAATATTGTAAAAAGAAATGAATAAACAAAGAAGGAAATAAAAGGAAAAATTTCCAGTTTGATTTTCCTTCTAAGATTTTGAGTACTAAACTATAATCTTTATTTAATTTTAGTTTAAGACTAATTTAATTTAAACATTGTTCTTTATAACATCGTGTTTCAGTACATTGATTTAATTCGTTGTTAATGTTGCAGAAATTCGTTGGAATTTATATATATATATTTAATTTATATATACACATATATATATATATATATATATATATATATATATATATATATATATATATATATATATATAAAGTATATGTACACATTTTTTTACATGTACATATATAGATAAAAAAATTAAGATTTAAATCTTTAAAAGAAGAAGATTAACATATTGTTATATTTATCAGCTTAAAACGCCTGAGAGTCTGTAGCTAGGTGTTGAATCTATTAGGTATATCTATTAGTATTGAGTCTCAAAGCTATTATCTGGTAACTATATTCCAACTTGATGACGAGAGGTGAGCAGTATATAAGATTATGCATATAATATTACCTAGTGCATTTGTGGTTATTATTAAGGACAGTTGACATCCACCAAGCTAGTGTAGCCGTAATTGATATCTTCAGTAATAATAACATTTATTTATTTCGATATTATTTGATTTATTTATATTGTCTCTAATGGTAACGTATGAATGAATTCCTTTATCACTATTACTTATTGCCCTTAATTGAGACAGATTTTAAAATTTGAAAAATAAAAACAATCAGTTATTTTATTAATGAGTAATGAATTATTAAGAAGTTATATAAAATAGAGGTAGTCACATTTATTACAATTGAAAATACAATAGTAATGCACGCGCACGAAGGCACGAACGAACACACTTTAATCTGACATGATTTCCCAAGAATTAAAATACAAGACAAAAAAAACGTTTTTCGCATTATCAGAACAATACAATAAAATCAGAAAGATTCATATAATGCATATTTAAAATTATACACCATGTCCTCTTCATGAAATGCAAATCCTATGGTATTTTTAAACATTTATTAAAATATCGTTTTGTTTTTTATAGCTCACCGAAATCATTGATTGTTTATTTTACGGATCGGTAAAAACACATATCAATTATCAGAATATACTTTTATCATATTATATGATTTTTATAGCAATATGAAAAAAAAAAAAAAAAAGTATATTCATTTTTGTTCTTATACTTATTCGAAAATTAAGATCTGACTGACTTTAAAATTGGAAATATTAATAAAAGAAAAAATGTTATCATTATTATTAGCACTAAAGTGTGAGTAGAAGGATTTAGGATTGAATTTGTAAGTACTTAAATGAATTATAATTCTTTGAAATTTCTGGTATATGCCTTAATTGTGCAAAAACTATTCAGTTTCAGATACATTAAATCTATAATTCTGATATCGTCGTTTGGGCGAAGAATGCCCCGAAACTAAAAAGTGGAATTTTCCTGTTCAAGTTTATCGCTGTCACTCAACACACTGATTTTTTAATACTATAATTATTCGGAAGGATTAATCCCAGATAAAAAATAAATTAATAACAATGACCAATATTCAACTTCCATCTCTAATAATTGAAATTAATTTATGAAGATTTTAAATTTAACTATATCTTGTCGTGAGCTTTTAGGTTGCTCTAAACAAATTTTACTGCTACTTATTATTTTATTTTTTTCAATCAATCAAAAGAACTTAGAAATATGTTTGTTTTTTTGCCACATTAAAAATTGTTGAATCTCCGTTTCGCTTACAAGTATTTTCTCTGCTACCATAATTAGCGAGAGCCTTACGATAATGATATTTGTATTTTCGAAACATTTTAATTTAATTGAAACGAAAATAAAATTCAGGAATATTTAAACAACCAAATAAACAGTTAAATATGCCATAAATTAACGCGGTTGTAGTTAGTAAATAAAAATTGATAAGATAATTGTTTGTAGCAAGTTGCCAGGTTTCGCAAATGCTAGTTATTGCTGGTTCCTTCTAATGAGAGGTTCCAGTCACTCTGTAAGTAGAATTGATGGATTTTGAAAAAAAGTCTGTCAGCGTAAGTAAGCGTAATTTTGATTGTGTACACTTTATAATAGTAGTCTATTATGTTGAATGTCGCATGCTATATTACATAATAAAGGGGTACGTTTTAGATTTTTTTTTTCTAATCCAATTTAATATAGGACCTGTCCATTTCAAGTGATCGAAGCGATGTTGTTTAGCCATTTTATAATGAAATGATTTTTTGTTTGTGGATTCCGTTGATGATTTTTTTTATTAAAGAGCGCCATAAATATTATGTCCAGTACATGTTTAAGGAATTCTTCAATTAATCTACTTAATTTTCGAGGTTTATAAGATTGATAACTTTCATTAATAGTACTGTTTTTCATGTTATAATTTGCAGTCATGGTTTTAAAAAATTGACCCACGATGACAGAAATAAAAGAAAAAAGCACAAATAGCATAACTTTACTACGCTGATAATGGAATAATAAACAAGTAACGCATTAATTTTTTTATGTTTGGCTATTTCCTCATTATATTTTGTTATAATTTTGTAGATGTTTTTAATTTTTAATAAATCAAAAAAACATTTGAAAGGTAATATTCTACGATAGGATAAAATAGCCAGTATATATTATATAATCCTATGTTTCTGGCAATCTGCTTTTCTAAGGCAGGTGGGGGTTCCAGAAACCGCATTTACTTAATTTATTTGTCTAATATATACTGTATTTGTATCGGTTCCAGATGGGAACGGATCAATCAAACTGTATTATTTATTTATCTTAACTTCAAACCACAGACCCTCCTACTATGGCAACTAGGTTGGGATATTACAAATACCATCGGAGATCTTTTCCAAGAATGTCGTGTATACAAATTCCACATTCGCCACATTTTGAGGTGAATTTTGACTATTTTGGATCAAAATATCATAAAAAATATACAAGACATAATATTTAGACCGTTATATTGTAAATAAAATGGTTTTTGCTTCATCAACCTAGGTTACACCAGTTCTAAGTAATATAAGTTAACGTAAACCTCTACAAAACGCTAGAGATAGCATGTTTTGTAAAACAAAAACGGCTGCCATTAGAGGTAGGAAAAAGATATAAACTTAAAATTATTATTTTTTATCACTCCAATAATGCAAGAATCCAAAAACAAAACAAAATCATTTCATTATAAAATGGTCAAGTAACAAATTACTTTTTTTCTGGACCATTTGAAATGTACGGACATTTATGAAAAACAGATTTAAATATTTAAAAAAAATGAATATTGGCTAGATTATTTTAATTCAGATGTCTATTCAGTATAAAAAATTCTTTCATATCAATTAAGTTAAGCCTTAAAAAAAAATAATAATGAGACTGAATGCGATCTATTCAACTTCGTGAGGATATCTGTTTAGCTCCTTGAGTAAAAAAGAAACTCTCCTGCCTAGATAACATAAATTAAAATTGTGAGTTATTGCGTAAGTCTGACCGCTTCATTACCTTGTAGTAATCGTAAAGAATTCCTGGGATAGGTTGTGTTTTCAGAACTATCTTATTTATCAGGTTTTAAAGTTAGATATATAAATCCACCCAGAAAATCGGACATAGCCCAGAGGGGGACGAATAATACTGATTTTCTCGGGTGTATATTTGCCAGTTATATAATGGTATGAATACATTATAAATTATACACAATCATTGTTTTCAATATTGATATTTGATTACATGTAGTTTGGCGTTGTAAACAGTTATTATAGTGTTTACAGTATTATAAATTCAGTATATAATTTGGAGGCTGAGTTCGCGTGGCTCCATTTTTTATGGACTTGGCGCTAGTGAATAGGCACCCAGTTATAGTACCCACGATATACACAAGGATGACAGGTTCTGTAAGTTATACTTCAATTAATAAGAGATTTGCAGAAAAAAATAAATCACATATTTTTTCTAATTATAATTTCTGTGCGGTTTTATATATTTATTGAGGTGCTGAATCAGATTCTGGAAGTTCATAACCACGTTTCTAGTCTGCATTTTTCAGAAAACGAAAAAATTATACATTTTTCAATTTTCTGCATATATCTCGAAAACTATTGGATCTAAGACAAAACTATCTGTTTAAAGAAAAATACCACTCACTCACTCACTCACTGTTGGGCGCTACAGTCCTTGTAGGACTTGGGCCTCTGCCACCATTCTTCCCCATTCCTCGCGGTCTCCAGCGAGGCTCCTCCAATTTCCGATCCCCATCTTTCTTAAGTCGTCTTTTAGGTCATCAATCCACCGAAGCCTGAGTCTGTCCCTTTTCCTTTTTCCTCCTGGTGCACCATTCAGCATCATTTTAGGCAGCCTACAGTGCTCTATTCTTTCTACATGGCCCAACCATCTTAGTCTGCTCTTCTTAATAGCACAGAGGATGTCAGGCTCCCTATACAATTCCATTAGTTCAGCATTGCTTCTGATTCTCCACCTGTGCTCTTCTTTGACGGGTCCAAAGATCTTTCTCAGGACTCTTCTTTCCCAAACCAGAAGAGTTCTTCTGTTGTCCTTGGTCGGAGACCACGTCTCACCATACATTACTACCGGCCTAATTATCGTTTTAAACAACAAAAGCTTTGGTTTCCTGGAAAAACTTTTACATCGCAGAGCTTTTTGCAGGGATATAGGATATATAGAAACCGGGAATGATATGGCCATAGAGCAAAACTTACTTGAAGAATATTAAAACAGAAGACGGCTTATCACATCGTAGAGTAAGTGGAGCTATTATATCGAGGTGGACGCAGAGGGAGGGAGCGGGCTTCACTCCAACTAGGGTTGGAATATCGACACGCGATATATCGATATAATAGAATATCGTTTTTTCAACTCCGATATATAGATATCGGAGTTGAAAAAACGATATTTTCTATCGATATCTTAACATCCGATATATCGACGATATCGATATTTTACAACGAAATATCGATCACACCATATGTTAAACTATATTATACATAGTAGAATCTCGATAATTCATATTCTGGTAATTCGTATGGATTTTCTGGTCCCTTGAAAATCTCCCTTTATTTCGTATAATTATAATGCAATCCGGTACCCTCGATAATTCATATTTATTTTCGTCTTCCAAGTAATGTAAATGTCTTATAATTCGAATTTCCAAATAAAAAATCTGCTTAACTCTTAATTTTTTCAAGAGGAGAGGTGAATGAGTGAGAGAGGAATCGTTTCTATGAATTTCGGTCGGTTTATCCAATTTTTTTTCTATTCATCCCTCTTAAAAAAGAAAATTGTAAAAAACCTGTAACCATATTGCTAGCCGCCAACATGGATTGATTGGAAAAATTAAGATCGCTCATCTCTGGCAAATCCGCGAAAGCAAGGTATTTTATAAACAAAAACGGTACCGATAGCCTATCGTGCAAACACAAAAGCATGTACCACAAGCGAAGTTTTTAACGAATGGATACATATATGGAATAAAAAACAGCGAAAATTGTCAACTGTTTATTGATAATTGTACGGCCCAAAAAAGTACCATATCACTCAGCGATGTTAATCTTCTGTTTTTGTCTCCCAACACAACCTCTAAGTTGCAGTCTCTAGACTCCATAATGAAACGATTTAAGACATTTAATGAAAGGAAGTGGTGATGCGGGGGATGAGATCTTAGAAAGCATCGGGGATGGAAATCACCTACCTCAAAATTAAGAAACTTTCTGAGATTTCGCCTATTTTGACGAAGGTTTAGCGGTAGCTAGGATCCTAACCGATGAGGAAATTTTGACTCCGTATGAAAAGGATATGAAGAAGAAATTGATGTGCCAACGATTAGTTTTAAAATGGCGAAATAATACATCTACAACGTGTGTCATTTCTTAGCAAAATCGGATGTTTGTGTAAACGTATTTTCTGATCTGAACATGCTTAACGAAGCCATCGATAAGACCCGTCTTCAAGGATTGCACCAAAAGAAAATAGCCAAATTTTTTTTCAAATGTGATATTTTAAGGTTTTGCTGATCCAACTATATCGTTTTTATATGTCTAACTATCTCGATAATTCATATTTAATTTTCGAACCCTTGACCATACGAATTATCGAGATTCTACTGTATTTTATTTTAAGTAACAATATCTTTTATTTGGTAAAACTCCAGAATCGTAACCCCAGCATGCCGGAGATATAGATTTTTAAAATCAGTCAGATCCTAAAATTCTAGATCTCCGCCATCTTGGGGTCACCATTCTGGAGTTTTATCAGCAAATATAACAATAAACAATATTTAATTACCAAACAATAATTAGTAGATAAGATTTATATACCGATAATGTTAATTAATCCTATGTAAAGACAAATTGATAATTATATAAATGATGATTGTTCTGAGATGTATATCATATGAAAGACATGCTTTAGAATGGATGTTTTGAGAATGCACAATATAATCGGAAGCGTTATAAGATAACTAAAATTTTTAGAAGTTTGAAGGCTTTATTATTGAAGACTATAATAGGAATATGAAATATGGTTAAAAGTCTTCAAAATAAAAATATGTTATAACATTTTTTTAAAAAAAGTATAATTCTTTTCTATCTTTTATTATAATGATTCATGACTAATAAAAATATTGTTTTATAAATAATAATAATTACATATATTATTTCATAACCTTCTTCACTGTTTAACATTATACTCATTTGATGCACTTTTCTTTGCTTTTTCATCAATTTCCTTTCGATATATCGATATTTTTCTAGCTATTATCGGTGGATATCGATATTTGGTTTTGCGATATCGTAAAATATCGAATATCGATATTTTACTTTCGATGTTTCAACCCTAACTCCAACACATAAGTGCCGCAATAGAAGATTTCTGTGGCCTTGATTTCAGCACATCGGAACGACCCCTTGACAATAGTTCCATGACTCTTCCTGACAACGAAGATGCAAACAAAGTTCTTGTTTGGTTCTTCTACCAGTACCCTCCTTTTCAGAACCTCCAAGGTAATGTTTTTAAGTAGATGAATCGTTGTGGATGAAAGAATCAATTCCTACAACTTTTTTCTTTTACAAAATCATCTATTAAGTCATAACAAAACAATAATTTTGACACAATTAATACTTATACACTATCCTAGCAGCTATAATTGGATTTATGGATCTTTATTGCCCTTTTTAATAAATTAATACAATTTTAGCTTTCATGAGGTGATGTCTTAGAAATAATTTTTGAAATAGCCATTTTGAATGTCACTGAAGCTTCAAAACTGTAAGCCATAAAATAATTCTTAAATTATTTCAACCTTCACCTTTTGTAGTACTATCAGTACAATGATTTTAATTATTTTGATTCGTAATTTTTAATATCTCGATTGTTTAGTGAATTTCGAATCTTTTCCAATAAACTATGAGCAATCCCATTAATTCTCAAATACATTCTAAGAATCCAACATTTTGTATTTCTTGATTGAAAAAAAAAACATAACAAAAAACAACTGAAAATGTAACAATTAATGACGAATGCTTGTGCTTGTTTTTTTTTATTGTATTAAAATTTTTAGGTAAAATTAAAAAAAAAATATTAAACTATAACAATCTTTAGCTCTCTCAAGTGGTAATTTTAAAAGAATCTTTGTAAGCAAAAATAATGTATCAATCTCTTCATAATTCCATGGTGCAAAACTTTGAACATCTCTTCGGAAATTTACTCGAAATTTCACCTCACTCTTCCTCAAAATTTGTATGGTTAAAATTTAAGTTGTCAGTCGCCTTTTCTGTAATTCATTTTTCATTAATTTCGACATGAGATCTGTATTGCAAATAAAACTGTTTATAATTTTTATTCTTTAACTAAGGTTATAATAAAAAATTGTTTTTGATTGTGTGAATGCTTTACTATGAGAAAATATCAATGAAATAATATACTTGTCATTGCTCTTGATTTTTGTATTTTAATTAGGTTACAATCACAAGATAATGAAAAACTAGGTCATGCAGTAAAAGTAATAGTAAATGTATCTGTTGTTACCATAACTGTTCCATCAGATACTTTTTTTTTTAATTTTGATTGTTTTTAATACGGATATACCAGAGGTCTATTATTTATTCAATAAATGTGCAATAATTTCCTATTTCAGTAAAGAAACGCGAACAATTAAATTTTTGAAGTTAAAATAGTCCAAAATTATAATTACATAATAAATTATGAGTTGTTAAAGTAATGATGAGTAATAGGTAAAATAAAATTTGTAAATAAGCAAAATGTATGCATTTATCCTCCAAGATGCTAAATAAATATCAGTTGTGTCCACTCATACGATTTTTTCACCGCCTTGGATGTAAAGACCAATACAAAAACTGTTTACTGTATCTTCGGTAATATTAGTCTAATTAAGATTATTTTTTAAATTATAGCTTTTCAGACCGTTTAAATATATTTCAGATGAGCGTCTGGAATGTGCCGAGAGATTTATAGTTTTCGAGTTATTCGAAAAACTAAAGAAAAAGTAGACAAGTTTCCATTGGAGCGTGAACATAATACTTTATAAAACATGTGTACCAAGTTCAATACGCAACATCTTTGTTGGTGCTTGCCGTATTTCGATGATCTATTTTTTCGGTTTGTAAGGAATTTAATTGCATTTCCAATGACTATACATGATCAAACAAAAAATGTATACTTTTTAAATTATTCGTAAATAAAATTTTGTTTTCTTTTTAACTTTTTTTCCTCTTTCTTCTCGGTTGCTTCCGTTGATAAGACTACCAAGGGATACGGTCAGACATTCGTCATTCCCTTAAAACCTGTTTCGGTTCTTGAGACCGTAGTCTCTGTAAACCAATCGCCGCCCGTTTTTTTTTTTTTCTGTATTTAATTATCTTCTCAGTTTTCCTTACATGTTCTAGCGGAGCCCTCTTCCATACTAAACCAATTCGAAAAAAGTCTGGCAGTCTCAAGAAAGAAAACCTATGTTGTAGATACAAGTGTGTTGTCGGGCTTATTTCATGGACTTTCTGAGTATAGCACAGTTTACGAATCAATGTCACTTTTTCATATAGAATGTGAACTGCAAATGTTTATTACAAAATATAATAGCGATTTGAGAAACTTCAAATCACAAAACGTTTTTGATATTTAATACAATGAAGCTGAAATTTCAAACTTCAAGGTCTCTTTAATCCTCCCAATAAAATTAAAAGGTCTACCTTTTGCCAAATATTAAACCGCAATATATTTTTCGTTTTAGTCATACATTATTTTTTTAATCGTCTAGTTTTTAAAAAACGTGAGGGATCTAAAAATTTACCTTTTGCAATTTACCGCCAACAATTTATTAAAGAATTTATATCCTTTCAAATGATGGCTTTTTTACCATCTAAAAGTAATGAGATGTGTTGGTCAACTCATTAAAAGTTATTATTTATTTCTTAGTCTTAAGCATAAGCTTAGCAAACCAATTGTTCTGTAGGGGGAGGGGCAGGCAAGTGCCTGCTGGGCAGCCCTTCCCCCTCGGGAATATCTATCTACGCTATAATATCAGATACCTCCCAAGTGTAAAAACCAACGATTAATTTTAATCAAAATTTAATAAATTATATTATTATTTTAAGGCATCCGACTGACAAGTTTTCTTTTTTAATTCTTAGTATTTCTTTTTCAAATATTTTCTGGAGAAGAGCAGTCCCCCTCTCCCCCCCCCCCCTTCACCGCCGTATACCTATCTACTATCTAGATACCTATCTACTCCCAGGATCTTAAGCCATAATTTTAAAAAGTTATAATTTGAGAATCTGTGAAGGAATATTAGGAAAATTATAATTAACAATAAAAACCTATGAATAGAATTATGTAATTTAATATTTTCATTATGTATTTTAATATTTACATGTATTTCAAAAATAGTTTTAAAAATCTATTATTCAAACAATAAAACATTGGCATATACTGTTGTATTATAATTTGGCTTATAATGGCATGAAAGAATTTTTCATGTTTTATTCTAAGGACTATAAACTTCAGAATCCGCTTCGAAACCACCGTTTCATCATTTTATTGAGGATAAACCAGATGTTGATAAGTTTCATATCTTTGACTTCATTTCTTATTACAATTTTAGTAATAATACTTCATTTATTTATTTAAGCCAAATTGTACTTATCACCTAACATAATTATATCAAGATCAATAAATTCAATGCAGCAATCAACTCTATCATAATTTTAAAATTCTATTGATTTTAAATTTTCTGTTAATTATTGAAAAAAAAATCAAATTTTATTCTTTTTGTCCAATAAACTTTATTGAGAAATTCAAGAAAAAACTTCTTGAAAAAATCACACAATTTCTTTTTATGTAGCAATAAACTAGCTAATATATGCAATTATTTACTTTCCTAAGTAAACTTCGTGACTTCGTGACTATGGTGTTTTAAAACATCTGAATTTTTTTTCATCCTCCTTCTAAAATAGTATACTATAAAAATTCATTTTTGATTTCTTCAAACTTCCTGAAAAGACCAGAAATAAAATGGCTCTTCTAAAAGAAAAAGAAAAAAAAATCAAAATAATGTTATAAAAAAGAGTAAATAGACCTGTAATTCTAAATGACAATTATTATTATTTATTAATAATTTAATCATTTATTAAATTAATTTAATCATTGTTATATTCAACATTGACCAACATTGAACTCAAACAAAGTTTCATTGGAAACAACCAATATGAAGTCTTTAAGAAATTGAAAAAAAATTCATGAATTAATTCAAAAGGATTTTTGCACATATAGAACCTTTCTTTTGATCTTTTTTTTTTAAATATTCAAAATGAGTTTTTAAAAATATCTACTGATGTTAGGAGTATTTAGAATGTTATGGCCAGTTAAATATTAGGTTTGATTTCTAATAACTTTAATAACTTTCTAATAACCATACTGTGAATAAAATGCACCTTAATACTTTGAATAAAATGCATTTATGAATTTCTTCTTTATAATAAAATTAATGTATTTATTCAAAACACATTCTTGAAGAGTTGAAGTTAATCCTTGTTAGTTATAGTATGCTCATTAAACTCCTTCATGTGATAAAAAAAAAATTCTGATAATAATAGATTAATTGTTTTTGTTCAGTTGATGTAATTATATTTAATTAAATCAGAATAATTCTAATATTATTAATTATGTAACTCTGGGTGATATTTCATAAGAATGCTGAAAGAGAACAGGTGTGTGGGAGATTGTGTATCAAAGATCTGCTTCCTTTGGTGAATCTTTCATTATTCAAGCTACTTTCTTTTGGATGGGAAAGACATTTCTATCAGTAAAGTCTCTTCTCAAGGTTTATTTAAACAGCAATAATTCCTTCACATCCTTAATTGTTATTCCTCCGTACATATATGTAAACAATATTTATTCACATTAACATGATTGTAAGTAGTTTTGTTGTAAATATAATTAAATATGTTATACTTTAATATATACAAGTATACTTTAATTTATACAATTTTATTATTCTCAGGAGGCAATTTATCTAGGAGTAAAAATTATTTTACATGCCATATCATATCACAGGCAATAGTTATTTTGCATTTGAATAAAGTTTGATAAAACACATTTCATTTTGTAAATTAAATTTGAGCCAAACTGATTATAATATATAGTTTTTAAAAGATTGGTTAGAGATATATTAATTTTGTGGGGGGCTGAATGAACCTCTGTTTACTTTCTCTAAGAGAATACTTCACCAAAAGAAGATCATTCTATATAAATTCTGAGATTGAAAAATACATCTTTACCTCAAACTGTTTCCTGAGGGTGAAAAAGTCAGTTCTGTCAAATTATGCTCATATGTATATTATTGTATTAATTCAAATCCAATGATAGTCACATTTTACGACCAAAGCCAGGTTCAACCAAGACGATCAGTAAAAGATGCACAACAAAAGGATATAGTAATGCATAAAATGGTACAACAAAGTGAAAACTATTCAGGTCTTGTTTGGCTGTTCATAAACAGGTGTTATTTACTAAAAAGAAAGTATACTCTCACATGAATAGTTTGCTGACCAGTTAGATAACTTGCCCTTCTTGCCTAAGTTAGGGTACTTAAGGCCATCAAACCAAATTAATAATAAAAGCAAATGAAAAATTCCTCATTTTTATAAATGAAAAAGTAGTATGGCACATTTTACTTATTTATCTTATTATTATTATTTTATGGATACCATCCAAGGAATTTATATTTGCATCACCTGAATAGCTTTTTAAAATGCTAAAAACACCATTGCTTCAGGATCTATCTCAGAATTGAAAAGAGTTTAAAAATTCTAATTTTTAATTTTTATTTTCTTCAATTACAGAATGAAACATCTAACTGATTAATAATATTATTACTTTTACACATTTTCTCAGACATCATTTTTACGCTATAAAAAAAAACATGGTACAACCTTACAATGTAGCCGCCATACCAGTAGCGGTTGCCGCACTACTCCTCTCTAGTGCCATTTGTAGTAATTAACTGTTTTGTATTCAATTGTAAAATTGGTATTCATTGGAATTATTAAAATTAGATATTATTTAAAATTATAAGTGATGTTGACTTCCGGTGGTCTGGGGTTGTACTTAAAGCAGTAATAATTTAAATTACGGTAATGGCCCAACCTCAACTGACAAGGATCTGTTGGGAGTTTGTATATCCTTTGAACAAGCATAAGTCGATAGCTGTGATCTAATTGAAGCAGTAATAATTAAAATTACAGTAAGGCCCCGGGCTCAACTGAAAAGGATTCGTTGGGGTTTGATATATCTCTTGAAGGAGCATAGTCAGCAGAAGTTGGCAGCACTAATAATTTTAATAATATCTAATTAAAAGAGTAATAATTTTAATAATTACAATGAATACCAATTTTACAATTTAATACAAAACAGTTAGCACAAATGACGCTAGAGAACGGTAGTACGGTGACCTCTACCGATAATGCGGCTGCATTGCAAACTCATACCAATATTATTGATTAAACTTGTTCCAAAAATATTAATATTAAATATTTTATAACATTTTATGTTCAGTTTTAAAATAGTCAATAGCTGATTTATTAAAAAGTGTTGAAAATATGAGGCTGTTTAGCTGAAACTAATCTATCACATCATCTTCAACTAACAGTAATACCCCAGAGGTTGATAAAAGAACAAAAATCTGATGGTTCATCAAGTCAGATTGTCGGCTATACTGTTAATTCATCACCTTTTAATGGATTGTATATTACAAAATTCAATGTTTCTAAGGTTTTTATCACCAACTTTTTTTGGAGCAGCACATGATTATGCTTTATTTTATTGTCTAATAAATTGTAAAATTAGCGTACATCTTACCCCAATATTGATATAATCTAATTATTTTATTTTTTTAACAAATTTATAAATTTATCTATCCTTTAAATCATTTTTAACTATCAGCTAATTTTGCAGCCTATTTTAGTATAAATTTTGTTAGTCCCACTTTAACAAATAATTCATTTCCATTTCTTTTTTTTTAATATACACCTCTTTTTACTCAACTTATTAAAGTCCTGTCACAATTCTATATTGGAAACGATTCAAAGCCAATGTATATCAATTATTCTTGTTAAGAATCAATTAATTAAAGATTTTCCCATAGTTTTTTTGGTTACTCTCAATGTTTTAAAAGCATATAATTGTCCCCTCAGGACATTCAAATTTAAAATAAATTTAATGTATTTAATTTTATATTTAGATTTTTCACCAAAACACACACCAAAATCCAGCCATAATATTGAGAAGAAACTATTACTTTATATAGAAAATCTTTTTTGCCCAGAGGTATGCTATTCATACAATTCATTAGTAATCTTAAATTTACCTGCTTCCGTATGTTTTAAAAATGAAAATTGTCCTATATATGAAGCTGGAAATTTTAATCCATTCCATACTGAGAGCACACCGGTGCTCATCGCATCCCTTCTCAGTGGCTTACTTACTTACTTACTGCCGGGCGCTACGGTCCTACAAGGAGCTGGGCCTCCTCAAGGACCTCAAGCCAGTCATTCCTATCTCTCGCTCATGCCCTCCATCTCCTGACTCCTAGCATTGGCCCATACATCTTCCAGAGTATTTTCCTTTCCCAGACATTGAGTCTCCTTTCACTTTCATTTGTCAATACCCAGGATTAACTGCCATAAGTAACTTTGGCTCTCAGGATAGTTGTGTATATCATGATTTTTGCTTGTTTTGAGAGAGCTTTAAACTTTAGTGTTTTTGCAGGGCATGAAGGCACTTGTTACCTGTAGACAGCCTCGCATTCACTTCCTCTTTCATTTTGTTGTCATCTGTTATAACAGAGCCAAGGTACTTAAAAGTGCCTGTCCTTTCAAAACTGTGTTCGCAGATCTGCAGATCGTGGTGTTCCAGTTGCTGACTCCTGGAAGTTTTTAAATATTTCGTTTTTCCTTCATTAACATGAAGACCCACTTCTGCCGCTTCCCTTATAAACTCTTCAAAAGCTCCTCCAAGCGCTGCCATCCTTCTAGCTTTTATGAGAATGTCTTCCGTGTATGCCAAGTGCTGTGTGAGTCAATTATAAATAGTTCTATTAGGGTTGGTTAGTATTGCCCTAATAGCTTTTTCCAAGGCTAAATTGAAAAGGACAGGTGACAGTGGGTCTCCCTGCCTCAGGCCACTATTTACTGCAAATTCTTCTGAAAGCTTTCCTTGCATTTTTATCCTCATCCTGCTATCATGCATGTCATTTTTGCAAGCCTAGTGAGCTTCCTGGGAATTCCCAATTCGAGCATTATCTGAAGTAGTTCCTCTGCATCAACACTGTGGTATGCCTACTTAAGTCAATAAATAAACTACGGAGGTCAAAGTTAAACTCATATCCCCTTTCAAGAATCTGTCTTAGCAAAAATATCTGGTCGATGGTTGATCTTCCAGGTCTGAAACCACACTGGCAGTCGCCCACTATCAGTTCAGAGCACTTCATCAGCCGCCTGTTCAGTAATACAGAAAATACCTTGTAGGCTATGTTCAATAATGCTATCCCTCTGTAATTATCACAAAATAGCTTGTCGTCTTTTTATGTATGGAGCATATTGCTGTTATTTTCCACTCTCCAGGCATTCTCTCCTTACACCAAACATCCCACACCAGTTGGTATATATATATAACATTTTAGTTCATCCCCTCCATTTTTTAGCATTTCTAAATGTATGCCATCAATACCAGGAGCTTTATTGTTCCACCAATTACTTTTTCAACTTCTTCTTGTTCTGGCGGCTCCACTTCTTCATCTTCTTCCCCAGGTACATCCAGTCGTCATTTCAGCTTCTTAATGTTTTCCTCTTTATGTTGGTGCTTGGGATGTACTAGAATTTCGCTGAAATATTCCGACCATCTCCGCAATACTTGAACAGGCTCACTAATTATGGCCCTCTCTTTTGTCTTGCAGTACATATTATTTGGTTAGTAGCCTCTTTTTATTTCCTTAATCCCCTTTTAAAACTTTCTTGTATTCTTTGAGCTATGATCTTTCTGGAGATCTTTCATCCTTTTGTTCTGATGTCAGATTTTCTTGGCATTCCTCCTCCTGGCAGAGTCGGTTTGCTCTTGTCATTCTCTGTAGCGTTTTCACCTACACCTCCTTTGCTGCCAGGGTTTGTTCGCATTCTATATCAAACCAACCACATTTTCTCTCTTTACTCTTCCTTTCTAGTATCTCTTCTGCTGCTTTTCCCAAGTTTTTTTTTATAGATTTCCATTTGATGCTAATATCGTTGCTATTCATTTGGTCAGAAACACCTACCAGTTTTTCTGCCACTTTCTGTGAGAACCTTTTACCACATTCTTGCTCCCTCAGTTTACTCACATTATAAGCGTAGCTTTCCAACAGCTTCTCGAGATCGCAGGGATATTTTATGTTTAAAGGAAGATTTTCTAGTTAGTGATCTGTGTAACAGTCTGCACCTCTATAGCTACGTACATTTTGAATGCTTGATGCATACCTTTTGTGCATTAGTATGTGGTCTGTTTGGTTTTTAGTGTCCCCATCTGCTGATATCCTGGTTTCTTTGTGGATGTCCTTGTGTTTAAAATGTGTACCCATTATCTTGAAACCATTTTGTGTAGCAAAATCTATCAGCCTTAGCCCATTGTCATTGGACTCCTAGTGTTTGCTTTGCATCCCAATTGTTGGTCTGTAAACTTCTTCTCTGCCAACTTTCGCATTAAAATCACCCAGAATGATTTTCACATCATATCCTGGGATTTCTTCTAATTCTCTTGTGAGGATCCCATAGAATTCTTCTATAACATCCTCTTCCTTTTTCTCAGTTGGGACATGTACACTAATCATGCATATATTGGAGAACATCCCCTTCAGCCTTATCTTACACATTCTCTTGTTGATTAATTTATAATCTATTAAAGCATGCTTTAGTGATTTTCTTATCATGAAACCCATTCTAAAAACCTTGTTTTCCCCTTCGCTGTTTATCATTGTGTATCAGCTCAGGTCCTGGATCTCTCCACTCTTCCATTTGCTCTCCTGAATTGCCCCGATATCCATGTTATATCTATCCAGCTCCATTTTCAGATTTCTGCTTTTCCCTGGTTGGTTTAGTCCTCTTACATTCCAAGTCGCTATTTTGAGATTAATTCCTTTTTCATGCCTAGTTCGTTTCCTTAAAACAGTCCGGATATCTTTCCTTTTAGAGTTCATAATAATTTTTGTTTAAGGGGTGTAGGTTATTAGCCCTTTCAGTACCTGAGTCAGGTGGAGGGGCTGCCTTCATGGAGCCACCTGATTTACTCCCCCATTCAGGGCGGCTACCTAGGGAATGTGATCCTATGGTATGTACTGTATTTGACCTTAGTCTGTAGTGTGGGGATGAGTGAAGTGTGTCGTATATGGTGTACTGTTGTGGTGTCAGAGTTATTGTTCCCCCAACCTGGAGGACCATTGGCTGTATGCAGTCTGACCAATGGGAGATGGGGTCGCCACTTTCCTACGCCGACTTCTTAGTGACTGAGCTCGCGATACCCCTTCTCAATGACTGAGATCACACCGGTGTGCTCTGTCCTTTCAGTATTTATTAGTATTAGACTGCCTCTAAGCTCTCAAAAACTTCCTTGCCACTTTAGTACCTCTGGAAAGGATTCGAAAACCAGGAGCAGGTGATAGTTTTGGGATACCTTTCTCTGTTTTGAAATTATAAGCCTTCAAAGTTTAGGTAGGTGAACCACATTTTTAGTGAAAAAACACTAAGGGAATTTTAGAAATATTTTTAACTTACATTTAAAAATTAAAAAAAGTAGTTTATGTAACAAAGGCAGTAACAGTGACAGCTGAAGTTTTTGTTTATTGTGC
The DNA here is from genome assembly GCA_948150685.1 of Rhaphigaster nebulosa. Classification (NCBI taxonomy): domain Eukaryota; kingdom Metazoa; phylum Arthropoda; class Insecta; order Hemiptera; family Pentatomidae; genus Rhaphigaster; species Rhaphigaster nebulosa. The sequence continues at coordinate 158,360,263 of OX411307.1, forward strand.
AGTATGCTTGGTAAATTCAGCAATAGGTCTGCCGTTTTGAATGGGTTAAATTATAATTTCATGAATCCCTATTACCACGTCTGTAGAAGAAGAATCCCTATTACTGTTCAAAAAATTTCAAACTAAATGAAAAATAATGTTATTGAATTGTAATTATAGAGGCTTACTTATGATTATAGTTGTCCACTGTTATTTGAATGGAAATTAAGACCATATTGGTGTTTTATTGTTTTACTCCATTTTAGCATTATACTACAATATCTCAAAGATGGTAATTTTCTAAAGTAAAATTTAATTAATTTGGAAAAGTTAATAGCACAACAGAAATAATAGTAATTTTGATATGGTATATAATAACATGGGGTCAGGGTGGCCAAGCGGGTTAACGCTCTTTAAAAAGTGCACCTACTTACAAATCAAAAGGTTGTGAGTTTGAATCCTGGTCCCAGGATTCATCAGGCATCACCCCACTCCCGGGTATGTGAGGCCCATCAGCCTACTAGAGGCATCTCACACGGACTGGCCATAAGAGTGATGACCCTACCTCGTGTACCTAAATTTTAAATTGCGTTATGGTTTTCCAGGATATCAAATAGCCATCTGGAGGTTTGGTTCAAGGATGGTCTGCTTCAGGGAAATAAATATAGACCCTCTTGCACCTGCTGACCCCGAACAGCCATAATCCATGGATATAGACCAATTTGTCACTCTCCTTGATCCCATATGAGCAGGTCGGAAGGACACTATTGAATTGGCCCCAATGGGTACGGTTATGGAGCTATGGGTAGCTTGTCACTGTACCATGGAAACCGTGGTTCGTAGCAACGTGAGATTGGGTGGCCCTCTGCAGGCTATCTCTTCCCCCGCAAGCAATAAATGTCTGTATGAAGACCCACATCGCGCTGCCAAAGATCTTCATAGTCTATAGTGCCAACAGGGAATATAGTGATAGTTTTTAGTCATAATTTGGTTATTAATTTTTCATTTAAACAAGTAATAGATAATTGTTGAAATTTATTAGGTTTTTTTAGTAGTAAATATATTTATAGGGGGTTGAAAAAAAAATTAAAAAAAAAAAAAAATTAAGTATCAGAATTTATTTTAATATTATTTATTTAATATTTGGAAAACTTATTAATTATAACTTTTTACTTTGCATCGCTAATAACAAATGAAATTTTCAATTCTGTTTTAATTTATTTTAAGATATTAGAGAATCAAATCACCAGCGGAACGATTTTCAATCGCATGGTACAAATTTTGGGGTATGCTGAAGACCTGGATAATGTTGGGAGATCAAAAGCTTCAGTGGAAGAAGCCTTCCATGCCCTCGAAAATGCTGCTAAGAAGCTAGGACTTGCGGTTAACAACCAGAAAACCAAATTCACGACTGCTGGTCAAACCACAGGTCCTTATAAAGATTTTGTCCAGATTGGTCCTCACTCATTTGAACGAGTTGATCGGTTTTTGTTCTTGGGGTCACAGGTTAATACTGATAATGACGTTTCGGCTGAGATAAAGAAGCAAATAGCATCAGCCAATGGATGCTAATTTGGACTATATCAGGATCTGGGAAGTAGTTCTCTATCTAAAGCTACAAAAATCAGGCTTTACAAGACACTGATCAGGCCAGTGCTTACCTACGGGTCAGAAACATGGGCTCTCTCGAAGTCTGATGAAAGGGACTGTTTATAGTTGTTAGAGTCTTTATAATTCTAAACATAATCTTTTTAAAAAAAATAGCAATGATTAAATAGTTATTTGAAAAAGTTTTATCATTCTAGTATTTCTATTGGCCCCCGTACTTGACATTGGAGCATAGTTCAGGGGTTCTCTAGCTGATTGAGAACATTATAAATAAGTATGATTGTGGTTAAGAATTTTTATATATTTATACTTCTGTTTTATCGTTTTTTTTATTATGTTTATGTTTATAAATGTATCTTATGGTATGAACTTAAATCAGTTAACACTATTATTTACTGTCCACAAGTGGCATATTAATACAAATCCATTTGAGAAAAATTATGAGATAGTTATTGTGTTATTCTATGACCCAAATACGACTGATAAAACCATTCTTTAAGCTTTTGAAAACTTTGAATAGATTTCCCCATACTCCCCTTAATATTACTTTTTATGAATATTTTTTCTCGGTATTGAATAAACGAGTGAATGATAGATCCCGCAAAAGCAGCAAATTAAATTAGTAATTATTGTGCAAGTGACTTCTTCCAATTAACAATAATCTTTTGTTATTGAAATAATAATTTTTATTTTTTATTTTATTATATTATAGGGCAATATATGACTTCCAGGTATAATCTTCTTCTTTATTCAATTAACGTTTTGGGGAAATACTTCATCATCAGAATATTCTTTTCTAATTTAAACTTATTCCAACTAAAACATAACACATATATAAGCCATATTAATCATTTAAAATTATCTATAATTTAATAATATCTCTTCTATTTATTTCTCTCCCATTGTCCATAATTAAAATGTCTGCATCTATTATGCTACATATTGCTGGGAGTCTAATGTCAATGACTAACAGTTAGCTAAAGTATATTCCTATTTGATCTTTGTACTCAACCTATATTTATCTCTGTATTTGTCATAATTGTTTGCTGTTTTGATTTTTAATTAGTATTTCTATTTAAAGCTATTAAATGTTTTTTTTTGTTGTAGATTTTAAAAAATATGTATACTAATTTAAATATATGACTATTAATTTTATTATTATTGCTAATTTTAATTTTGTTAATAATATCTGCATAATGTGTTCCTAGATGTTTAGTATCTGTTTTATAATTTACTATTGTTTGGTTGTTTTTGGTAAGATGGATGGCTGGTAATATAGATGATTTTGAAAACCCTAAAATACATGATTACGCACACATAATAGAAAATTACTAGAAGCCATCCATATTACCAAAAACAACAAAACAATAGTTAATTATAAAACAGATACTAAACATCTAGGAATACATTATACAGATATTATTAACACAATTAAAATTAAACAATCATAATAAAATTAATAGTCATATATTTAAATTAACATACATATTTTTTTAAAGGTATAATATAAAAAAAATCATTTAATAGCTTTAAATAGAAATACTAATTAAAAATCAAAACAACAACTATGACGAATACAGAGATAATTATAGGATGAATACAAAGATCAAATAGGAATATACTTTAGCTAACTGTTAGTCAGTGACTTTAGGCTTCCAGCAGTAAGTAGAATAATAGATGCAGAAATTTTAATTATGAACAATGGGAGAGAAATAAACAAAAGAGGTATTGTTAGATTATAGGTGATATTAAATAATTAATATGGCTTCTACATATGTAATGTTTTAGTTGGAATATGTTTAAATTATGAAATGTGTTGATAGATGCAATAATTGTTAATTTTAGAAAAGAATATTCTGATGATGAAGTATTTCCCCGAAACGTTAATTGAATAAAGAAGAAAATTATACCTGGAAGTTATATATTGCCCTATAATAAAATAATTAAAGGAACTTCCCAAAAAATTATAAGAAAGAAGAAATAACAATCAACTTATGAATTGAGTGCATGCAATTGAAAGAAACTAAATCAAATCAAAATGTTTTTAAAAAAATTCAAGATAGTATATTTAACAAGGTAGCTGACTGAAGTTATGCAAAGGGAGAAAGCTTTCCCTTCTTGAGCATAAACTTCTGGCCTACGCTCTGCTCACAAGGTTCTTCCTTAAATTGTTTGACTACATTTCTCTTAAAGACATTACGAGCTAACGAGACCATTTATTTGGAAATAGGAATTATAGTCTTTGATTAATTTATTCGTTAGTCTTGGATGGAGGTTGACCTTAGACAACTACATACTGTGACCTATTTGAGAGGAATGATTTGAACCAGCCCATATTTTGTGGTTTGGTAAGGAGCATGTTATGGTCATCTGTGTCTTCTTTAGAGAAATCTAGAAGGTTGAGGATAATTTTAATGTTCAATAGAGGGTTGGAGGTCGTGGGTTTTTTCCAGGAAAGCGGATTGTGCTGATTAGCCTGGTGGATAGCCAGATTAGAGAGGGTTTATGAGAGTACGTTCATCTAGGAAGTTTGAAAGTTGATTTTGCACATAGCATTCCAGCGGTTTTGAAAGGTTAGGGAGGATAGAAATAGGAGGAAAGTAATGTAGAATTTGAAATTGTGTCTAATGGTTGGAGTAGGGCGGTTTTTTAAGAAGTTAATATAGAGTTTTGTAAAGAAATGTGGTATATATGATATAGTACGGTTATAAGGTCTGAGAGATAGGATTTTATTAACTTTACTGGGAACTTGTCAGACCCATAATCATTGGTATGGGATTTTTGGATGATGGTAAGAAATTCATCATACGACACTTACTATATGATAAAAATAAGTTTTCTGGCTTAAAGCTGTTCAATATCGGCAGTAGGTGAAGAATTAGGAGCAAAGGTTATGAAATGGCCATTGAGATCATCTTGGGTGACTGGGAGAAAACTGAGATTATTGGATTCTGATGAGGATAATTTTTGAAGTATTCTCCATTTGGATTTGGAATCGGGAGCATTGGAGAGAGCGTAATGTATGTGAAGGGATTTAGTACTTCGGATTGGATTCCATTACGAAGTTGTTTGAAAGACGAAATTGTGCGTCTTGCTGCTTCAATTCTTTTGATAATTTCCTTTATTTCGGGAATCAACAAAGGCGCAGTAGGACGGCATAAGGTTCGAGTTTTAAGGGAAGCATGAATGTCTAATATGAATTGTAGATTTGTGATGAGAACAATGCAAGAATATATGATGTCCCATGTGGGATGCGCTCACCGTCCCGCAGAGGGCTGAAACGCCGAAAATGTGATTGAAATTATTCCAACTCACATGTCGAGCTTTATAGCCTTGGGAATACCATTTTTTCATAAATTTTTAACACATTGAGCTATTAAAAAAAATGTTTTTCCTTATCTACCCGAAACCGTAGGTAAAAATCGTGCCCAAAAAGAAAACTTTGATTAATTAAGTGGAGAGACTATCAATTTATTGGAATCTTTTATAAAATCATTCATAATGAAAAAAAAATGCTGAATATTATTGTTAAATATAATTTTCTTTATTTAAAAAAATAGTTCTCGTACAAAATTATGAATTTTATAAACATTTCAATTTGTTTTTTCTCGTACAAAAAATTATTGCAGTAATTACCAAATTATTTTGAACATATTAAATAACTATGAAAACCGTTAAATTAGCTACACTACCATGCTGTTTTTCTACCCAAAGAATTTCCGGGGGAAGGAGATGTCTTAGAACAGCCATTTGGCGTGCTTCACCATGAAAACAGAATTAGTACGATTGCACTTTTTCTAAAATCTGAAATAAAAAGGAAAAAAATGTGGTCGTAACAATGTTAATAAATGAGGAATAACATCATCACAACCCAGTTTTTCCATAAAAAAGGAAACGACCAGGTCTTTCTTTTCCTTAGTCGGGTGTTCGACTTTATTTAACATATAATTATGGAGCTCCTCCCTTGTTACCTTAAATTGTAAGTAATCATCCATAGATTAGTCACACTGAAATCACAATAACTACTAGCGTCCACAAAGGATGATAACAAAAAAATTATGGGATAATAAAAACTCTTCGAAGCAGGCAAGAAGCCAATCATTAATACCGAGAATTGTTTACATGGAGACAAAAACAACAGGATCATAAAATAAGGCGATAAATTAAAATACATTATCTAAGAATAAGAATTGAAATTAAAAAATTGATATTCAGTTGTCATTTTATGTTACTAAAATCACTATGCAAGAAAACAAAAAAATGAAGTCGTACAGGTCTGATTTAATGGAATTCATATTTCAGCTAAAGTCTATACTTGTAAGACTTGGTATCATAAACCTGTCCAACAAGTTTTGGTTATATTGTTACATGTAATACTTAAATAATAGGTAATTGCATATCCGTAAAAACTGATAGGTACATGATTTTTCTCAATAATCGGGTAAATAGCTTTAAATGTCTTTTTGCGAAAGTTTTTGTCTCATAAAAAGAAATCCTCTTCGTTTTAAAGAAAGTATTTTTTAATAATACTCCATATTTTTAAAAATATAATAAAATCGATATATACATACGATATATATATATATATATATATATATATATATATATATATATATATATATATATATATATATTTTTAAATTAAACTAATTAATAAACAGTTTATCGAACTAACTCGCACTAACTCCGAATGTTGGCAACATCTGGGACTGAGTATGATATTTATTTTATATTTAAACTATATTATAAGCAATCCAATTATCGGTAAATTTTATAACTAAAGAGAATAAGAAAAAATAAATAAATAAAGAAGCAATGATAGATAATACGATCTCTGTGATGGAGGGAGAAAGATGGCTGGTGGGGGATGAGTTTAGGACCAGTATTGGCCCACCGGTGTCAGTGGTAAGATCTGGTGGCATGCACGTTACGTGTTTGAAGGAATATCGTGTTTTTAGGATCATGTATACATCAAATTGAAATTTGATTGATAGCTAAAACAACTGATGATTTTTGATTTTCTGAAGATTTAACCAATTCGAGATTAAACAATTAAGAAATTTGATTAAATTATAATAAGGGATCATATTTAATAATTTATATATTTAGCATAATAGTAAAAAGAAATTACAATTTTTGAAAATGACTCTAGACTATATTTAATTCTGAAAGTATGCAAAAATAAAATTAGTAATAAATTGTTTGATGAAATTTGATGATGAAATCACAAACCACTCATTTTCCAACAATTACATTTTTTTTTCGAAAAATTTAAAATCAATTTATGTCCGGAAAATCCAGGGGACACGGAGTGTGTATGATATACTACATAGTTCCTAGCTAGCTGAAGTATTTAATATTAATATTAGGTGTTTTCATAAGTAAATGGCCAACTTCTGTGAATTATCGAGGTTTTTTTTTAAATATGTTGCGATCTACTCACTAAAATCTTGATAATTATCACAAAAAACTTGAGTCTTGTTTAATGATAGGTGGCAATGATGGAAGGGATATTAAACCAGCAGGGTATTTTATTAAATATATTACTTAACTAATATAATTCCATAATTAGCTTAATTTTTTATGATATATAAATTGAAAAATAGCCATAGAAAAAAATTGCAGATTTTATTTTATTGTCTGATGGTTGTTGGTATGGATGTCTCCAAGCATGTTTTCATAATTTCGAATATTTCCAGACAAAGATAATGTTGAATCTTCAGTATGCAAATCCGGCATGCAGGAGACGATCTTTTCTATTCCCCAAGCTTTAGTATGACGAAGCCGAATCACATAAATATGTTGAACCAAAACAAGAGTAGGTAATGCTATTACTGTTGAATGTAGATCAGGTAACATTGAGTGATGTTGAGATATCTTTATCGATTGATAAAATTCCACTAATGTTATAGGTAGTTCTCAGTCATGCTCTTACAAGTTCGCTATCTTGCAAGGTTGGATCAGTTTATAGAAAATAAAATTATAAATTTTCCTCCGAAATTGTTATAAATCGATTAGTAAAAAAAAAATAGACTGGAGTACTGATTCAATTCTATCTTGTAAACATAGCACCTTGCCAATGTGGTAACAAAGTGCTGAGTGGGAAATTCAAGAGTGTTTAAACAGCAGACACTCTCATTCCTGAGTACCTAGTTCGATAAGATAAATTTATTGCTGCCTGTTCTAGTTTACTTAGTCCTTACCATAGTTCTGCATTCCATTAAGATGGAATATTTAAATTGAATCAGAATATAAAATATATTAGAAATACCTAATTTTTTTTCGTACTGACAACCAGATTTTTAATATAGACATATTATTAGAATTTTTATACCGAATTAAATAAGAATTATAAAATTTTATAATGCGCCGACATTTCCACAGTGTTTTTACTAATAAAACCACAAATCATACATAACTAGAATAATTTATTCAACAATAGTCAGCTTATAAGGGTCCCTAAATTTATCTTTCTTCTCAATTCCCCAAAAATTGCAGTCTGCAAATTTGTTTGGCGATACGAATTCCTGTCATTCCGCAAACGTATCCGAACCATGTCAAATCCTATTCCTCCATAATAGCCTGGGATTGGTTTGTATATTATTTGTTCGATGTAACTTGAGTCTCGGTGGATAGTTTATAATGCGCACTGTTTCACATGACTATCCTGGGGGGTGTAATTTATTTATTTATTTTTTAATATATTGTAATTAGTAATTATTTTTTATTGTCACAACATGGGTATGACATTTTTTCAAAAAAATTTGGCATTCAAGCTAATATTCGATAAAACTCGTCAGTTTTATGATAAAACTTTTCTTTTTTTTTTTCCCTTATCCCAGGCGCGTCATATATACCATGCCGCACAACAAACTGTCCGAGCCTCAAATTACACCAAGAACGTACTATTTCTAACACGATATAAACAAAATAAAATACTAAGTGTTCCGAACATCTATAATAATACAATTTTTTTTTCTCTTATCACTTATATCTTTTCGCAGTAAAATTAGTTATGGATTTAATTCGTGAAATATTTTCAGTGAAAGGAAAAAAAATTAATTGATAAATTTGAAAAAAAAAAAAATAAAAATAGACTTGATTTATTGAAGAAGAAAAAAAAAACTAAACTCCATAATAACAAACAGTCAATAAAAAAATATTTTTACATCATAAACAAAAGTTTGAATTATTTTTAATATTGTTCAATGTATTTTTTAAATAGTTTTTTAATTCGGATCCTGACAAAAAAAAAATTAGTTTTATATTGAAATTACTTTCACATTGCAATTAGTTTATTATCACAAATTGTTATATTAAAGTTTAAAAATGCAATGTTTTAGTAATCTAAACAAATTTAGTTTAATAATATTTACTGTTCCCTAACAGTAATAAATTCAGTAGTTTGGGTGTTATGATATAAAATGTTCTAAAATCACTTCTACCTTATCAGCAATACCCTTAAACATTATAATTTCACTGGATATTTAAAAATATTTTTAATATTCAGTTAATTGTAAAAACGTAATATAATAAATGCATATATATCATTAAGGATAAAACAGCCTTACAAAGTTAATCTTTTAATAATCTTCACAAATTTAGTATTTTAATATTTATCGCTCTTATTCGAACATTATTAAATTTATTGTTTAGTTATTAAGTAAGGGAATATGAATCTATTCAACTGTTATAAAAAAAAAGAAGTTGTTGTTTTATTGTTTTGTTTTTTATTTTATTAATTTTTTTAAAAATTATTTAGCCTTGTTTTTTCAATTTAATGATTATTTACTTTTTTTTGTCTCTTTTCTTTAGAAAGTTAAGAAAATATAATATAAAATATTTTTACTGTTAAAATTATAATAATTTGATATTCTTAATTATTTAGATATAATTACATGTATTGTTGTTAAATATTAAAAAATGGATATCTTGATTTTTGCTTATTATCAAATTCAAATATTGTTTGTTAATTATTTAGCTCATATTACATATTGCATCTGGTGAATGTATTTCCCTATCTTTCAAATCATGGGATGAACCAGGTTTTTGGAGCCCAGTGGTGACCAAGCAGTCTCCCAGAGATACAATGTGGTCCCGAATCTCTAAAAGGGCCCTTATAATCTGATTTTAGACTAGTTTAAATATTAAAAAAAATGAAGAATAAAATCTAACAGTCTTTTGAATCTGTACTATTTTGAAATTAAACAAGTGATAAAAATCTTGCGAACCTAGGATAAAAAACGTACTTGTCATAGGTGGAAAAAAATGGCGGAAAAAGGTCGCATATTATATAATATTGAAATTTTGTGATAAAATAAAACAAATTTAAGCAGGAATTTTCAAATTTCTCGAACATTTTCTCTTTTCTGGGACTGCCTTAGTATTTTTTAAAGAAACAAAAATTATTTTTAAAAAATAACAAATTAAATCATTTACTGTTATAAAGTTTATAATATATATACTTAAGTAAGGTAACGAGGTAATCGGTTTTATTTCACCTATGTTTGAGACCTGAAGACTACTCTGAGGGCAGTGGAACTGTATTATTTTTCTTCTAATCTCGGAAGGTCCTTTCGTTGGGCTCGTAAACTTTGTGGATCAAAGGCTCTATGACTGAGGAGTAGACTTAAGAGGACACAGCCTTGTGTATATATAGACATAAACAGTCTATTTTTGATTTGGTCCCAAGCCAGGCAGACCAATAACAATACTTCTTCCGTTGAGCATTCTATACACGACAGTGCTGCATTTGCAACTCCAGATAATCACGAATTCCGACTAAAACAAAAAATATTAAAAAAGTTATATGTGCATTTTCGTGAGGAATTGTAGAGCTACGTGAGTTGGCTTAGAAGAGGGTTCTACAAACTACGGCCCGCGAGCACGAACAATATGCCTCCCACCTCCATAATGTATTCGTTAATACATTGTAAAATTTAATGTTTATTGTAAAATATATAATGCAAGTATGTCGTCCAAAATAATCAGATGTTTTTATTTATCGGTCAGTTAAAAAACACAGTAACTGATATACATAATGAACATGAACATGAGAACATTTTAACTGAAATTAATGATATGTATGTTGGTATGATGCTACGTCATGGCTCTTGGAATTTATTGTTAGTGGAGGAGTCTAAAATAAAATTAAAAATTAATATATTTTTTTTTTGTATTACAATTCTATATTTTTTTTTACATTTCTATTATTTACTTCTATGATTTACTATTGTATACATAGGATAGGTGGGGGTAAAAGTACAATTTTTTTATTTAGAACAACTGATCATCAATTTCCTCAATATTCTACATGAAGTTTATACATTACGAGCTTCACTGTATCCTGTCCAAGAGCCTTTTCCGTTGGAAAATTATCAACAGAGGTACGATGTAGCAAAAGTACGCAGTTCGTTTAATTTTAAATGTTCGTATAAATTATGTCTTTGTTATCAATACAACCGTCTTCTTTAGTCTCTTGAAATCGGTATGTGTCGGCTACTCGTTTGTAAAACACTCATTCGTAGCCATCATAAATGTAATTAATTTTGAAGACATAAAACCGAAAAACATCCTTGGCATTGCCTTGTATCTTTATGATAGAAATGTTGCCTTTCTGGAGTAAGGTAAAGCCTTACTCATCCTGATCAGATGAGCCTGAAATCATCCTGATCTAATTGGGAGAAGCGCATTTCAAGGTCAGAGCTAGCTGTCGCGCAGGGTCATATTTGTGTCCGACCCTGAACTTGAACTTGCAAGTTTCTTTACGGTTTGGAAGGCAAAAAATTTCCTTTTAGATTTTTCATCAGTTTCCTGTTTTTTTCCTTAGCTGCTTCTGCTTCAAGCCGTTCTTAATTTGGTACCGATGTCAGCAACACAGATTTTAAGCCTTGCTTTTGCTCTATCTTCTTATTTTAATTTTTGGTAGACTGTAGGTATTAAAACCTAGAAAATAAGAGCTGTTAATTTGGAACTTGCGATAAACCATTGTATAGTGAGGGAAAAATACGCTCATGTGTGCGTGTGCTTTTGCCCCATAGGATTTGCGAACTTTTATCCCCTTCTGACCATTTAGTTTTTCATGGCTCAACAGGTTAGTGAACTAAATAAGCATTGGTGTTTGTTTGATGAATTAAAAAGTCAAATGCACCCGTATCAAGAAAAAAAAAGGGCGTAAACGAAAGCTATAGTCTTTTCCACAAAATGATTTGATGAATTATTGAATACATTACACCAAAATTGTTAAATAGTGATTTACCTCATTTTTTTTAGCTCACAGTGCCGTTTCACAACTGGTACTGATCCAACGCACACACAGACTGGTTGCGAGCTCATGAAACTATTATGATATTTTCAAAACACCACTGCGTACTTTTGTCCCACCGGTACTTTTACCCCCACATACTATATATATATATATATATATATATATATATATATATATATATATATATATATATATATATATATATATATATATATATATATATATATATTAATAATAACAATAATTGGGGTGATGTGAACTTTGTTTAGTAATATCAATATGCCATCGGACAAAAAGTTTTAGAACCACTGGCTTAAACAGTATAATATTATAAAATATCATAAAAAATATCATATCCAGATAATGACGAGAAAAAAATCTTTACCCAATGCAGTATAAGTATACTGTTTGTTATTTGACATGAAATGTCCTATTTCGCGATAACATTAATAAAAAATGAATGGGTGTTATGAAATTAATTATAAAAATATGCCTTTGAATGCAATGAAATTTTTATAATTTCAAAATCTAAACCACTCTTCAAATTCTCACTGAAATAAAAAAGAAAATGAACTGGCATTTCTGAATGATCATTACGCTTATAGGAGAATTAGTTCTTATAGCTTTCTCATATAAATTAAAATTCTATTATAATAAATAATAACAAATCAATTGATTGATAGATTGTTATCATTTTCAGTCATGTAATGTGTGTAATTAATCGCCAATCGTATTCAGTGTTTTTGGCCGAAATCATTTGTTAACCATCAATGACTTTATAAACTGAAATCATATTTATTGTATCAATCACTGTTACCAATAATTAGCTGTTTGGAAACTATTTATCCATACTTCATAAATATATATTAATAAATAATAAATAAAGCATTATTGCTTAAATCTATTTTTTTGGATTATTTTATTTAAATTATTTAAAATAACCGTTGAATCCAGCCATCCGTGCTTCACACTCAAGTAAATCTGATTGTCTAGAACTTCATCGGTTTTTTCGCATGTCTCGCGGTAAATTACTTAATCTTCTCGCTCCAGTAAGATTATATCTCAAGTGAGATTGAGATCACCCAACCGTTAGTGACAATGAAACAAAAGAGTTGCGACTGTTCTATATTATAATTAGAATTCAAGCGCAATTAGTTGCAATAATGTCTCGACTAAATGCAACGCAAGTCCGGAAAAGGAGCACAGGTAGATACGGGACGATGACCCATGACGAAGGAGGGAGAGAGTGATCAGCTGACGAAATGCAAATAGGAGGCGGAGGAGAGACCATGAAGCAAGGAGGGAGGAAAGGAGTGGGGATTGTTGTGAGACTGGCCAGTCGGCCGACCGTCACCATGGAGGAGGCTCCGCTTTTGGATCAGCCAGGTATTAAATAAACTGCTACTCAATTTCGTGTCGACATTGCCTCTCTTGTATCTCTTGGAAAAATGCATCTGTCGAATCTCTGCTTACTAGACGCCACTCAGGGCTCCTTCACTATGCTACTATATTTCTGCTGAAGTTATGTGCTTCGTTTCCAATGCTGTGATGGAATCAATCAGTGATCGGGGCTGTGATACGTTATCTCGATGCGTACGCTAAGTGATGTTTTCGGAACGCTATACCCCTCCGATTCCTAAACTCTGCAACGAGGAGGAATTTATTTTATTTATGCTCGTTTTTTAATATTCCGCTGTAGTACGCAAATCGTACCTTAACGAACTGTTTTCTTGTACATTACACGTGCTTTCTAACGCAGTGAAATATCTGGTCTATATATTCGCATTAAACCGACCACTGTCCTAATTGTTATTAGTTTGTTTAAGTGGTTCTAGTGTGCACATTCATTTATTTCACATATACATATATGTGCATATATTGTAGGTGTATTCATACAGTGAAATTTTTGGGAACCATTTATTCAAATTAGTGACCATGCCTGTCCTCTATTCAGAGGTTTCACATGCTTTCGAAGGTTGCAATTGACAGCACGGAAATACCTTGCGCATGACAATGTATGTCCTCCTCGGTCAATTTGCGATACGCTATGCAACTCTGTTAAAATAATCAAATTCTAATAATCAAAAAGTAATAAATTCCAAACTGAACGAAACAAAACCAAAAAAAAAAGTTTGTGCAAAAAGTGATACAGGTTTCCTCGCTTCAGTGAAACAGTTTAGTTGGAGCAAATCCTTAAGAAATATTAATGGCAACTGTTGGAAGAATTGTTACTCCATAGCCTGCCAAGCATGGATAAGTGCTAGTGTCCATTTTCACCTAAAGTTTAGTGATTAAGTTATTACTGTATCTATCTGCTTCATCGGAATGTTATAATGATATGAACTCTGCAATTCATAATGCACGCATGGAAATGAACTTTCGTGATTAATGTAATTTTTTACATTTATAGTTACTGATATATATATATATATATATATATATATATATATATATATATATATATATATATATATATATATATATATATATATCAGTAACTATAAATGTAAAAAATTACATTAATCACGAAAGTTCATATATATATATATATATATATATATATATATATATATATATATATATATATATATATATATATATATATATAAAGTATTGAATCGATTGATCAACTCAATTATGGTAGAAAAAACAAAACAACAGATGTGCAATTAATATTTGACAGATATAAAAAAAAAATAAACACAGTTCAATTAAACAGTTTGTAAAAAATTTTCATTAGGAAACACGTACAGCAGTGCTATTCATGTTATAAGCGAATTACAAAAAAATTCAACATTTCTACAAATACACTATATCCTACTAACGTAGAGGACGATAATAATTTTATGACTACAGGGTCTGTAATTTCGGGGTGATTTTAAATGTGTGCGTTTTATTTTTTTTTTTTTTTAGACGGTCCTCTTATCTTTTAGAACTTATTTTGATCAATTAAATTATTGAAAACAAAAATGTACAGTAATAACGATAGAAATAAAATAAAACTCTTGGTAATACAAGAGAATATGGTTTATAGTCATCATATTTATTTAATTTTAATACCTATCGAATTGATATTAATGAATACGCAATTTCCTTCTCTAACTAGTAAACAAAAAAATATATCTAGACTGTTTCCTACGGGTGGATATTTTTATTTATTGCTAAACTAAAGCTGAAATTTAAGAATCATCTATTAGCTTTATGATAAAAAATGAATTTGTAAATCAATAAATATTTTAGTCGATGGTGTAATAATGATTTTTGTTTTAAGAATTAGATGAAATCGGATGGATATCAGTAATTGGCTAAATGATAAATTGACTTATTAAATGTTAGAAAATTAAAGCTGTAATAATTGTTCCTATTATTAGTAGCTTTTTGAAATCTATAAAATGCCCGGAAATTTCTTCTTCTTTTTTTTTATATACTCCTTTTAGGAATATTTAGTAAAAATCACCTGTTCGGATCCTATTCGCATTTCCGATTATATGTTTTTATAAGATCAAATTTCATTTCATTTTTTTCAGAAAAGATGTATAGATCATATTAGAATATACGAAAGTGTATTTCGCATTAATCTAGAAAAGGAATTTCGGTTAAAAATAGCTTAACAATCGCAATTCATATCTTTCTTGTTTTATGATTCGAGGAAGTAAACTTCCTCATAGTTCGGCGTTCTTATCAACAATGATAACATTGTATTTAAATTAAATATTGCTAAGAAAATTGCATTTGAAGGGATAAGTTTCGCAACTACTTTCTTTAAAAAGTTGAATACTTTGTAAGTTCTGTATAGATTTTGCCCATAACTACTGTATTTAATCTTTAGTTTTAATTTTATTCCTAATTTATTAAATTACGTTGATTGGGATACAAAAAAATAAAGATAAAAAAAAATAGATTTTTTTTCTCTTTCTCTTTCTCTCGGTTGTATATCGACGTCGTTTTTTTAAAAAGGCCAAAAATTCAAAATTTAGGGTTCAATTTATTATGGGACATAAACACCACCTCTATCGATTCCCGCTCACGATATTTAAAAAAAAAAATTGAAAATGGTCTAAAAATCGACTATCGATGCGCACCAACACTGACGACTCTCAGTCGTCACTCTGGCTTTAACCAGTGCTAGAAGCCTTAAAATATATTGTAATTATAAAAGTTTTACCACCTAAATAAACTCCTACTGTGTACAATAAAGAATAAAATTTAATAAATATATATTATCATTCGGAGAAAAAAGTTTACTAAATGGCACTTACGTCTTTTTCAAAAAACAACCACAATATAAATACAAACAATGCCAATTACAAAGAAGTATTTTTTAATTTTTAATTTTTTAATTTAATCATTTATTAAATTGTTCGATATGTTTAAATTATAAATCTGTTTGGCATACTATGAAAAAATAAGTTGGAAATACTTCTAGCTGGGTACTAACACATTATACGTATAATCTGCTCATTTTCTGTTCATCTAGTAGTATAAAGAATGACAACTATGAAATTTAAGGGACAGGAATAGATATGAATCGGGGTGAATTACATTAACCCTGAGTAAGTCATTGAGGCCAAATTTTCGGAAAACAGTCCAGGCCAAAGTGTAATGTTTCAAGGCAACCCAAAACAACTGTTATTTTAAATTTGATTTATTTATGGTGCTTCTCAAACCCATCAACTTCACGGAAATGAGGCTTCTAATTCTTCATCTCTTTCACATCTGGGCCACTGGAAAATAACAGACTAAACTTCACTGACCTAAGCCGTTTCTCAACTGAACGATAACTAGCCACTAACATAAACAGCGAAAATTCGTGGGACTTGCTCCCAAAACACGCGTATATCTCAATAGAATGGAAACCCGTCAAGTTTTAGTATCCCCCTAAAACTGACTTAAGAAGATTCTGAAATTCATATTGATATGCAAAGTTGTACAGTTGTGCGCTAGATTTTAATTTAATTTTTAAAAATTCATAATCTTTTAGATTACAGATCCAAGTGATTCCTAAATTAATAATTAGTAGGTTATCAGATACCTTCCCCTGACTGAAAATTCTCTGCTAGATCCGATCAAATGCTGTTTACCTTGAAAACGTAAACTTATCGGATTAACGATAGCATATACGTTATAAAAAGAGGAGCAGCAAACAAGTTTTATCTTCCGAGTCTAAACTGGTGATAGCATCCAAATAAATTATGAAACAAATTAAAAAACGTCTGCCAAGTAGGTCAGTATAGCCATTTCTATTGGCTACAGAAGGGAAAAACAAAATAATATATTGATATGGATTTTGGTGAAATTGATCTTGGATAATTTACAGACTCGTTTCCAACTTTGGGCCAAATCGAACGAGCCGTTTTTGAAATATAAGTGTGCCAAGGAAAAACGTTTGCACATGCGCAAGCGAAAGTACTAAGTTGAATTTGATAAATTTCAACCAGCCCGCACAATCTCTAAAAATTTCATCAGAATTGGATTAACGGTAGTAGGCAACTTGTCAATCACATGGATTTGAGGGCAGTCAGACATCCACAAACAAAATCTGTTCCTGGATGTCTAAAACTTAAAAAGTAAGTGGAATTTTTCGATTCTGAGAACATAAATTTTGTTCGTTTCCTGCATGAATACGAAGCTTCCCTACCTTCGGTAGTGAGGAAGCAAAAATATATAAAAAAAATTTTTTCAATTCTTACAAGAGCTTTAAGTCACTTCAGTCAAGTTCAAAATACTCCAATTTTATTTAATAATAAATAACTTAATAAATCAAAAAATATTCCAAAGCCAATTATTAACTCACATTTGTCGACAAAAACAAATAATTAATTTGTCAGTTGTTATACTGTTTAATATATAAATGGTGATCGAAAATCCATAAGAGTTTATTCCTCAACTCATCTTGGAAACACAACTCTCCAAGAAACAGCTCAGTCAAATGATTAATCCTAACCCGAAATTTCTAAATTAATCAAAGCAAATTTGTGTAAATGCAATCCTTATTTATGATTTTCATGATTACATTTATGAGCAAAAATAACTAAAATAAAATTAATTCATATTCGAAAACCAGAAGATTCTCTCACCCATCTAATAAATGTTCATCTCTAATTTAAATATTGGTGGTCAGTCAGGTCAGAGATTTTCAAACGTTTTTGTCTTCGCCACTCTGAAATTATTAAACAAAATAAAAAAAATTTATTCAGGCACCTCTTTTTTTTTTTTTTTTTTTTACTTTTATAAAATAAATAATAAAGCAAAGAAGTAAATAAAACAGAAACATAAAAAACGTAGAATTGTAATGAAAACCAATATTAGTTATTTATAAATGTTTTAATTATTTGTTAATGTAATTTAATACTTTAATTACTATAATTAGTTTAATTTAATAATTTAAAAATTTAGCGGCACCCTCGAGGCGTCACCAAATCGACTTGCGGCACCAACTTTGAGAACGACTTGCTTAAAGTCATTTTAAAAATTCGTAAATTTTTTTAATTTAAAAAAAAATTCATCGTTTTAGCTTTAAAACGCGTTAAATTTCGGCTGTCGGTTTCATAATAAAATTTAAAATTTATATTCTGTGTAATATGGTTACGAATTTTTTTATGTTTCATTATTGAAATGTTTAGCTATTAACCATGTATTATTTGTATGCCAGTAAAATCAAACGCATATTTAACCATTCAAATAAATAATAATCTTACATTTTTTTAAAAATTATTATTATCAATCATATTATAACGATACCTAAATTAAATGGTACGTAAGATGAGAAATAAAATAAAAGTATAAATAGCATTAAAACATCAGAAGTAAGTAATAAAGTATCATTTCACTCATGGTAAAAAAAAAAGTACCATTTTCTCATTTATAGAAGTGGATGGACGGGAATGATTACGCTCAATAAAGTGAAATTTCCGGAAGATTATAAAATCAACATTCGAGTCAACAAAGTGAAGAAACACTCTGACACATTGATAAAAGAAACAATCGGCTGAATAGAGAGGGGAGATAATTCGAAACAGTTGATATAAGATAAAAAAATAAACTCGCTAGACGAGATGGACATGAATGAACGAACACTAACCTCAAGGAATGTTGATACTAATTAATTTGTTATTTAAGATTTTCAATAATTATTAGATTATTTTTGAAAGATTTATTTTTTTTCCTTTGGGGAAATAGATTACAATAATAATAAGAATAATATTCACAACAATTTTAAATTTAAAATTTTGTAAAATAATTATTTCATGTTACAACATTTCACAGTATATGTTATAAAATTAAGAATAATTTAAAGGCTTTACGCAATTTCGTTTTTAACAGTAGAAAAACGCAACAAAAAACCGACATAGTAAACAGAAAATGAATAATAAATACACTAAATAAAATAGAAAATAGATTCTAAAACAAAGACTTTAGTCTCTTATGTAGCAGTCAATAACTAAACAACCAACGTTTCACCAATTCAGGCATCATCAGGACTGAAAATCTTCTCAATGCAAATTGGAGATAGTACATCCCACTGCAACAGATTTTACCAAATACATAGTCGTCAACTTACCGTCAATTCAGTCAGTAATGCTGACTGGAGATAACAGGTACATTCTACGTATGCAGAAAAATCGAATAACGATGCAATGACTAAGTAACGCGTAAACACCCTCAATTTGAGAAAAATGATAAATTAATGAACTAATTAAATGAAACACCCTACTAGTAATTTTAATATTGCCTCTCGTCGCTACTATGTTAATGTCTTTTCGACAAGTGAGTTTTCAATCGCAAACGGCGTATTCTCTCATGTTTGAGTTTGACATTGTATCGGCGATATCTTGAACCGATTAAGTATCTATTTGGTTAGTCTGTTGAAGTGGGATGTACTATCTCCAGTCTGCTTTAATAAGATGATGCCTGAATTGGCAAAACATAATAATAATTGTTGTCCCTTTTTCGAGTTTTCGCTCTCATTATTTATAGTTACTATCATATAATCTATTCGCAGCCAGACCACTAACGTATTTTTTAATCCTAATCCTGAATATGTATATGTATGTATTTTGTACCCCGTGTTCAATCTGAACTCTTAACGGTACGGAATACATCAGTCCGAAAATTTGTAATTTAGCAGAAGGTATAAAATGTCATAATAAAGTCTATTCTGATAGGATAGTCAAGATGTGGGAGATAAAAATCTTCCGCAACATAACCATGATCTAGGAACAAGGTGTATAAAGAAGAAAAAAAGAAGAATTCCCCAAGAAACTGGAAGGTCATGAAGGGGAAGACAAAGGATTCATAGCGGGACATAGAGCAATCTTTCAGCACATACAACCAGGGGCGGATCAAGAGTTAGTTTTTAAAGGGAGAGGGGGGAGGGCTAGCAGAGCAGGGTCAGAACTGGAAGGGTAAGCTCAATTTAGCCTCAATACCAATAAAAGTCAACAGTTTTATAACAATACTCATTGTACGTAATATATTTCGAAATAAATAGCATCATCTCCTGACATTAACATTGGCTATATTAAGGTCAATACAACCAAAAAGCAGAAACAAATATTTTTTATTTAATATAAATTTAAAATTTGCTACCCTCTAAATTTTACCACCTGAGGCGTGTTCCCTTTGCCACCACCCTAGTTCCGACCCTGTATCAGGATGACCACAGAATTTGGGATACTCCTAGATTAGATAAGATACTTGTAAGAGCAGGCCGGGATTTTGCTATACATTTTTTCATATTTTTTTAATGTTTGTTTATATTCTTCCTTTGAAACGCCATCATTTGCAATGCATATTTATAAGGAAATATGGGAAGGATGGTATGCCGAATTATGTGCAGTACAGGCCCCGATGCAACTTTTTGTTTTTCAACTCTTTTCAAATCTTTCAACTTGTTTTAAACAGTCTAGCTTCAACAGCCGAGCTGTAAGGATCTAGGTGATTAGTGCTCTCCAACAGGATACACAGATAAGAGTTTGATTTAAGTTTTATATTAATTTGGTTTTGTTTTTTTCTATTAATTAGATTAGAGGTATTTATATATTAAGATAGTTTTGTTAAATTTTATTTTTAATTAAATTTTAGTATGTAATATAGGATTAGACAGTAAAATGTCTGTAAGAGGTGATGGGAGGGAGGTAGTTCCTCCAGATATTGTAAATAAAAATCAGGAAATAATTAATGTAAACAATGAAAATAGAAA
This sequence comes from Rhaphigaster nebulosa, assembly GCA_948150685.1. Lineage (NCBI taxonomy): Eukaryota > Metazoa > Arthropoda > Insecta > Hemiptera > Pentatomidae > Rhaphigaster > Rhaphigaster nebulosa. The sequence continues at coordinate 158,381,319 of OX411307.1, forward strand.
ATAATATTGTAATAGAAATAAATAGTGATACTGCTAAAAAATTCCCTCAAATAGACAATAATTTGGGAAAAATAAGATTAAAACAGAAAGGTATTACGAACCGACAGACTTAGGCCCATATTTTGTTTTTATTGAGAGTATTTCTTCAGAAGGGGCAGGAATAGGTAGATTACATCCAATGTCGATAGGAAAACTGTTACATAATTCGTGTCCGGAAATATATAATAATATTCCAAATATATATAAAATTGGTAGAAATAGAATTAAAGTGGAAACCAGGCAAGGAGAACAAGCTAATGCATTGGTTAGGTCAGAAAATTTGAAAATGAAACAAATGAACGTTTATATTCCGGGTTTTACATTAGAAAAAAAGGGAGTTATTAGGGATGTGGATTTAGACTTATCAGAAGCTGAAATTCTAGAAAATTTAAAAACATTATATGCCGACACTCAAAAAGTTATCGGTGTCAGACGATTTAATAAAAAAATGAAAAATAAAGAAACTAATAACTATGAATATAAACCTACTAGGTCAGTGTTGATTACGTTCAGAGGTCAACTTTTACCTCGATATATCACGATACACCACGTAAGGTGCGAACTCCACCCATACATCCAGTCGGTAATACAATGCCAATCTTGTTTCCGGTACGGTCATAATACTGCGCAGTGCAAAAGTACAATAACACGTAGTAAGAAATGCTCGGATAAACATGAAACCGACAACTACCCACCTAATACATTATTAAAATGCATTAATTGTAAAGGGAATCACTCCTCGCTAGCTAAAGAAATATGTTCTGAATTCATTAAACAGAAAAATGTTAAGGAACAAATGAGCAACTATAGCCTAACATATAACGAAGCTAACGACAAAATAGAAGGAAAATCGTATAGTTGGGTAGTAATAGGGAAAAATTTCCCAGGTTATAATATCATTAGATCGCATCGAAATGACGGTTATGGAGGTGTAGCCATCTTAATAAAATCGAAATATCATTTTAAACAAATTCACAATATTCATAGAGTTCAAGATATTGAAATAGTCGCTGCGAATATATCCATTTCCAAAAATTTCAAATTAAATGTTGTATCGTTTTATGCAAAACCCGCTAAAAAAGCAACAATAGACAAATGGGAAAATCTTTTAAAAAGTTTTCAACACCCCATAATTATAGGCGGTGATGTAAACACTCATCATTATCAATGGGGGTGTGACTTAAGCGATAAAATCGGAGAAAATTTAGTTTCAGCAACTGAAAAAACTAATCTTGTTCTCTTGAATGACGGCTCCCCAACCTTTGTAAACAATATACGTCAGATAAGAAATATTGCAATAGATATAACTTTAAGCTCAATAAACATTGCCAGCAGTTCTATTTGGAAAGTGCATGATAATCCTTTAGGTTCTAATCATCTCCCCATAACCATAGAAATTCCTTATAAACGTGGTGATACTCAAAACATAAACAATTCCACAAGTAAATGGCAAATTAAAACGGCAAATTGGACCGAATTTGAAAGAATTGTCCTTGAAAATGCTTCATTACTCCCGGATAACCCCACGTATGACGAATTTGTCAAATTTCTTAATAATTCACGGGAACGTACGATTCCCTTATACCATCCTGTTTTTAATAAAAAATACAGTAGAAGTTAGTGGGATAATGAATGTGGACAGTATCTTAATCGAAGGAAACTATTATATAGGGCATATAAAAATAATTCTACAACCGATAATCTAATAAAATATCAAAGGTCGGATGCCGAATTCAAAAGGGTCACAAAAAATAAACAAAAAGAGTCGTGGCGAGAGTTCACTTCAAGCATAAATAAAAGTAACCCTATCAAAGAAGTATGAAATAAATTATCCATTTTGAAAAATCGGAAAACCTCAAATAGAATGGCCTCCCTCATAGGAGACTGGTGCGAAGAATTTCTAGATATCTTAGCCCTCCTTTAGCAGTGCCCCAAATTACATGCGAATTAGATAACGATAGAGAAAATGAAGAAATTCACAGCTGATTATCAGGTAATTTTATTTTATCAGAGCTTTTACACTCAATAAAAAATAATGCTAACAGTTCCCCTGATAAAGACAATATTCATTACATAATGTTGCATAAATTACCAAAACAATTAAAAATCATATTATTAAATATATTCAATAATATATGGCAAACAAATTCAATACTGGAATCATAGCGAGAATATTTTGTGATACCGATTCTAAAACCTGGTAAAAATCAAAAATTAGCCACTTCCTTTGAGCCTATTTCATTAAGTTCCTGTATACTCAAAACTTTCGAAAGAATGATTAAGTGTAGGCTCGAATGGTGGTTAGAATCCCAGAATAAACTACCCGATTCGCAATATGGTTTTAGGAAAGGGAAATCGAGCATGGATAGTTTATTAGCCCTGCACACAGACATAAATATAGGATTTAGTGAAGGTAAAAAAACGATCGGATTGTTTCGGGACATAGAAAAGGCATACGACTCAATACCAATACATATACTGTCACAAAAAATGGAAGCCACTAAAGTCCCCGGAAAAATTATTAAATTCATATTGAACTTAATCAGTGATAGAAAATTGTTTTTAAAGGTCAATAATTGCATAATTGGAACAAGAAATGCTAAGATTGTGTTACCACAGGGGGGTGTCCTTAGCGGTCTACTTTTTGCCATAATCTCTTCAGACTTAAGGAAATGCATACCCGAAGAAGTAGCAATATTACAATTCGCGGATGATACATGTTTATATGTAACACATAAAAACATTAACCGTTGCCTCGAGTTGTTAGAGGAAGCAGTGAGAGGACTTAAAAGATGGCAACTTGATACGGGTTTAAATATATCGGTCTCTAAGTCGGTTATTTGTCCATTCAGTAGAGAACATGTTTTTCCCCTAGGAGATGAAGTTGTACTGGCCGGGATTAACTTTCCGTGTGTGACCTCAGTTCGATTTCTGGGGCTCCGCTTTGATAGGAAATTAAACTGGAACCAACACATAACCAGAATTCATAAAAAAGCTGAAAAACTAATGAGAAAAATAAAACTGATCTGTACTAATAATGAGTGGGGGGCTGATCATAATATATCGCTATTATTTTACGGAAGCACCATTTGACTACGGGGCAACAATTTACGGTGATGCGCCTGATAGTACTCTAAAGAAATTAGACACGATACATAATAGGTGCGTAAGAATGTGTTTAGGACTACTTAATTCCACTCCAATAGACGTGTTATATAACGAGGCTGGAGAAACATATTTAAAGTTTATAAGACAATTATTAACTGATAGAATGTTTTTCAGGATCAAATTTGGTAATAACAAATGTTATAACAAAATAGTATCCCTGTGTGTACTTATTCTAACCTCGTCACATTGGAAAAAGAAAAAATATGTTCCCATTATCTATAATAGTTTTATGAAATATCAACATATAGCCGTTAATTTATTCATAAGTTCTAATTTACCATTATGCTCACTCGAATATGATATGCTTTTTCAAACATTTAATATAATAATAAATAATAGACTCAACTCGTTACCTCCCATTATCATTAATGAAAATATAAAATCATTTATTAGAGAAAACTGGCCCCAACATATCAATATTTACACAGACGGATCCAAAACAAATGATAATACAGGCTCTATAGTATACCATACATTCCAAAGTATAAATATTCCGCTCAATACAAGTTACCTCACAACACGTCTATTTACAATGCTGAATTATATGCTATATTACAAGCACTAGAGTTCATCAACGAATCAGGTGAAAATACATTTATAATACTAACGGATAGCAAGAGTTCATTAATAGCAATTAAAAATTATAGCAATATAAATAAACATAACATTCTAGTTAATGTAATCAAAGAACACTTTTTCGCAATAAAAAATAAAAAACAAATAATATTTATATGGGTCAAGTCACACATGGAAATTCCCGAAAACGACGAGGTAGACAGCCTTGCTAAAACGTCCACCAACCTACCTCATGTAACGAACATTGAACTGTCCTACACGGATTATTTTTTGATTATTAAAAAAGATATGATTAGTGAGTGGTCCCAGTATTATCAGGAGTCACCCACAGGCAGGTTCTATAAGGATAATGTACCACAAATTTTAAATAAACCGTGGTTCTTTCGATTTAACCTGACAAAAGAAATAGTAAAAAATTTTTCTAGGCTAAGATCTAATCACGGCATATGCAAAGTGTAAATTGGCTGTATGGAAATTTCCAATGCCATTTAATAATAAAAAAAAAAAAAAAAAAAAAAAAAACTTGTTTTAAATGGATACAAGTACCATAATATATACATATTTTTATATGAATAATATTATAAAAATAAAATAAGTTGTAACATTTTTTTTCGACAAAAAGTTTAGTTTGGCGCCCCCATTGGGACAGCGCCCCGATGAGGATAAGCCTCATCCTTACCATACATGCGCTCTTGCTTACCATGTAGGGCCGCCCTTGATCATGTGATTTCGTAGTCTTATCCCGTGTCAGGAGGGGTTGACGGAATATCTCGGTAATTAATAACTCAATGACAAATTATATAGTTTGAGCCAATTTAAAACTATTTTTACCTTGATTAGGATACCATTCATATGAATCCAGCGACTTAACCAGTGGACTATATAAATAAGTTTTGAGTTTTCACCAGATTTAAAAAATAATAATATGAACAAAACTTACTTTATTTAAATTATTAAAAAATGCAATTACAATTGACAGTTATGTAATTAGATTTGACAATTTCGACGATCGATTTCTCACAAGGTGAGCCAAGGTTAATTTCCTCCATATCTAATGAATGATAAGTTTTCACAGTTACTCACGAGTACTAGTAGGTATATTATAAATTATCCGTACTTTTTTTTCTCAGTGGCTATTTGGGGGGGGGGGGGGGAGGGGAGAAATTTCCTCTTCCCCCTGTGGATCCGCTACTACACACAACTACACGAACCGTGCAAAACTCCTACCTCTAGTGTTGTTGGGAAGAGACATTGAATTCTTATACAATCTCACTTTCCATACGCCCTTAAAGAGCAATGAACTTGCCATTATAGACAAACTGGAACATGGAGGGATCAATGTCAATGAGATTGCAGATGGACTAGAAAGTTCTCGGATCAAATGCTTGTTGGCCCAGAACCGTACTCCTGTGCATCGAATTGCTTAGTAAGAAAATACACTAAAAATAAAAAAAACGTACTGGGTCTTGAAACATGATGAAACAGTCTGAACCTTTTTTATCTGTCAAATGATAAAACAAAATTTTATCTTAACTAGACAAGGAACCATTCGAGAACAATAATTCGTCTCCTTTCGTTTGTCTTCCAAGGATAAAAAACCGGCTGGACATTTTCTTGGAGAAATCCTTGCCTTCAGACTTCATCACCTTGGTCAAGTCAACCTTACTAGGGCAGATTTCTATGGGAACTCTAGGTAACCTGAGGCAATGTTACTGAAGATCTATTAATTTGGTGGAAGTGTTAATCGATAACCCATATCTCATCTATTAAAAAAAAAAAAAAAAAATCGTAACAAACTCCATCTGGATATACACAATAAACAAAGGTACCCTAAAATTTAAAAGCATTTCTGGTTGGGAAGACAAAAGATCTAAACGGTAAGAGAGTCAACAGAAATGAAATAAAGATTGGATTGGTTCTATTTCAATACCTACAAATGCAAAGAATTGCATAAATTTTTTTGCCACACTGAACATAATGTTGATGTTTTGTTTTTTTCTGTTGTTTATTGAAATAAGGAACATGTATTTATTATTACATTATTTAATACAGAAATTAATACTAGTATATTAATAAAATTAATATACGTCATAAACTTTATATTTTATTGGAAGCCATATTTCTCTTTTCATTTCGTGATATGTACTGAACTTCTTTTCGTCGTTGTTTTTTATTGACCTTGTTTTTTTTGTTCCTAAAAATTATTTTTTGACGGTTAAAGTAATTTAAGAGTCTGTTACTTAATCGAGTATCCGAAGTCCTTCTCATATGATGCGATTTTCAGAATATTGGCATTATGTTACTCTGGAACGTTTTGCGGAAATTATTTCAATAATTCTGCCACAGCATTTGTTTAACATTATTGATAAGTGTTATCTGTTCTATGCTTGCATTCTGTATCATCTGCTGATAGTTGCTTGTTTTTGTTAGATGCTGAAATGTAGGCTGAACCGGTATTAAATTTCGCAAGTTACCTTGAAGGCTATCCTTTGCAAATGCAAGAGTGCACACCTTAATTTTGGTTTGTCCTAAATTTTTACTTTTATTCGTTTCTTCATAGCGCGTTTCCATTTTATTTCGCCATTAGGATCTTGGATCTCAATAATCGACTTGTTAATGTTGCTAATACTTGTTAATAAACGCGTAAAATAGTACTATTATGTCTTCCTATTTATTTTTTAGTTTTACATAATTATTTTACGTTTCTCTAAAATTATGAAGCTTTGCAGCAGTTGAATTACTTGTTAAGCTACCTGGGCACACGCAGATGCTTCTATCGCTCTTTAATATTTTCTATTTCTGGATTAAAAAATAAACTTTCTTTGGTCTTTTGGTCTTCAATATAACTTGATTTTATTTGTCAAATGCAAATTGTTATATTCAGTTAACGATTCAGCATTTAAAACTTGTTTACTAACCTTACCATGTAGGTAGTAAGGAAGGCATTTTAATCGAGTTAAATTTTCGATGTGCAGTTTTCAATGGATTTGTGCGTTTCAGAACCCGCTGAGTCCAAAACCGCATTTTTAGCCATTGTTCTGTGTGTCTGTCTGTCTGAGTCACGATTATCTCTTGAACGGGTGTACCGATTTTGTTGCTTCTAGGGTCTTTGTCTCTGCGCCAAATAGGGTGAGCAATAGTGCATAGTACTCTTAGTGCAATAGTACTTGTTTTTATTATAGTTATTCGGAAGGTAATTGAATTTCGTACAAAACAAAAAATAAGGACCAGTATTCGTAGAGATATAGCGTATTGAACTTTGTACACATATTTCATAAAGTATTATGCACACGTTCCTGTTTAAACTGGTTCACCTTAGTTTAATTTTTAGATAAGTCCAAAACTATACATTTCCCGGAACAATCCAGATACGCATTTGAAAGATAATTTAATTGTCTTCGAAGCTAAACATAAAAAAAAAACATAATTAATCCAAAGCAGTAAGAAAAATCGTTTAAATGAACACATCAAATATTTTAGTTTTCAATTTAAAAGCATCTATTGAGATTATTCTTTGCGTTTGAGGTGCAGCTACACCTAAACCGGACTTGACTTGACTGGTGTCCCGTAGGGAACCTCTTCCTCCAGGAAGAATTTTTCAAAATGTTTTTGATTTCCCATGAGTCTTAAATAACTACGTAGGTACTTCTAAATATCCTTCTTAAACGGTGTTCTAGATTGGAAAATAGAGAAACCCTTAGATTCAGGGGACGATGACAACGAAAGAACGATTTTTTTTTAAATAACTTTTTTTTTCAGTGCACCATAAAACTAACTGATTAAGTGAGATCTCGAAAACAATTTTTAGACCATTTATTTGTTTTTTTCTTTACCTTTTGATTTTATTATGAATCGAACTAACTGGAATTGGAAACTGTAACTTAGAAATTGTCAAGAAAAAGCATTTTTTTCCGATTCAAGTGATAGAAAAATGAATGACTGATCACTCGTTTCCTCAGCCTTAAGTAGGTAGTTAAAATTTGAATTCGTATTGGAACAGCAAGAATTATGGTAGCGGATGTATTGATATTGTAGGGTAGTAGTTTTGAAAAAAAATTTCATCACTTTCTACCTTACGAATGACCCCGCGCTAGCTTCTCAGTGACTAGTTCCGACAGCAAAGTTGGCCAGCCTGTAATTTGCTTGCCGGATAGAAAGTGACTCATCCTACTTCAGCCGGCACCATTGGCGGAGGTTAATTGTTCTTGTAGCAAAAGGCAGTTAGTTCACAAGAGTTTGTTTCTAGAGCAGGACCTCGTCTAATATCAAGTTGGTCGAAAATATCGGATCGGAAATGAGCACGTTTAAGAGTTAAGTAGGTATTCACTTTTATTATAAGTTCATTGGCTTATTTTCAGAGTCGAAGAAAAAAATGAACCCTGCCGACTTCAGTTTCACTAACCCTCTTTAACGGAATGCAGTTGGTGATAAGTTCGATCTATGAAGGGCGTAAGAAATTTATTAAGTTCAAGAGGTTTATTTGTTGGCATCAATTTCTATACATATATTTGCCAGTTTGAATTTAATTTTTGAACGATAAAAGATTTTTCAAAGTAATTTTCAGATATTATTATTAGATTCCGATGTGAAATAGTGAATTAGTGCCATCTCATGTTTTTCAGCCTTGATGCCTGAATTGGCTAAATGTTATGATTCGGTTTCAATAAAGTAACACAGTTAGTGAATTCACTTTTATTGAGCTCACATTGGTTACGTAATGAGTTAATCGTCAAATGGCTCTAATCAACAGTAGGCTCCCAAGCGGTTACCTACTTTATCTCAGGGCTACATAATTAAATTTATCTTTATCTTTATCTTACAGTCATCAAATTTAATATTACTCAATAAATAAATAGTTAAAAAAAGAAAACAGTCTTCAAAAAATTGAAAAATGTTTGAGACTTTAAGAGGTACCTTAAATATGTTAAGTAGCCCTTTAGGTAATCTGGCTACTTTTTTATTCTATCGGATCTCCTGAGCTGTCTGGTTCTGTTGTAGCATCTGGTATAGATTCTGGTGTTGCTTCTGGTATAAATTCTGGTTCTGGTATTAGTCTTGCCTAATAAAATCATATTCGAATCTCTTTTCTATGTTGTGGTGATGATATTCTATTAAAGGTTCTTCGAATGTGACCTTTTTAGTTTCCAATCTTTTAAGTTGATCAATGTGTCGTTTTATTTTTTTCCCTCCAACAAGATGCACTATATAATGAAGACTTCTCAGCTTTTCAGTGATTTTACCAGGCCTCCATTCCACCTTGTTGTTGGGCTACAACGCTAAGCGTTGAATGGTTAGTTATTTAATGCTATTTGAGAGACTTGAGGCTTTGTTTTGTGATCTTCAAAGTAAAACCCATTATTTTATTTTTAATTTTTTCTTTCATTAATTTTAATCCCAGAGTTAATTAACTTTTTTAGCAAAGATATCTTGGGCAATAGGATTAGGTATGGATACCTGGCACTAATTACCACGATGTTTTTATGCCATAAAATAAAACAACCCAACTAACCATCCCAATTAATTCTTCAAGAAAAGTTCTATTTCGTTATAATAATATCATCCGTAACGTAAGGCATATAAACTTTTCATTACATAATAATGTAAGTAATATGTTCCGTAATTCTTATTCAAGGTTAGTACTTTCAGTTTTATTTAAAAGTACCCTATTCTAAAATAGCACTACATCGAAAAATAAGCTTGATGTTTCCATATCTGAGACGTTTTCATATTATTTCTTCAAGAAGATTTAAAGTTACATGTTTGTCTTGTTGAAAAAAAAAATTATAATTAGCATAGCCGCTACAATGGTTTGACAAGATTCTAACTGCTTTAACCTTAGTTTTAGGAAAAACAAGTTTGAAAATTTGAAGTGCTAAAACATTTTTCGTTATCAATAAATTTTATCAATTTTCTCCTCATTGCTTTACATGGTTTTAATTTAACTTTTGAAGTTGGTTTAATAAAAAGATATCGTACCTCTGTTTTTATATAGAATATGTTAAAACATTGTCCCATTAGTAAAATGGTTATTTCTCAACAGATCGCAGAGAGAGTATTAATTCCATAGAGGAGAATCAGAAGCATTAATAATCTTAATTTAGCCAAAAATACCAATTGCAACCTTGCCGAACCAAGGTAGCGATATTTTGATAATAAATATATGCGAATAATAAAAGAAAAATTTGTAAAATTAAAGTAAACATATTGTTCTTGAATTCAATCATATTTTTAAAAAATTTCCTTTCTATTTTCAACTGGCGAGTCAAAGGGAATTTTCTAAAATTAATGCAAAATTAATTATCAAGGTTATGATTAATTCGATATATATTTTTTTACCATTTTTATAACTGAATTTATTTTCTTTGTAATCTTAAAAGTAAAATAACTAAACATATATCACTTCGTCCACTAATTGTTTCTCGCCGAGTCATTCATTAGAGAATCGTTTCATTGGGATTAATTGAACTCATTAGTAATTTATCGTTCAACGGTTGTTCTCATTCGAATAGAAAATTTTATAACTAATATTGAAAACTGGAGTAACTCTTCTGTGTATGCATTATATGTATGTATATATATATATATATATATATATATATATATATATATATATATATATATATATATATAATTTTTTTCCAACCATAACTTTCCCTAACTTCCCCCTGCATAAACTGTTTTCACAACAAAACCATTTGTAACGTCATAGTCGCGGAAGTCGATATTTAAAATTACTATAAAATGTTAAATTTGAAATTTTGCTTTTTTCAGAAATATCTTAATTTTAAATTATTAATTGACATGATGGTATAGAAGGATCGATCTAGTTAGGGATTGATAAATTATTTGCCACTTCTATAAATTTGTTTTATTGAAAACTAGTTTCGAATGTTATACATTCATCCGCAGTTCTAAAAACATACAAAAAATTCAAAAATAAGCAATTCAAAATATAGTTTGGTATTATTATACATATTAAAGTAGATTAATGTAAATCAGTATTATAAAACATTTATGTTCAAAAGACGGTAACATACATATGAACATACCATTAAATAAAAAGAACTATAATAAAGACATTGAAATAATATATTCCATAGCAAAAAATAACGGATACAACAAAACCACTATCAATCTTATTTTTAAAAAATAAATGCAAAAAAAAGACAATTAACGATATCTATTCAACAACCCCCGAAGATAGGCCCATCCCGAAACATGTTCTGATTCCATATTACGGCCCTATATCCACCAAAGTCGGAAATGAATTGAAAAAACTAGGATGAAACCCTGCATTTAAAATAGGAAAAACGCTATCCTCATATTTCTCTTCTCCTAAAGACAAAATAGACCCTTTCCGAAAAAGCGGAGTATAATAACTAAATTAAAATGATACACGGGAAAAACTGGAAGATCACTAAATCAGAGATTAAAGGAACATATACGTGCATATAATAATAAGAAAGATAATTCCAACTTTGCAATTCATTTAAATGAAAATAATCATAAATTCATCAAAGACTCAGGAGTTAAATTAATACATCACGTTGAAAAAAGCCTCAAATTAAATATATATGAAGCACTTGAAATAATAAAATCCTTCAAATACAATCCAGATTTTTGCTTAAATGACCAAATAAATATTTCCAATAGTCCAATCTAAAATGTATTCCCATCTATAACAGAAAAAACAATTACTCACCGGCATTACTGGAAAAACCCTGACCCTTAAACCGTTTACCTAAATGCGAGAAGAAACCAGTACAAACTTTTCTGTTTGATATAATCCATTTAAACCTTGGTGAGTACCAACATATATTTGATTTCTTGTCTTAATTAAATTCATAATTCACACATGTTTTATAATACTTATTTATATTAATCTAATTTAATGTGTATAATAATACCAAACTATATTTTGAATCTCTTATTTTTGAATTTTTTGTGTTTTTAGAACTGCGGATGAATGTATAACGTTCGAAACTAGTTTTCAATAATACAAATTTATAGAAGTGGCAACTAATTTATCAGTCCCTAATATTTTAAATTCTTGATTCATTTAGATGTACATAATCTCATAAATACATATTTACACTGTAGCCGGTCGATTGATAAGAAACTATTGTTTCTCTTCAGTCACTTAAGAAAGTTGACTAATGGTTAGAAGAAAAGTTTTTCTCTTCAGTTTCAGAGCAATAATGATTCATAAAGGTTAATTTAGTAATAGGGATGTACAAAAAAGTGCGAAAAGGTACGGATGGAGAAAAAAATCGTAATTTATTTATTTTAATTGTATTGTATACTATACATACAATTAATAGTAGTTAATCTCAGCTTTTATAGTTGATAATTATTCGGTTAGTATAAGCTTGAACAGGCTTCTGATTTTATCTACTATATATCGTATCACAGGTAACCAACGATAATATTATTGCGGTAAAAAATTTACAAACCTGGATGCCCACCAAGAAATACCATTTTAACTAAAATTATCTCAAGGTGGCAGAGGCTCCCTGCGCTTAAGCGCTATTGAGATATCTGGACTACCTGAAAAACGGGAGACAGATAACTGGAGATCAATGAGAGAACTTGTTATTGAGAAATATTATTGGCATCACTACGGCCATAAAATTAGGCAGACCTCGATGGGCAGGATATGTCGCCAGAATACATTCATATGGAATTCCTAGGGAGCTTGAGATAGGACCCTTGCAAGGACGTCGAGTGAGAAGAACAAGATCGAGATGGATAGATTATGTCGCAGACGACTCCAGGCAAGATTGGAAGAAATTTATGGCGACAGCTAACGTCAGAAATTAATGGCGAGGAAGCCAAATTAGTTGTCGTGCTATAGTCATAATATTAATAATTATTATTATTCAACTAAGCCTAAAATTCTAATAATGACTATCCGGGGGAAGAAAAACGCTTTAAATAGGGTCCCATTCCATTAACCATGATATATGGAAGTAATAAATTAAATAATATTTGAAGTAAAAGTAAAGCAAGTAAACTTAAAAGTAATGTAAAAAATAGTCAAAGTAAATAATACAGTATATAAAACAAATGTAACTCTTTTCACTGAACATTTTATATATGTAATTTTTTTTAAATAACATGATCGATTGAATACATTTTTTAAAATACACATTCATATTTATAATATTATCAGATCTTTCTTATCAACCTCAGTTATTGAATATATATATATATATATATTTATAAGTATATATATATATATATATATATATGTATATATATATATATATATATATATATATATATATATTTGTATATATGTATATATATATATATATATGATAATTAATTGATTTACTGCCGCTGGATTTCTAGCAAATTATAATTAATTCTTGTATTATAAATTTGAATTACCTCAATTGTAATTATTTCTTTATTTAGTAAAAGTTGCGCCGTATTAGAAATAAATATAAAAATGTGTTTTTACTTTACTTTCCACCTTGGTAAGGAAGGTATTGATTGCTATCGTGTCAAATTCTCTCCCGGAACATTTAGGTTGCTCGTTTGAAAGATAATTAAATGGTCAACAAATAAAAAAAAATCATCTTATTGGACAAATATTTGAATAAGACTTGGCACCCAAAGCCGTAAGGAAAGTCGTATGAGTGGGCACAACAGATATTTATTTTTACCAGGAACTATTTGCCATAATGAAAAATAACAATATATACTAAATCTTTATTAAAACCGAGATAGTTGCGAGATTTTATTTATATATTTTAATTATTTATCACTAACATTAATTAAACAAAAATATATAACAAGAAAAGTTGTTCGTCCAAATAATTAGGAAAAATTAAAAATCATAAGTTGACACCATGCACCATATTAGACTCAAATAATAAAATAAGGTGCACGGTGTCAACTTATGATTTTTAATTTTTCCTAATTATTTGGACGGACAACTTTTCTTGTTATATATTTTTGTTTAATTAATGTTAGCGATAAATAATTAAATTATACAAATAAAAGCTCGCAACCATCTCGCTTTTAATGAATATTTAGTATATATCGTTATTTTTCATTATGGTAAATAGCTCCTAGAAAGCGGAAGGAGCTTATCAAGTTCGACTTTCCTACCGAGTTGATAAGACATGACCGTTCGTAGTGGTAGAAGATACAACAGCGCGCATGAGCGGAAAATTTATGACTTTCCAGAAGAAGAAATATTGACTTGGCTTTGAAGGAAGGTTGAGATAGCGGTTTTTCCCCTGTCTCACAGTGCGTTGACCACGGCTCCAATAATTATAATTGGACAAATGCATGGTTTTTGTCCCGCCTTTCTGACACGCAAAGAAGGGCATTGTGGATGTTGCATGCATGTGATTAAAGCAGATGTTACCATGATACTAGTGTAGTTCACCTCAGAACTGAATATTTTTTGTTGTTCAAAACAATCATTTTCAAAAATTCCACTAAACCATAAGATGGTCATTTCAACGTTAACGATACTTCTAAAGAACACAAACTGTTATATTTTTCAGGTATTCCATGCCTTTGCCATTCTTGAATGCTTCTTATTATACAAAAAATTCCCACAATATGCCTTATATTGTTTTACGTTCACTTACCTTACCTATATATGAAATATACATTAGGTAAGGGAAAATATTGCAATCGTGAAAAATTTCGAATCGAACTGAAATACGCGTTTTAAGGTCCCTTGATTCCAAACGAACCTAATCTCGCAAAATAGTTTGTTGCGCGTGTGTATGTAGTAAGTCTAGGTCCAAAACGAATAGGATAAGTATATGCCTGGGATGCTACTGCAATTTTTTCGCCAAAATCGACACCGGAAATGCTACTTAATATAATTTATTATACAAGTTTTTACAACTTTCTCTAAAAAGGCTCTAACAATGTTGATCCAACTCGTAATATCGATGTACCATTTAATGGTCTTTAATATCAGCAAGGTCTTTTCCTGATTCAATCTTCATTTTTATTTATTCGAAATAATTGACCGTCTCTCATAGTTTGTAGTAATAAAAAAATGGATAAATATAAGCTATGAAAGAATTCGATAATTAAAACTAAAGAAGAAAAATGGAGAAATGTTTCCCCATGTTGAATAAAATTTCCGGAAATAAGAGTAGTAATATAGATGTATAATATACCGTTGGAAAGCTAAAGATTTTACAATAACTATTATCTAGCAATTAAAGTCGAAGAAGGTAATGGAGAGTGACGGAAAAGACATAAACCTAAGTGATTGTTTTATTTAATATTTTTTACTTTAATATTATTTAATGGAAACTAAATGGGATTTCCATGGAAATGGAATGGAAACTTTTAAAATTAATAATCAGCTTGATAAGCAAAAATTATATTCAGTTGACATCCGCATGATGGTATAGAAGGATCAATCTAATTAGGGATTGATAAATTTTTTGCCACTTCTATAAATTTGTTTTATTGAAAACTAGTTTCGAATGTTATACATTCATCCTGAATGTATAACAGGATGAATGTATAACCTTCGAAACTAGTTTTCAATAAAAAAAATTTATAGAAGTGGCAAATAATTTATCAATTCCTAATCAAAAATTATATAGTGCACAGAATTGTCATACTGTTTTATAAATTATTTTATTGTGCTTTTGTGAAAAAATACGTGAAGAAGTGCATGTCACTGAAAATATTTCGAATAGTATTTATGTGAATGCTTTAAAATTGTTTTAAAAAATGCAAAATTATTATGGAGCGGTAAGTGAATGTTGTGTGATACGCGCATCGCACTCAATTTTTTATTCACTTATAGCTTTAAAAGCCATTAAGTAATTGAACTATCCTTCCGTAGCACAAATTAATATTCTTTTATTTTATGAACCTATATCAGTTGATGATTCAGCCAGGCTCATGAAAAGAATATGACTTCCCGATCTAATTAGTAATAGCCCTTGGATGTGCTAGGTTTCAGGTGTCTTTGTCTATGTCGTTCAACCAATAAGTAAAATAATAATAAGTGAAAAAAATAAGAACTAAAAATAATATATTACAAGCGTGTGGGATTAGCTGAAAGTCGGAACCTGATATAATTTTAAAAATTACTCTAGAAATGAATTCTAAAACTTAAAATTTATTTACATTAATACAAATGTTATTTTAGTTACACCTGATACTTCGATATCTTTCAAATAACTTCTTTAAACGGATTTTTATTTTTAAAAACATGCATCCAGTATCTGATCTGATATGTTTAAGTTGTACACTAGCTAACTTTTCTCTTTTATTTCAGTAGAATTTTATATTTTACAATA
This sequence comes from Rhaphigaster nebulosa, assembly GCA_948150685.1. Lineage (NCBI taxonomy): Eukaryota > Metazoa > Arthropoda > Insecta > Hemiptera > Pentatomidae > Rhaphigaster > Rhaphigaster nebulosa. The sequence continues at coordinate 158,397,401 of OX411307.1, forward strand.
CTTAGTCACCTGAAAAGAAAATGAATTTTCAAAATCGAGCTTTACAAAATGAATGGTCGATTAAAAAGAGGATAAAAAAAAGAAAAATAATTATTTTTATTCATACATAACCTATCATATAAAAAAAAAAATAGACGAACAGATAGTGTTTTAGCCTAATTATTATGGAAATCAATTTAAAGATAACATTGAGAGAAAAAATTGAATATCCTTACTTAAAATAAACAATTAAAAAAAAAAACATTAAATACGTGTCTGTAAATGCATATATACATACATATATATATATATATATATATATATATATATATATATATATATATATATATATATATTGCTTTTGTTGAAGGAAATGAGATAGATTTAGCATAAATATAAGAATTTAATGCAGAAATGCTGTCTGCATCTAACTGAGGTCAGAGAAATGACCCAGAAAATATGGAGCTTCCGAAAACTCTACTTTCTCCCTGTTTACTTTAACCCGTTTTACGCCTGTCTCGAGAAGAATTTTTTTCGACTTCTTTAAAGGTCGAATCATCTTCAATCAGAAATAGCTCAAATCATTACAGTGATAGTTTTTTCTGTTTCCAATTAATTTATATTTTTGGAGTCCAGAACAATATCTAAAATTCTAGTAAATACCAATCAGCCGAGAGTATATTACATACGATTGATAGATCTTCATTTAAAAAGTAATTCAGAAAAATGTATACCTTAAATATTTTTAGTCTTCATTATTTTATAAGTTTTTTTTTTTTTTTTTTTAGTACTTGAAATAAACTTTTATGACAGTGTATTTATTTATTTTTTATTTCCATTCAAATAAAAAAATATAAACGATAAAATGTATCGAACTGTGAATGAAGGTTAACTAGAAGTATATGGGCTCTAGGAGTTCAATGACGAATGGAGCAAGTCTAGTTCTTATTGCCATTAGCGAAGTTAACGGTATCAAGTCCAGCCGTTATTTGAATTGTCTTACTCTGTAGATTCCCAGATCGTTTTATGAATTACAGTCCTTAAAATAATCATAATTGCGTGCTTATTATTAATTAAACACTATTAAAAAATTTCTGGTGCGGTGCATCACACAAATTTCACTTACCAGACTACTTGAAAATTTGTTTAAAAGTTTCTGCTGAGTTTCAATTAAATGAAATGAAATTAGAACTCATTAACTACAACAATCATTTAAGTGTATGCTTTTTTCGTCACTCTACATTAATGTCTATGACTTTATTTTTCATTTTTAAATATTTAGCTTTCCAATGGTATATTCCTATTGGCCGCAAATTTTTTTTCAATCTGCGAAAATATTTCTCTTTTTGTTAATTATCAAATCCTTTAAGAGTTTATAGTTAGAAAAATTATAATTAGAAATGATTACTATTGACAATGAGAGAATTTAATTGTACATTGATATAAAGAGTTTGATCAAACTCATTTGAGCCTTTTTCGAGAAAATTATAAAAATGTGTAAGATCGATAGTATAAAGTGGCACTTCAGATACGTCGATTTTGGCAAACAAGCTCCTGTAACATCATAGGATCACACCTACCTTAAATACTCAATTTCAGTTTCGTACAACTTTTCATTTTGGAGCTAGACTTATAACATACACACACACGCAGACCATTTTGCGAAACTTGGTTATTTGGAATTAGGGAACCTTAATAATTAAACTTAGGGAGCGGGGTCTATATATAAACACACATATTTACTGATATTTATTTAATGACTCTGTCTTGAAAATTAAGGATGCGATCGCTTAAAACCCAGTCACTGGTCATGACCTAGTTGTCCGGCTCAGCAACTCGCATTCGTCCAATATTTTTCCCTTCTTCGTGTTTGTCTCATTTCTTTGTTTCATTCTATTCCAACCAGTTTGGTAAGACATGCCGCTGCATAATGTATCATTATATCATTATAATTTCGTTAACGTTTTTCATAAATATCTTGTTATCTCATTAACACACTTTTAAAAAGGGTTGAACAGTCATGGTATTAGAATTAAACAAAATAAATAAATAAATAACTGATCAATGCTTCTTTATTTGTAAAGAAACAAACCATTGTCTCCAGTAAAAAAAAAAAAAAAAAAAAACTGGTTTAACTTAATTAACAATAAAAATTGAAATTTATCATGAAAAAGAAGTATTCATACAGTAACATTTGTCATTAAAATATCTTGTTAGTTTCTTCTCAGCTCATGGTTTTCACTTAATCCATAACATCTTATTCAAATACAATTCCAAAACGGGTCAAACGATCCGAATTGAACGATAATTCCCCCAAAATGGATCGTAAATCGAAGTGATTAAGTTCTAGTGATTAAGTTTGTTGATAATAAGATTCTACGGGTTTCTAATTTCTTTCACCTGAAATAATTAATGCAGTATGTATTTTTATCATATCCATCAGTTAAATTATGTTCAATAAATAATTAAGCAATTAGGGATTGATAAATTATTTGCCACTTCTATAAATTAAATTCAGATGTCAACTGAATAATTAAGCATATTTTACCCGAAAAACTATGTATACAAATACTTATTTTGACCACTGCAAAAGTATTATATATATATATATATATATATATATATATATATATATATATATATATATATATATATATATATATATATTTAAAATTTAAAAAAAATTAATGTCGACCTTCTGTTATTATTTCAAGATTTCACACTTTATCACTACTTTTCACTATACAACCTACTATCCGATTTAAAGTGTAAAATCTTATTTAGATAAAGTCTTGTACAGATTACAGAGTAATATTATATTAAAAGAAACAGTTCAGTAATAACATTAGATGGGTCTAGTGCTCTTCAACAAAGGATAATAACAGACCGAATAATACCAACACTATTTTAGTATCTTGATGACATAATAACGAGTTAATAGCAAATATTATATACTTAATCATTAAACACCAATATTCTGTATAAATCACGTACCAAATAATACTATACACATTATGAATACATAATATTCAGCATGTCTACATACATAGTGAATATTTAAATAATCCGAATACAGCTAAAATCAATAAATAAATTCTATAGAGTAAAAGTTTGAAATATAATAATAATATGAATACAATATTTTAAAATAATTGAGAAACATAAGATATTGAAAATATAATTGCAAAATTATGACAGTACCGTTTCTTAATTATCATTTTATATAATTTAAATCATTTGAAACGCAGTGACAGAATTCAGTACATTATACACACCCATCGTGTAGTAATACAGTTTGGCCAACTTACCAACGCTGTCAAAATTCAGTATGGCTTGGATATCGTGAATATCGGAGGATGCCAAGATGAGTGGTTGAAGAAACTGTTGCCTCTTTTCCTTAAATGTTGGATAGTGTAGAAGAATGTGGCACAGACTGTTAGAAATATATTGGTCGCAGGTTATACAAATTTCTTGTGATTTGAATGATTTTTTTTTTTAATAGAGCCTGATATGTTCCGGTTTAGTAACTCTCAATTGACTAACACATCTCAACTTCTTTATATGGACTTTTAAGGTAAGATGTATGAGATATATGTGTAGCTATGGGTCGAAAATGCTATAACTGCAGAGTACTCAATATAAAAGATAATTCGTTGAATTGAGGATTCTTTGGATGTCCATTGAGACATAGTATATACCCATATTGAGATATAGTGGTTGTGTGCTCTTTCCAGAATGCCATCTTTATTAAGGATATTCCTTTAATTTATATTCGTACATAAAAAATTAATTCTTTAATAAATAATTTAAATTTGAAATCATCCCGTTATATAGGGTGTACCAGATAAAAATCAGGAAACAGTTTCATTTCATATCTGATTCCAGAATTGTTTTGGTTAATTTACAGATATTTCTGTCGGTAAAGTTTTTTTTTTTTTTTTTCACAAAGAAGCCTTTTATTCTGTATTTCTGTGTTATTTTATTGGCCAAAAAGAAAGTGAATTTAATAAATTGCATTATAAAAAGACTGCTTTATCGGGGAAACCTAATTCAACACCACTCTTTTTCAGTATTCCACACCAACCTCAACTTCATTCATACGAAATTAATGTCCAGTAAATGTAGAAGTTTTTCTTGAAGTGGGGTATCTGTAGCCCAACAGGGAGCTGAGCTAAACATTCACAAGTAAAGTGTAATTTAAAAAAAAATAAAAACTGTTTGCTATTGGTAATACATACCTAAATACTCCTTGCAATGAATTTAGTTAAGCCAAACTATATTTCTCAAAGGAAATTTTGTATACTTTACGATGAAATTTGAACTTAATTACCTTGAATAGTTTTAGAGTGAACGCTTAATATCCAAAATTAAAAAACGTGACACATGAAAAAACACAAAACTTGAATTTCCTGCTTTTCTGAGCGGAATCGGAGCATGGTTCATATAAACTTTTTTGTTGCTCTTTAGGTGTACTCGTGTACAGGGTGTACCTCGTTAAACATTTCATCTGACTTACGGCGCATCCTTTATAAAAGGCCGATAAGAATAGTGAGAGTGAGATAGAGAGAGAGAGGGAGAGAGAGAGAGAGTGAGAGAGAGAGAGAGAGAGAGAGAGAGAGAGAGAGAGAGAGAGAGAGAGAGAGGGAGAGAGATGTTGATTATCATTTATAATAAGCATTTGTAATAGTATGTAAATATAGAATAAACGGGAATGGGCGTTTGTGTTATTGGCGGTCTATGAACCACGTGACATTGGGGGCTGGCCAAAACATCTTACTGACCCTTCGTGTGAAAAAACGCTTGTCCTTGGTCGCGACGATAAGAGTCAGTACGGCAGTAGCGTTCGCCGGGAGAGGACATGAGGAACAACAGCAAATCGGAACCGGCTGATGCCGAGGAGTTACTGCTCCTTCGGGGAGGTCAGTTACGTTATTTAACCTTTACCAACTTTTGTTAACCGTTACATAGCACCATGGGTTAGTGCATTAGGTTTTAGCCAACTTGGTTTTGCAGTCTCGGGTACAGTTTAATCTTCGTGTTATCATTCTGATGTAATTTGTTATTTATTTTGTCTGACCCAGAAATTCATATAATATTAAAATAAGAATCCTTCTAAATAAAATAGGCAGTATAATTATTAACGTGATTGAATATTTCTTAAAAACGACGGACCAATACGTCTTTCGCATACGATCCTAAATTATTTTTTTCTCGATGATTCATTTTGATCTGATATTTTTATAATTTCTATTTCAAAAAATGCATTGAAATTCTCAAAAAATAATTGTGCCAAAAATGTTTAATAAGTAATATTCAAAAGTTTTTAATAGATTTAGTTTTAAGATTTTTGATCACAAAGTAATTTACGGTTTATGGTTTATTTTGTATTCCTGTTATATTAAAAATGATCTAATTCGCGAATGATCATCGAATTCAGAATCGTAGTTTTCGATAAAAAATATGATTTATAGCCATATTTTCTGGCAAATTCTGTTTGATAAAAGCTATGAATTTATTCTTTTTCTAAACAAGCTATAACATGTCGGCAAAATAAACAAACATGTATATATACTTACTTATATAATGTGAAAAATTGCAGTTTTTATGCATTATTTCAGCCAGAAATCGACTAAAACAGAAAAAAAAATATTGCAATAGTGGTTGTTATGATTTACTGTAATTAATTACTAATTAATTTAATTACTTTCTTAAAATGCATTGATTTTTTTTACTGCCTAAAATATAGAAGTTTTTTTCTATCTGAACAGACCACAAAAGTTTTATTAAAAATGATTTAGTAAATGTAATATATTTCTGTAGTGCGGTAAATGTAGTAAGGCCAGTTTTTTAAATCATAGGACTTTTAAAAAGTGTAAGTTGGGCGAAGAAATCTACAAAAATAAAAGTTTTTGACAGTTACCACACTCCCACTTTTTTAGGTAGTTAATGAAGGAAAATTGAATTGAATAATATCTACAGAATACAACTTTATTTGATTATTTATATGAATTTGTTAATTCAGTTCAAAATAGTCATGTTCTGGGATGCTCACCCGTGGCCTGGTTTAATTTTGGCAGCACACCAAGATGCTTGACAGTTGCATATTCATCTGATACTAACAGGGAATGCTTAGAAAAATATGAGAAATAACAATGAATTTTAGAAAACCGGAAGAACAAGATACTTAAGATATGCGCGAATTGAAACTCATGTAACTCGTGCGAGCTGACACAGCGTGTTAATTCGCAAATTGCAAGTTCCTTGTACACAGCCGGCCTCCTCGGAAAGTTATGAGAAAATATTAGATAATGCTACGGACAAAGAGCTGTTTCAAGACTTTGAAATGTCTTATTTTTAAATTTATTTTTTTCGTATGTTTTTGCCTCCTACTTTCTAAACGGACATTTCCACATTTATTTATTTTTTGTCCACATTATTTAACATGTACTAATGATTGTTTAATACATGACCTCGGCAAAGAAATTATTATTTGGACTGAAGGTAAATTCATCTGTAAAAGTTATAATTTTTATTTTATTTTTTTTAGTTCATTTTATTATCTTGGAGCATTATTATCATATAGTTTACCTTTTCCCCATTTTTTTAAGGGTTGAATCCCTGCACGCACCGCTCGAAACTATATCTCAGATCTCCGTGCCGCGGCCAATTTGTGTAATAATGATTTAACATGTATTAGGCCTTAAGAAAATAAATTCTTCCACACTGATATTAAAAACCAGAATTCCCAAAATCATTAACAGTTCATGTATGATTATTAATTTTTATGTTTGAAAAAATAAAAATTTATCTTACAGTAAACTGTAGAGAGGGTCTTACTTTTTACGAGTTCCAACATAATAAAATATTCCTAACTAGGAAAAAAACAAATGAAATAAATCAATCGACATTAATATGTTAATCTTTTATAATCTTAATTTCTTTATTTGATTTTATGAAAGTCAATAAGCTTCCAATATTCATCTTTAATTTTATCATTGATAAATGTTATTTGTATTAATTATTATTTCAAAATTTTAGATGTTATAATATTGTTATTTTAGATGTTATAATATTGTTGTTTTAATTCAGTGTTATTAAGATTCCTCCACCTGTAGGAAAAATGATCCGATAACAGTTTGAATATAAATATTGTAAATTAAACTTATATTTAAATATGTAATAATTAGAGTATCAAGAATTTTAAAAAGTTGGACTAAATTCGTAATTATTAATTATATGAAAAAAATGTATATTACAATAATAATCATACTTACACATATCTTATTTTTACTTATACATACCACAAAATAAACTCAGAAAGTTTATTAAAACAAAATACAAATTTTTAAGCAATATTGAAACCCTTTATACTTCATTTATTTATTTTTCTTTCTACAACACGACATTTCGAGCCATCTGGCTCATTTTCAAGTCATTCACAAAAATATGATATTGCTTTAATTTACATCAAGCATCATTAAAAACACAAACATTTTAACACTATATTTAATAAAAAAATTCAATATATAATAAAAATATCACCAACAAAAAACAAGCAATTATTATATACATATTACATTATGTTATAATATATTTATTTTATTTATGAATTTTTAAGTAATGTTAACAGTTTAATTACACTAAATATAAAATAAGCATACAATAATATTTAAATTTTTACAGGAATAAGGCCAAAGAGGAAACAAATAAAAGCCAATTAAAACTAAAACTTCTAAATCCAAATTAAATTATTACAACTTGTTAACAGAAATGAGAATAAAATTGAAAAACAATGAGATTGAATTTTTTTTTTTTTTTAATAAGGTAGATATATTACAATATAATATGATATGTATACATATAACAATTTGTTATTTTTTCTTGATGTTTTTTATTATACATTGAAAAAAAAAATTGGAAGTTTTTTTTTGGAAACGTTTATTTTTTCTTTAATGATGTTTGATGTAAATTAAAGCAATAATATATTTTTGTGAATGACTTGGAAATGAGCCAGATGGTTAGAAACGTCGTGTTGCAGAAAGAGAAATAAATGGATGAAGTATAAAGGATTTCAATAATAATTTTGAAAGAACAAACAAAACAACAAACCCTTTGGAATCGAGTGTGCCTTTGTATGGTAGCTTATAAAAAATATATAAAAGTTTATTAAAACAACTAAGCAAATCAAAACAATAGAGTACCTAAAATAAAACGATAGAGTAGATCCGTTCTATCGAATTGGTGGCACTCGAACCCATTTTGGATGACTTAAGTCAATAATTCAAGATATAACGTGTTTTGCTTTTCTTTTTTCTTTTTTTGTAATGCATAAAGATATCTTTGCTTTTTTTTTTTTTTTTTTTTTTTTTATTGAGTTCCTATGTTATATGTTTTTATGATCTTGTAACATTTGATTATCGGTGTTGTTATTATATCTTTTTCAAATGCCAATTAGAATATGAATTTAAAAAATACAACTATTTTTCTTTTTTATTAGTGCTGCAAATGTCAAAAAGTTATCAATATTTCGGTGTGTGACACGGCACCAGAGTTTAAACTCGGTCATTCAGAATTTTGATACGCCGCTGTCAAAATGTTCGTCATAATCTGGAGTACAGTATGGTTGTATACTTTGAATATATTTGTATTGGTTATGGAAAATAATGTATTTGGATAATTTATATTGGTGCTTATTTCACCAATAATTGTAGATTTAAAAAAATAAATAAATAACAGAATTTTTAAACATAGTTTTTGATATTTTCCTTATAGGAGAATAATTAAAAAATCAAAGAATTGCTCATATATTAAACAATTCAAAAATTTTAACTCATAATTTTAGTCAAAATGCTATTGATAGTAATTCTGTTTCTTATTTCAGGAAGTATTTATATACAATTTTCTATTCAATAAAACGATTTAGTTAAAGAAAGTACTGTTGTAAGAATTGAGTATTAATTCTCAATATGAAGATTAAACAGTTTAAATTTGTTAAACAAACATAGTGTCCTATAGATAGGAACAGAATAATAAGGACGAACAGAAGAATAAAAGGACTAAGAATTTATGAAACAATGTTTTAAAGAATGTCATTATCACTTTTCTTATCACTACAGAAGAGCCTTAGAATTGTCCACCATTATGTCATCTTCTGGTGTTGAGGTTGATAATCTTATAACGGCAGTGGCATACGTAGAAGAAGAGGATCAAGGGGATAATCCCTCCCCGAAATTTTCGAAAAACTATTGTTTTTATCCCCACCAGAATAAGTTTTGTTATGTTAATAATAGTTTTTGTTCCAATTTTCATTCTTATCCTTAAAACTTACGCCCAATTCGGTGATTACAGACACCGATAATAATTTTCATATTATTAAACCGTCCCGAAACAAAAAATTAAATCGCACCAAAAAAAGTCTGCGTGCGCGGCTGTTTTTTTTCATTCTACTTTAGTGAAGCCCGGACACCCGAAGTGAATCAATTTTTGCTAATCTTAAAAAAAAATGAAAATAGTACCATTGTTATTTTCTTTTCTAGCAAATTTTAATATAATAAAAAAAAAAACGTTATATTTATTTATATGAAAAACCTGGTTATTTGTGAATGCAATACCTAATAACAGAAATAATGTACTCAATTTCTTCTTTTTTTTTCTTCTTGATTAGAACAGTATCACAGTATAGAAGGTGCGTATGCCATAAGAGGATCCCAGAGTCAACAAAAATCCCAGAGGGGATCCACGTTTCGTAGAATATAAAATAAATGTTCCCCTTAAATTATAAAAAAAAATCCGTATTAATTTTTCAAGGGTAAAGATTTTAATAATAATCATATATATATTTCTAAGCATAATTTAACCCTTTATACACTTCTGCTTCATTATAATCTTCCTTGGCCAAAGTTTTCTTGACTCATTTCCATTTTCAAGACCTTTTCATCTTTAAAAATACATTAAAAATAAGTGACATCATTATCGAACTTTATATACGTTGTAGTTATATGAAAGTGATACAATGACTCTCGTTCATCCGAACCTTTTTGTAATCCGAACCACCGCTGGAAATTAAAATTAATTAAATGATTTGATTTCAAGAATAAACACGCATTCAATAAAATCGACCATTATAAACACCTCACGTACTGTTAGGCTTTACAATCTAGTAAAAAAACAAAAACAAAAAAAAACATCGCCTTTTATTTAAAATAAAAATTAAGCTGTACAAATTTGGAAGCGTATTCATTTTCTGAATTTCTTCATAGGTAGATATTATTTTTTTCTTTTTCATTAAAATTAAGCTTCAGTGTGAAATTGTATTGTTAATAGAATGAGTAGTTTAGGGTTGGGATATCGAAACGCGATATATCGATACATCGGATTTGAAAAACCTATATTTTCTATCGATATCTTAGCATCCGATATATCGATATTTTACAATGATATATCTATGATTCCCTCTCATAACTTTCCGAAATTTCGACAATTTTGACGAAGGTTAGCTTTAGTTAAAGATCAAATTTTGACTTACTTTGAAAAGGAGATGAAGACGAAATTGATCTGCCAAGGATTAGTTCTAAAATGCCGAAATAATATTTCTACAACGTGCGTCATTTCTTAGCAAAGTCGGATGTTGGTGTAATCGTATTTCTGATCTGAGCATGCTTAACAAAGCCATCGACAAGATCCATCTTCAAGAATTACACCAACAGAAAATAACTGATTTTTTTTCTAAATTGATATTTTAATGTTTTGTCGATCTGTTGATATCGTTCGTATATACATTCATATTAATACAATTTTATTTTATATATGAATATCTGGATAGTTCATATTTAACTCTTGGATCCTTGACCATACGAATTATCGAGATTATATATATATATATATATATATATATATATATATATATATATATATATATATATACACATATATATTACATGAAATAATTAAATTATTTCATAACCTTCTTCACAGTCATACTCATTTATTGCACTATCCTTTGCTTTTTCATCCATTTCCTTTCGATATATAGATATTTTTCAAGCGATTATTGGTGGATATCGATTTATGATTTCGCAATATCGCAAAATATCGAATATCGATATTTCACTTTCGTTGTCCCAACCCTAGAGTTGTTCTCTATTCAAAATTATAACTATGAGTCATGAGCTTTAAGAAAATACAAAAAGTACCTCGGGTACTTCTTAGTAACCACGCCCAGGGAGTAGACCACCGAACAAAATTAGCATTGCAATTTAATATACTTAAGCCTATCTCTGATATTAAAAAGAAATGAAATAAGATAAAAAAATTAAGTTTTGTTGCTGTCCAAATGTTAGACAAATTGTAAAATGTAGCGATTTGCAGTTGATTGACGAAACAATTTGCCTATCTTCCCGAAGCAGGTGCATTCAGATGTCATGAAAAAGATACTTTCAACTTCCAAACTAACGAAAATCTAGACTACTGATACTTTTCTCAAGAAAATAAATTTAAAAAAATTCGGAACAATGATTGAATATCGTAAAAGTATTTTTAATATATAATTTTTGTTTTTAAATTGAACTGGTATTAATGAAGATACCTTTTTTCCCGTTCGGTAAACCGAACGCTAATCCGAAACCCCCTAGGTTTTACGATAATTAGTTAAGATTAGTGGAACATTAATAAGCATTAAAACATTTAAATAATGTTAAAAATGAGAAAAAGCCAAATTTAGCTATGCAAGTATATTCTTATTAATTTTGAATTCATATTACAGTGTTTTTTTTAATGCTTCTTTATGAAATTTTGCTAATATTCCTCGAAAATTATAGAAGGATATTCCTCGTCATTGTTAATATGAAATTTCTGCAATTTTGATATTGTAGAAGGTTATGTGGGTTAAATTATGTTCAGAAATAAATATATGATTAAAATAAATTAAAAATTGTAAAACAATAGCCTTTAGAAAAATTAAAAATGGGCAAGAATTGCAAAAATTAAACGAAATATAATATATGTTAAAAATAAAAACAAAGGATGTATCCCATTTGATGAAGCAACTTTTAAAATACCATATATGATGCTTTAACTGGTTTGATGGTCATGATTAACAATATATATATATATATATATATATATATATATATATATATATATATATATATATATATATATATATATGTATGTATGTAATAATTTGATTTTCTGTTAGTTGAGTTTGTTTATAAAATATAACTGTAAAAACTACATAATTAAACAGTCTGGGATTTTCATAAATGGCATCTTCTCGATGTATATCAAGCTCTTTCTAGTGTCACTCAGCTGAATAGTTATCTTTATAATAGAATAATTAAATTTTATATTAATGAGAAAAAAAATTATAGCGTCTACATACATAAAATGTAATAATAAAAAATATTATTTTTTTGTTATTTTAAACTGAAAATTAATTTTGTTTATAATAGTTAATGAAATTATCCATTTAATTTCCTTATCAAGTTTTTTTAAATTTTTTTTGTTAGTAATAACCTTTTATTAAAAATTTATACTTTTATGTGCATGAAAAAAAATCAAATTTTAACATATATATAATTTTGCTGGTGTCTGATCAAATCAGGCCTCAGAACTTATTTTTCTTTCGGGTGGCTTTGACACCATTAAAGCTAATTTGTTTTATTTTTTATAATACAGCACTTCAATACTATTTTATTTTAATTTAATCATAAAATTAATTATGATTAATCTTAATTTTTAACAGAAAAACTATTAACCCAAAGCACCTAATTAAATACAGCCATATGATGCTAACTTTATCGATTATCTTAAATAATAAACAAGTTTAATTAAAAATCTCAAAATTAAATCAAACATAATTAGTCTACATTGCTTTACTAATTAATATGAAAATTTTAACCAGTTGCTATTGTTTGAAATGTTTTTGCTGTTATTTGAAAAACGTCTAAGTATTTTATTGTTGTAAGTTTATGACCCAATTGTGGGATGCTACATTAAAATAGTTCAATCTCTCCTTGTCATTTCATTTCAGAATTATTTTTATAAAGAATCTTTGAAGGGTTAATGATTATAATTGGCTGAAATGGCTGGTGAAAGTTTTCTGCTTATGAAGGTCTTTTTATATTGCGCTGGTTTTTCATTCATACGCCTCTGGCATTAATTCCTCTACGTTGCATGCCGTAATCTATATGATATTGTTCCATGGAATATTCGTGTTAATACTTTGTCTCAATTACATAATTAGTTGTGAAGTTTTTAAGGAAGTTCCGCTTTTCCCATTTGATTTCTCGTTAGATACGTCGTCATTATCAAAAATACACCATCGTACACGATTAAAACTATTCATCGTAAGATGAAGTACGACGTATTTTATTTCAGAAATTTTTTAGGGCTACGATTATCTTTTCATAAATGATAATTAGAGCACACGAATTAAAGTGCGGTTTAATTCCGCAACCGAATAACTTTTTATTAAAATAACTAGGCATACAAATAATACAAAATAAAATCGAACGGTCCAAAGTGTGTCTATAGTGGGCACTTGTGAATTTCTAAATACCAGTAGTGGACACTAAAATAAATTTCCCAAATATTCATGATGTATTTTTAATCAAAACTAATAGATCATACAAATTATTAAAAAAGGAAAACATCAATTCTGAATAAAATTAAAGAAAATAATTCAGCCCAATAAATATAAATAATAAAAATAATTTAGCGCTTCTTACCGTCATTGGTAATAGATAAAATTATCCCATATTTAGACAGGAAATAAACAAAAATCCTAGTTATCAGATTCCTTTAAGATTAGTTTTATTTTAAAAATTCACGTTTAATATGTATAATTGAAGTTACCGAATTACGTTTTCAGTGACAGTTTAAATAATTATTAGAAGATAACTAGAAGAAATAAATGGAAGATGACCTTTTGCTCTAATTGACCTTTTGCGGGACTGCGTTTTCTATCCGTTTCATAATCTCTAGAGCACGATTATGGAAGTTTTGGAGATGTTTTATATATATATATATATATATATATATATATATATATATATATATATATATATATATATATATAATTTTTGTTTTTTCCCGCTACATTTGAGCACCTCCAGCGGTCTTTGGGACAAATGAGCTAAAATTCAGTATGTAGGACTTTCTTTCATGCATTGGGTAAATTACAGTCAAAATTTCAGTATGTTTACCCGACTAAAAAAAATATATATATATATATATATATATATATAATTTTTTTTTTTTTTTTTTTTTTTTTACTTTTTCTTACTCCCCCATTTTTTAATTGTTTTTTAAAGATGGAAATACGACTTTAGTGACGGAGTTCTACTGCTCACGGATTTTTTATTTTTCCTATTGGTTATGCAACTCTACTAAAGTAAATTTAATTAAATCTTAAAAGTTACTATTTGAAAAGCAGTTTGCATTTTCTGTAAAAACACGAAAAAAGAATTATATGTGTATACCTTGCCCTTTGATATATATATATATATATATATATATATATATATATATATATATATATATGACTTCATTTTTTTTTCTTTCTTTCTAGTTTATTTTTTTTTCTTTCTTTCTTTCTATTTATTATTTTGATATTATTTTATTTATTTAAATTTCTGTAAATATGGTTTGAATCATCTCTTTAATCATTATTACTATTGTCTTTTATTGAGACAGCATGTAGTATTGCCCAAAAAACTAAAAAAAATAATAAATAAATTCAGGAACAACCAGTTTGATTTGAAATATTCTTTTTGAGTTAGACAGTTGATTTAGGAAGACGAAAATTTAAAAACTGTTATCACAAGTTACCTATAACCATTTAATTGCATATAGGCTCAAGAAACCATTAGTATAACCGCAAGGTAGCTCGTAATAATCATTTGAAATATGATGAAAACTTCCAGCGCAGTTTTCTCGAAACTACAGCTTTTTGAATTTTGCGGCCTTATTCTACGGTAGCGATAGCAATAATTATGCCAAAAATTGTTCAAATTAGTTATATGAAGTTTGTATTTTATTTTAAAGTAAATCAAATAACTTTCATATTATTTCGAAAGAGATATATTTAATAAGTAAAACCTAGAGATATCGGCTTCTATAAAACAGGAAATCACGTTAATAGCACCTGCTAAATATAATTTAAATTTCAACAAATGACTAAAAAGGTAATAAGCCCAGAGTTATATATATATATATATATATATATATATATATATATATATATATATATATATATATCTTTGGTAATAAAATAAATATTTTTTATTAAATTGTAATTTTCGGAAATCCCTGCTAAATCCCTCCCCCTTTTTTTTAACGAGGTTAATCCAGGGTTTAAAAACAATATTAATCCCACCAAAAAACTCTACCTACATAACTCACTCCACTGAATTCAGTTAAAACTGTCTCATCTACACCTCGGCCTACGGCTAGAAAGGTTACCCATTAGATCTGGGCTCATTACCTTTTTAGTCATTTGTTCGTTATTCAGGCCAACAACTTAACACGCCCATCACAAACGCCGCTGTGCAATTTAAATTATATTTATCAGGCGCTGTTAACGTGATTCCCTGCTTTATAATAGCCGGTATCTCTTGGTTTTATTTATTATATACACCTCTTTCGAGATAATATGAAAGTTATTTGATTTACTTCAAAATAAAATAAAAACTTCTTATAACTATTTTGAATAATTTTTGGCATGATTTTTGCTGTCAGTTCTTTCATTAATGGCTATTTTGTGTTTGTTATATCTATTCTTTAATTTTTTAGGAAGTCAGTTTTTAAATTTCCGCCTTCCTAAAATAAATTCTTTAACTCAAAAAGAATTTTTCAAATCGGATAGGTAGTTCCTAAAATTAATGCGTTCAAGCATACAAATTCTTCAGCATTATATACAGATTTCAAATAGGAACCTACCCCATATTATTTTAATCGAATTTGTATCACTTTTGAAACGGAAGATACGAGACAATATTGAGCATTGTTTCATAGCGTGGACCTATCGGTTATTCTCCAATAAGGTTGCCAGTTATTCTCCAAGAGTTTCCTCCTACCGGTTTATTTTTTATATAATTGTTTTATTATCATGAAGTGGCCTACAATGTGTTATTATTCATTCAAAATTTTCTTATTTGTAGGGAGTGACTAATCCCGAATATAAAAATCGCGCCGAGGAAAAAAATGTTTATCGAAGAACTGGCCCCAAAAGTATGAAGTGTTCATCGTTGTAATATAACTGCAACCGAAACGAAGATTGAATAAGAAAATAAAAGTATTAAATATCTTACAAAACATCCCATGTCAAGACTTGTAATACTTTGATTTCTTACAGATATTTTTTTTTTTTTATACAGATATACAGAACATATATACAGATATACAGAACATAAAATTAACACATTATTAAACAGTTTAATTTGATATTTTATACAATCGATTTTACATGGTCCGGTAGTGAAACGGGATGATATCAAAAGTAAATTATTTATCATAGAATTAATTTTTTCATCTATCAATTCAAAGAACAAAAATAGCCATTTGGCATACAGTAAAAAAAAATCTTCCAAAAAAGCAAAAGATACAAAACAAAAAAGTGGAAACATTTTTCAAGAAGTAGCGCTCCCGATTTGAGTTTTTTTTTTTTATTATGGACTAGCTGTTGCCCGCGGCTTCGCACGCGAATATTTCATTTTTGCCATTTCATTTTAATTTATAAACGTTTATGATAACGATAACTATAATGCATATAATAATTGTGATACGCATTGTGTGCCCATGAGGCAAGCCCCGCTTCTACCACTCCACAGTGAGCATGTAACATACTGAAAATAGAACCTGCAGTCAAAATTCCTTTTAAGACATCTTCAATGTCAGACCATTTCGGTTAAATGCATACGTGATAAAAAAAATCAGGATGATCATATGTCATGGCATCCTAAGTCCTCTCATACACATACACTTCAACAACTAATTATATATTATATAATTATAATTTTGGAAAGAATATTTTTTCTTAATTTACTTTGTTATTGGGACTTTTTCATAAGCAGTACTAGAAAACTATGCATGTTTGGGTACTATTTTCTGCATAGTTTAAGGTTTCTTGTCTTATATTTTACGGTTTTTACAGTATAAAAATTGTTATCTATATTTAAAATAATATTCGTTTTCACTTCTTCCTGATCTTCTAGACTCGTCAAACTTATGAAGACCTAAGGTCGAAGCTTTGGTACATGTAAAAATAAGTTTTATATTTACCGTGTTTTCTGTCCTGACAGCACTTCTCTATAATATTTTAATTTCTTATCATCTTAAAGTTCTGTACTTTGGAGCTCATCTTAGAACCATTTATAATTTTAAATTCGAGGCTTCCTTTATCGAATCAATAACTTGACGTAGGACTTTCAAAATTTTCAAAGAGGAAATTATTGATAAAATGAAAATATACTCGTAGAATGTTTTGCATGAATCAAATTTTGAAAATGTATTTTAGAATGAACTTATGAAAGTACCTAAATTAGAACCATTTACTTTTGATCCTGATTAATGAGTTGAATTAACAAACAAAATTATGGTGAAGGAAAAATATATCAATATATCTCATTTTATATAAAAATGTATGCTTATTTATAGCACTATTAAAATTTAGAAAAAAAAATATATTAGAAAGTTATGTATTTTTTCAATAAAGAATATTTTTGGCAAAAATGATTAATGATGCAGTATTAGCCTTCGATTTTAAATCTAAAGTTAAATTTATACTGAAAGCTTCTGTCAATAATCAAAAGCCTTACTTTTGTTTGTAGTTTTATTTGTGACTTGTTTATTTGGTATTTCTAAAACTGTGTATTTCGACGTTTTAGTCTACAGTTTGAATAGTTTTTATTATTCGAATCATTGTATATAATTACAACGTTTCGGAATTTTATTTATGATTTTACCATTTTTAATCATCTGTTGTATATCGTTTAATGCACTTCGGCACAAAAAAATTTAAATTAACCGCTCAATACCCTATTTATGAGTTATTAGTCAACTTTTCGTAAAATATTTAAAAATTAATTATTACAATACCTTCTGACGCTTAGCAATTCTTTTCATAGATCCAAAACATTACTTGATCATTTATTATTATTTTTATGAAACAATTTTTATTATTTATAAAACATTATTTTTTTAGACTCGTTTATTACTTTTATTATTTTTTCTAAAATTGAGTATTTCGGATCCATTGAATGAGTCTCAACAATTTAAATTTAAAAATTTGGACTTGTATTAAAATTATGCGTTTCGGCCTGCAGCCGTTTTCTATAATTTAATTTTTATTTATTTATTAAACTGCCTCACACTGCATAGAGTTGTAGAGAGGGAATGATTATGATGATGATTTATTTATTAAATTAAATTAAATGATAATGACTTGTGAATAAGCTACTCAGTAGAAAAATGAATTTTTCGTGTTGGTAGCTCAATAATAAAAAATTTAAATTGCTCTCCAGAACCTTAATCCAACAAATTTCCAGTTTTATTCGTCTCATTTTTGCTGGAACGTATTCGAAATTGAATGAAATTGACACGTGATGTTTGACATCTACATCTGTACTATCTTTATGAGATTTCTTACAAGCTATAAAATCTTCAAGAAATTATATGAAGGGGGAAATTTTCAGCAAATTTCTGTTTCAACTTTTATATGAAGGAGAGAACTCCTTTAAAGCATATCTAATTAAACGTTGATAGGCTTAGATTTTTGTTTTCGTTAATGCTTCGCTTTACATTGAATAAAAAATCATGTGCGCATCACACAACACTCACTAACTACCCTACTTTGAGTAGAAATTAATTTATGACAAATTTCTCAAATAATACAGATTAACATCATAATCTGTATTATTTGGGAAACTTATTATAAATTAAAAAAAAGTGTTGATTCTTTAAAGTTTCAAACCAAGATTCTTTGAAAATTAAATATCAAAAAGTTGAGTTAATCTATTTGGTCTATATAAAAGGAGAAATTATGAACTAAAGCAATCACTTAGGTTTATGCGTTATTCGTCATCCTCCATTACCTTCTACGACATTCTATATTAGATATTAATTGTTATAAAGTCTTTAGATTTTCAACGGTATATTATGCATCAATATTTCTACTATTATTTCCGGAAGTTTGTTTTCAAACTGAGAATATATTTCTCCCTTTTTCGCTTTTAGTTAGTTATCAATTTTTTTCATAGTGTCTATCCATTTTGTATTACTTCTAGCAATGAGAGGCTGTTAATTATTTCAAATAAGCAAAATTAAAAGTATTATAGAGGTAGCCATTTTGATAATTCGACAGTTAAGCCCTGTCATAAGACCTAGTATTAAAGACCATTTAATTGTACCTTAAATCTATCTTAAATACATAATTTCAGTTTCGTACAACTCTTCGTTTTTGAACTAGGCTGTTCACATACACAAGATCATTTTTCGAGACTTGGTTATTTGGAATGAGGTGACCTTAAAACGTGTATCTTCGTTGAAAACTCGGATTAGAAATTTTTCACAATTGCAGTACTTTCCCTTACATTTCAATTATATTATATATTTTATTTTAGTTTTATATTATTGGAACTATAATATCGGATATCGAAAGCAAAATATCCATATATATCTTTATCCCATCTCTATTGTACGATGTTCACCCAATCCGATTTCTTACAACCTTTGATTTTCTTCCGGAAGAATATTTTCATATTCAAATAGCTACTCAAGTATCCTCACGAGGCTGAGTTCATCCTTTTCTTGGCTTAGAAGCAAAGCTTCAACAGCAGTAAGACTTTTTGGGTTGGATGTTTAATCAAATCAAACCAGAAATATGGAAATAAACAACGGATCTCTTTGACTTTACCTTGCTTAAGATACCTTTAAAATTTATCGAAGATACCATTCATGTTAGAATAAATTTAGTATCTGTCAATAAAAGCTAAAGTTGCATTCAAACACTGCTGTTCAATCTGCTAAAATGGATCTAGAGAACTATTGCAAAATTTCTGTACCAAAAACAGTGCACTGATTTTTGTCGTATATTTCTCTCATAACACTTCAACATCTGTTCCAAAATCAGTCCCCAGCTGATTTAAAATTGATCTAACTTAATTTTATTCTATTCCAGGTAAATAATGGCTGAATTGAAAACCATTTCTGTTTTAATGAGGAATATTGCTGGGGATGAAGATAAGATAATTCTGATAACAGAAGGTAGTTAAGGCATAAACCCATATTTTATGACGATTGCAATTAAATTTGTGTTGCCATAATTAAATTTAAAAAATAATTATCCGTTATATGGAAATTTAAAACCATGCCCCTAGTCATTATTTGTATTTTTTAAATTTATTTTCCATTCTTTGAAATTTCTAGTTTTTAGAGAATTACTTTAAAAGTATTTGGTAGCATACACTTTTAATTTTACAAAAAAATGTTTAGATTATTACATAGTTTATATTATAAGGGGTCATTTAAAACCATTTTTGTGGGAATTATAATGTTATTTGGTTGGCACACCAAGAGAGAGAGAAAAAAAGGAGATAATGATGTTCCAACCAAATAACATTATAATTTCCTCTAATATGGATTTAAATGACCCCTTTCCCAGTTACCCTACGGGTCCATATTCCCCAGAGCACTTTACAAATAATGTGAAGTATATATCATTGGAATGAAAAGATATAAAATTGTATTTTCAGTACCAAACCGTGACCGACTGCTAAATGAGTCTTCTTTCTGAAGCCTTTATTCGCTCAAATCACAGTCAATGACGAAACGGTCAATGTTTCGCCAATTCAGGAATCATGAGGACAATTAAGAAACAATTTGTCATCTGTAATTTCTGTGATTAGCAATATGAATACCTAATGTGAATATAACAAATAGAGATAGCACACCTCACATTAACAGTTTGGGTGGGTTTCCGGTAAATTCCAAATTCATGAAGTTTTGAGAAATCAAACGTCATGAATTTGGAATTTATCGGAAACCTACCCTCACGGATGTCGTTACAAACAATGAAGCTAGGAGACCGATAGCACATAAACTCGCAGCCTTTAATAGCATGATTTACCGTCTTTTGAACGTGCCATTAACTGAAAAGAATTAAACTGTGTTAGTCCTCATGGCAGGAGAGGGACTATAGAATTCAAAACACCACGAAGCCAATTTTTTTTTATCCAAAACAATAAAATCTTGTCAATTAATGCATAAATAAAATAATATCGAAATTAGCGAATTCAGAAAGCAAGGTAATATTTACACGGCAGAATCTACGGACCGCCGGCCTTGACATCATTAAACAGGAAAGGATGCTCACCTCACAGTGACCGTGCAGATACAGGAACTAAATGACGATAGTAATCACTGTGAATGAACTCGAAAAAACAAAAAAAAAAATTGTGTTTACAATATAATAAGTAATTTATATAAAAATAATAAGACATGTCTTTATTGAGTGAATTTTTTTTTTTAAAGGTGGGGATGTTTTTCATTCCTCCAAATATGATATAACTTCGATGTCGAAATAGTGAAAATTAAGTAAATGATAAGTAAATAAATAATATAAATGAAGTAAGATTAAAGTAAAGATAAAAAAAATAGTAAGGCAAGCCTGGTCTTGAAAAAATGAGCCTTTTTTTATTTCATTTTATCATTAAATTTGACAAATTCTTTACTTAATTCGTATCCTCAATTCTTGAATTTTTTTTAAACTTTTTTCTTCAAGGTCTTTTTGGAGTTGGTATTCATAAGCACATTCTTGTTTTTTGGGACCCTCGTTAGGGAAAAAATGGAAAATAGCCAATTTAGTCAAAAGCTACATTTTTGGTATTTTTCTGAGAATATTTACGCTCTTCCTCCATTACCTGAAACTCCAATTAAAATTCATATAAATTTTTTTATTATTTTTATTTTTAAATTTACACCTGTCTTCAGGTTGAAGATGTGCTGAATTACATAAGAATAAAACAATAACATGTAAGGTATGCTGGGGACCAGCACCCATTTTTGCCTTCTCCTGACACTATTTCAGATCATTGGTAAATTATATCCAGCTCCTTTTTTGCTTTCTGTATTTATCGTCAGGGATGCTTGTTAAGGTCATATTAGTATAGTAGATTGATGACAAAGTTTATCGTAAAATATTCAGTGTTTTGTTTTAATGTGATATTAAATGGGTACGTGTAAGTCCGTTTGCAGGGCTGTAACAAACCGCGGGAGTGGTGTAATTGCAACGTTTGTAGTTTGTTAAGGTGAGTTTTTCGGCTGTAATGTAAATTCACGACGCATATAACCAAAGAAGCTCAGTAAGTAAGAGTATATATGGAGTTGCTGTCTTAATTTTAGTAAGTATCGTCTTAAAATAGGGAAAACACCCATGTTTTAGAAGCTTATTTAAAGTGAGCCGCATATGTTTAATACAAGTATGAAAGTTCTATAACATCTTTCTTTGGGATGTCTATCATATCTTTAATTTCATTGTATACTGTCCATCTTCATTTTTAAACAAGTTTTATGAACGCTAATAAATGACGTTTACATGTTCCATAAGATGCTTACTATTCCCGAGTTTTTTTAGTAAAGATTTCTAATTGTATTATTGTTTTCATCCATTTTTACGGCACGATTCTGTCATGAAACAAACACGCGAAAAATTTCTGGTTTTTGGCAGTAATAGTAATAAAAGTTACAAACAAAAAATACAAAAGATAATACAGTACATGAACAACACCTCCCCCTAAACAAAAATTTTAAATCGATTCCATTGTAATATAAGATTTATTCTCTAAATTCTTCGTATTTTTTATTTCTCCGAAAAGCTACCTATCCTAAAAGCTTTTATCGAAGACGTTTTAGTAATTTAGTAGGAGAACAAATAAACCTTTGAAATAGTTTTTTTTTTCTTTTTACTAAAACTCTAAAGCATGTTAATTAAATGAAGTTAAAAAAATCGACTGGCTACCTTACTTTCTCTGCCTTGTATAATTTAAATAAATATCGGCTCAAGAAACTGAAGATATTAATGAAATATTTTTCTCATCATGACTTATTTATAAAAAATAAAAAAAATAAATGAATTCAAGAGATGAAAATTTTAACTAGAATAATATAATTTGGACCGTTGATTAAGTATAAAATAATTCTTGCTTATTTCACCTCAATACATTTGATATTCGTTTCATTTTATAGCTAATTGCTCAATACTATTGAGAATTCAGACTGACTTTAGTTGGTAAAAAACATTTAATCATATATATATATATATATATATATATATATATATATGTATTGATATTCATATACATAGTTATTGGCATACATTAAATAGTTGGAGGATTTCATCGCATAAAATATGGCGCCTAAAAGATTAGAGGATTATTTCCGAGATTAACTTTCAGGGTTTTATAGACTTCATGATATTTTTTGTTTTTATTAATCTCCTGTAATGATTTATAAGATATGAGTGGGACGGTTGAAAAAATACAAAACATAGTGTTTATTTATTTATTCCACTTCGTTTCAGAGAGAAAAAAACAGAACATGTGAAACAGATAGGAGCTAGCAGTAGCTACACAATCATAACTAAATATAATGAAAAAAAAAATAGTAATATCCGGTATTTTTTAAGGTTAGTAACCCCCTAAAAAACAAAATAATCTAATAAATGAATATTTAAATATTTTTTCCCCTCGTCCACCCCCAAGTGAGAAATAGGCAGCAAGAATTAATTAACGTTAACCAAATGACCTATTAAAGTGTGTGTTGTGGACTTGCTTCCACGGGTGTGAAAACGTGAGTGGAACATTGAGGATATAGAAAGGGCAGTCAATGAAAATCCGTCAACCAGTACCCGCCAACTGTCCACTATTCTTGGTGTTCAGAAATATCCTGTCCTGGTCAATCGGAAGAGAGTTCTCATACAACAGGACAATGTTCGTCCTCATACCACTAGAATAAATCTGAATAAAATTGAAGAACTCGGTGGTCTAGAACTTCTACCACACACAGCATACAGTCCTGACCTCGTCCCCTCTGACTATTACTTGATTTGGTCAATGGCTCATTTTCCTCGGGGGGGGGGGGGGGGGGAGACTGGTCAATAATCAGGAAGAAGTCGAAAACGATGTTCGCGAGTTCTTCGGATCGAAAAATAAAGACTGATACCTGCGAGGTCTTAGAGTTGGTTGATAGGTGGCTCAAGACAGTCCGATTCCAGGGGGTTATATTTTAAGGATTGAGATTTAAGTTGTTATTTTTAAAATACAATTTTATTGTACTGTACAAAACACCGACAAAACTTTGGGCCAACCTAGTAGATCAAAAAAAAAAAAAAAGCAACTTATGAAACTGAAAAATTGAAGAAAAAAGCAGTAAAAAGGTCAGTTAAGCCAGCAGGAAAAAATAAATTTCTAAATAAAATAAAAATAAATGTTAATTTGCCCTAAAAACAGCGCAACTTGCAAAATTTAAAACGTAGAGATTTTGTCTTGGTAGGCAATGACACCTTGACGTCACAGAACAGAACGCGTTTCTGTGATAGGGTTTGTCCTACGTCACGAGGATTTCCCATGAAACTACAAAAGGTCAGATACACACTTTAAAGAGCTTGGATGAGCACCAAAAAGTTCATGTACACATCTTGTTAGCTTCAGTTGTTCATTTAAATAAACACAAGTTATATCTCTATAGTTAATATTATTTATATCACTTATAGTATTTATTTATTATTTAGACTCAACGAAATTTAATCTTTATGTAACTATTTTAATCTGTATGCTAGCTGGGAAGATTAACTACATTGGGCCAAGGCCTATCAGTGCCTGCAATAATGTATTACATAAATATACTATGTTAGATATATCTATTTTTTTTTTTTTTTTATTTATAAGGAAAATTCAAGCTTTCAAACTTAATTTTTTTTATTATTATTTCATAAGAACAATGTTTGTGTCTCTGGGCCCTGGGCAAATTGCCCCCTTCGCTCCCACCTTCCGTAAATTCCACAAATTATTTTCATATTTTCCACTCTAACATAAATTCCACTCCGTTATCAAAGGATTCTAATTTACACTCCGGAGAATTCTATCTGATTTTTGTCGAAAGCGTCTAAAGTAATACTTGAGCAGTTCTGACGAAATTTTCCGTCCTTCACCGCAAAATATTTCTATTTCTCAAATTTTCATATTTTGAATTTTGGACACAATAACTTGCTATTTTAATTTGATGATACATTTTACATTATTCGTCCACTTTATACAATTTTTCGTTTTCATTACTCCTTTACATATATACATATTTTTTAAATATTAGAATCTACCCTTTAAAGTCATTAAGTAGTAGTAATAAATAATTATCATTCATAACTATATAAACGATAATCATATACTTGACAAACAATTAATAAAATGAGACTAACAAAATAATGATGTAATACAAAAAGAAAAATGATAACCAAATAATTATTATATAAACAAAAATTGATACATATACAAACGAAAATTATTATTCAAACACAAGCATTCATACCTATAAAAATATAAATAAATGTATAGACAGGAAAATTGGTTCGCATCCAACCAAGCTACGACACTACGGGAACGAATCTGAGATTATCCGTTAAATATAATTTATAAACTGGTATGAATTATTAACAAAGAGAATTTTTCTTTATTAATTAATTGAGATGGACGTCTTTAGTAGATTTAACGATGCTGCTAAGAAAGAGTTCCACAATCTTTAATGACAGAGGGACAAACTCAGTGGGAGGGGGGGATTAGCTAACTTTGTTCACTGGGTAAAATTAGACTCATTGTTTTCTCATCAATATCCTTGTGGTTTCCCATGGACGCTATCGTTCCCTGCACGTTTATTTACCCGAAGTTTTCTTTCGATGAATTCGCTTAAGTGGAAAGTTGTTCAATTGCCAATTCGATCAGTTTTTCGATTTTCAGTTTCTGGCATTTTTGAATACCTATGTGTCATAAGTTCATAAAGCGTAAGTTCACAAGTTCTTGTTTTCGCTTTATGAACGATCACATTCTCGATCAAGTGTAAGAAAAAAATAATTTTTGGTAGTCTTTGAACTCGAGATGACTAAGCAGGTGCTTTTATAAAGAAATGGGAATACAGCCTAGAAAATATAAATAAATGATACAGGCTGTTCGACTTTTACATAAGGCAACTACTTTACTCCTGAAATACAGTATGATTGCATTATTAATTTAATATAAATGCTAAATTAGTGATATTTAACTTCCAACTCATTATTACAGACAAATTATTTTATTAATGGTGATATAAATAGAGATAAATATATGACCTGTGTATCAAGCGTGTCTTCAATAGCAAGTTTTTGTAACATTTCCAATTACCGAAAGCTTACAACAAAATTTCTGTTTGTCACCTATTCTCTTTGATATATTTATTACAAAAATGTTCAAAATAAATCTTATAAAGGTGCTAGCATAAATACCGTATCTTTGACCGGGCTATGCGTGAGCCACTCTTACCATCAATACTCTTTATTTTATCTCCTATAGAGCAGTATTTTAGAATTCTTATTATTGTAGAAACAAAAAAAGAGGCTAAAGCTATATATTTCCTTGTCCCTTACATTGGCTACTTCTTTTTATAACTATCAGGGACTATGGAGTCTGAGGGACTATGGAGTCTGAGGGACTCCATAAACAAGAGATAGATAAAAAGATTTTTTTCATCGATTATTATTACTTAATATGTATTTCACGTTTGGTATAACTTTTTTGTATTCATTAATTTTTCAAAATTCACTCATATATATTCAATTTTATCGTATTTCTACCATTCATTACTTACTTACTTTCAAATTATGTTAGTTTGAATTTTTTTTATAGTTAAATTAAAAGGGAAAATAAATAGTACTACTTTAAGAAAAAATATTAATTTGACAACACATGAAAATGGGAAGAGCACATCACAGCATAAATTCTCTAAATATTATATCCCATACTTTTTATGTAGGCAAGAGGATACTGAGGGTCCCAGCTAGATCCCACTTATATTATATATTCCCATCACTTTAAAATAAATAAAGAGTTTTAAAGACTCTGTAGCCAATGTAAGGATAATGTTTTTACTTTTGCCTCTAACCCGGGACCATCTTCATCATCTGTTGCGCCTAGTGCAGTACAATCACCTGATTTATTCCTATGACTAGTGTCAGGTAAACATTGTTCTAGGGTTGAGGGAACCAAACATTCGTATTTCAAGCCATGGTTCTCGTCATGAGAAAATTTCGTGCGAAAAGTCAGGATTTAAATCTGGTCCGTTCGTGGCTTGTCAGCTTTCTAGTAGCTAGGCTACAAGGGAGGGAGGGGTAAGGTAGATGTATGTCTTTGAGGATAGGCGATGAAAATATATCGAAGCTGTAAACAATCAAACAATTTTTTGAAAGTCACTTTTAACATTTATCCAAAATAGGAGTCGCAGTTTTAACACCCGATCTCCAACGACATAATCATGCCCATAGATAATGAATATTTCACGGAAGGTTTGCCTAATTTAATTGAATTATTTTTTTTAGATATTATCTGTTCGTATTGTCAAGTATTACAGTCAGTCACATTTAAGGGCAACAAGTAATATTGGTCTATGTATCCATTCATACTAGATTTACAGACGAAAAAATAAATAAATTAAAGTGTATAAAATTAGATATCTCATTCTGGGTAACTTCGAATAAATATTGTTTCCCCGTTTGTAGATGCCAAAGCAGGATTCCAGGAAATCTCTGCGCTACTTTCTCGTTACTACTAACGCCTTACTATTGGATGCAAGTGGAGTCTGAATCTAGGCGCTGTTCGTTTCCAGAACTATGCATTTGTAAATAAAGTCTCGGAGCCACTGCCGTTTCAACCTTAGAAGAAGATTACAGGGATGAGTGGAGCTAGATAGGGATTGCGCCAAAGCATTAGGATGAGAAGTAGGTACTTATGACATTCGGATTTGGATTGAATAAGGTCAAAAACATACTGAGGTCATGATGTAGGGCATTGTTTGTTACGTAAGAAGGAGTAATGCCTGTTGTTCGAAGGACAATGCACTGAAAGGATTGGATGCGTTTAATGTTTGAAAATGCCCATTCCGTCACTAAATGCTTCCGCAACATTTACATTGGTATCATCGTATTTTTTAATACGCTCTGCATCGTGGAATGAAAAATTCTACGTTATTATTTGGCCAGAAACGCGAAAATATACTGTCCACGTGAGTCAAATCCATTTTCGAGACTCAATTACCACGGCAAATCAGCCGGAACATAAATATTTCGGTCCAACTAATTTTTTTTTTTTGCCTTGAAAGTGGCGTAAATTTCTTTAAGAATAAATTCCAGATTTTTAATATTTACCGCAATAAAAATTGCCACCCTCCTCTGGCTCTGGCCCTCATTCTTTCAAACTGATTGAAAAGAAACCTTTTTAAGACTGTCTTGATTAAGATTATAATAAATTATTTTTAGTGTTTTAACAATGTTATTCTTATGCCAGTTAGGTGGCCAAAAACTATCAATATTTTTTTTTCTGTATGAATAATTAGAAACATTATTATTTATGTTAAAAATATTATTTTCTACTTTAACACATCCAATAACATATTTTGAATTGAATTAAATTTATTGTTTAGTAAAAACGTTATTTTTTTTCAAACGTGCGTCTTTATTATACATAATCTCTAAAGGAGCTTATGCTGTTTGTTTGTGAAAAACTGCCACAATATGATTCATGATTAAATAATGAAAAAATGAAGATTAACTTTTTTTTTAATCAAAAAGTGCATGTAGTTGATATTTTAGCAGTAAACATAAATAGGCAACCTTCAAGCGTTTTTCCTGTAAAATTCCACTATTTCGTATTGTGGCATTCTTCTTCAAAATGATCAATATAATAATAATTTTATTTAACTTACAAATTACAATTAATAATATGATATGTATCATATGTTTAAATTGCTATCGTCATGTTTCTTAATAATATGCTCAGCATCGTGGTATGAAAAATTCTACGTTCTTGAATAATATATAATTTGTAATATACATGTATATTTGAGCCATGCTATATTTCTAGCTACAGTATTATTGCGACATAAAATTTATAAAGATACAAATTTGATCTCAAACAGTAAGAAAAATATAGAAGTAAAAATACCTAAATTGAATATTTTTTACTAAAAATCCTAACGATTTGATATTTTCAATTCAATTTTGTGTTTTTTACCCTACTTCAGAGGTTGATTTCTGCTTCCGTATCCATAGTTATTATTTCTTATCTGTATTTGGATGAATTAATTTTATAAACTTAACAATGGTCGAGATACAATGAAAAAATGTTTTGTTTTAACCTTTTTTTGGTTACAAAACCTTGACTATTCAATGAGGTCAGCAATATTTATTAGCAAATTATAAGGTTATTAGCCATCAAAAATAACTAGTAGCATTACAGCTTTGCCAAATAGTATTCAATAGTACTGGAGAAATACTTGAAATGGCTAAATGGGTGCCAAAACGTTGTTAATTTTAAATTAGGATTTGAATAATTAGATACTTGTTGATTTGGAGGCCAAAGGAAAGGATTTTCATCATGAAGCATTTAATAAATTTCAAAATGTCTGTTGGGACGATGAGCTTTTTTCGCCCTTGGAGATTGAAAGGCAAATCTCTTCTCCAGAAAATCTACCGATTCCCCTACTGAGGTTGGTAATGATCTAAATTGGGGAAGAGAAAAGGTTACTTTTTATAAGTAAGAAGAAAATTCTGAAATAATGAAATATAAGAAATCCTTTAATAAACATACAATTGAAAAAATAAAATAATAGAAAAAGGGTATTAAGTTGGTTAAAAGGTTATATAAGCACATATCTTGATTATCACCTATTTTAACTTTAACTGAATGTAAAAAAACAATAAAAATAAAAAAAATTAATTCTGGCTGGAAGTAGTAATATTATATAACATTTAAATTGACCATAAAAAAAATCGGTCTTACAGCTATAAAACTGAAATAATAATTATACCTCGATAAACGCATATCGAACTCAAGCTGTATTCAACCTTTCTACTGTAATTCAACTCAAGAAGGTGATGAGCTGATAAGAGAGGGTTCTTGAGACGTCTTCGACTATGCTCTACAAGAGGGCGATGAGCCGGTGGGTTTCTCGAGACATGAGCAGCTCTCTTCTCCTTTGGTAACATGCATATTAATTCTAAAGATATCTGAATTAGACTTTTCAAAAAATAATTTATGCTATCTTAACTATCTAGTCTAATTCAGATAAGTCTCAAAATAAAATTGCATTATATAATATTGCCTCATATGATCATACGAAACGTTACTTTTATTCTGCAGGATATGGAAGTTCAGCCAGAATCGAGTTTAAAATAATTTTTATTCCTTTATAAATAAAATATTGTTAAATCTTATAAAGGCTTAAACAATGTCTAAAGGATAATGGATTATTGTTAGATAATATTCAATTGGTTCTATTTGTTTTACAATATTTCTAAATTTTTGTATATTAAATCGACTTGAATATCTAGTATGAAGGGAGAAAATGATCTTAATTGAGGACAATGACTGATAATAATAAACAAAAAAAAACTATACTGCATATATAAAAAAACTTCTATCGGATAACGGTGAAGTGCCTTCTTCAAATCAAGGATCTTCGTCCAGGTTGGAATATATATTTAACATATTTCTCTGATAAAGTTGTTTTATGGAGATTCCCGAACACGGGCTTCCATCTTACATTTTCGTAAGGGGGTGTGGCCTGTACCCATCGGGAGGGTTTGATTTTTTTTTTTTTTTACTCCATATCCATATCTTTAGTGTACGCATTATAAATTCTAAGCAATAGAAAAATCCTTGCCCTTAGGTTAATTACAATTAATAATCTGATAAGCATAAATTATTTAACTTAAATGTTTTTACTCCACAAACTGCAAGAACATGGGGAGGGGAGAGGTCGGCCCCTCCCTGTCCTTATTGATGTACATCTATGCTCTCGAATGTTTTTGAGATATTTCTATTTTTTTTTTTTGTTTCCTAACTTTTGCTCTCTAAAACCATATTGTACCAGCGAAACTTTTTAAATATAAAAGATATGACGATATAGCAAAAAACGACAGAAACAATGTCTCCTAAGAATATCAACGTGCAGTACACATTTTTTGCTTTAGGCTATAAACAAATATTGCGGTACATTTGATAGATAAGTATAATATATTTTTTTAAATCTGGTGCGGTGCGCGCATCACACAACTTTTACTTACAACACTACTTGAAATAAATTTTTAAATTTCATATTTAGGTTCTATGGATACATTTCTTTTTCATTACTTAATTACTTACTGGACAGCACTACAGCACGGGGTGGGCCTTGGCTTCCCTTACGACATCAGACCACTGCTCCCTGCACAATGCCTTTCTCTTCCAATTTGTTACTCCCAGCGTACGCAAATCTCCTGCTACGTCATGCAACCATCGTCGTCTCGGGCGATCTCTGCTTAATATTGGCAGTATAAATATAATGTTTAATATTGGCGTAATAGGCGCGCTTACCGGCCATAATTCTTTCATCGATCTCTGCAATTATTTTATTGTCTTGATTAATCATTAAATAATAAAAGATTAGAAATAATTAACTACAACGCTTAAACTTATGCGTATTTCGTAATTCTCCATTCCACGGCTTTAAATGTTAGACATTATTTTTTCTAAAATATTTAGCTTTCAGCAGTTAAGCCCTCTAAGATTATTTCAATGAGGATAAGACCTACCCGATATTAAAGACATTCCATTGTACACTGATATAACGAGGTTAAGCAAAATCGTTTCAGCCGTTTTCGAGAAAATGGTAAACAAGTGTAAAACCAATCGTATAAAGTGGCACTTCCGGTAAGTCGATTTTATTGAAAAAGTTTCTGTAAAATCTTAGGCATATTTCTACCTTAAATACGTAACATCAGTTTCATACAACTTTTCGTTTTTGAGCTAGGTTTTCCACATCCTCAGGAATAAATAAACACGCAGACCACTTTGCGAGACTTGGTTGTTTGAACTCAGGGGACCTTAAAACGTTAATTTCCGTTGAAAACTCGGATTCACATTAATTATAAATAAATAATATCATCTAATTAGTCAAAATATAATCGTAAATTAAAGAAATTCTTGTAATTACCCCAACAAAAAACCACACATAACCATGCGAAAAAGCATAATGGGTGCATATCCTTACTTAAAAATCTTTGAATTTTTCCACATTATTCACAAAATTATATTTTGTGGTCAATTGTATCGGCAAATGTGCCACAAAACTACTGCATAAATAGTTAAGATGTTTCACGTTATTAAATTAAAGAAGTAGCCAACGGGATTGAAGATTTCATAGAGATATATTTTTTTTTCAATATTATTATTTTTCGTTGGGGTATATTTATAAAATTAAAAAGAAAATGGGAATTTTTGTTATCCTTGATATTTTTTACTGGATAATGTTAATATTGTAGCTTATTTAATTTGGCTTTAAAGCCCGCCTTACACTGTCAATATTATTGAATCAATATCACTCGTGTTAATACTATTATTACAATATACCCCTCAGACGGTGGGTATATTGAAGAAATTTAATATTGAACGAATAATATTGCCATGTAAGGCAGGCTTAAGGCAAATACTCAAGGATTATCGCTGAGACTACTGCTTATTAACTTAATTCTTATCTATACAGCAGTTTTCAAGCATTGGGCCAACCTAGGTCATTGTCCGAAAAGACCAGTCAACCAGATAGATGTTTGCTAACCTTACTAAAGTTACCTAACGATACAACAATTACTTTTTCGCCGAAAATAAAACTATTTTATTCTAGTTTTAACAATGAGCAAAACTAGAATTTTAAAGAAAAATATTAAAAATTACGTTTTACTTAATTTCATTTATTTATATAGCGATATATTTATGAGTCTTAAAAAAAAATTAAGGTAACCCTTATAATTTATTTATTTTTATAACCAAAGACAGGATTTAAATGCAGCAAAAAAAAATTAAAATATACGGTATAATATGCAGGAAAAATCCTCAAATATGCAGTTATACCTGTTGGGAAACTTACATATGGATTATTAATATAGTAATGGTTTTCATGGAAGAATCTCTTGTTTTCTATGTTAATTGTGGTGAAATATCATTTTAACAAAAATATTGGCCAAATATGCAAAATTAGGCACAGTAAAAATATTTAGTATGTCTACGCCAAATATATTAATTTGTAAAGATATTCAATCATTTTGTTCGAAAAACATAAAAAAAAAAAAAAAAAAAAAAAAAAAAAAACATCTACATTTTCATACAAATTCGTCTTTAATTATAACTAATTCCTTGATGTTTTCTCCATTTCTGTTGTTTTTGTTAAATAAGTCTTAAATTAATACAATTCATCAGATGACAAAATCGTTTGGACTGAAGACTAGAAACTAATTACCTCGTTCTTTTTTCAATTGCAATGTATATTATACTTTTCGGCACGCATTCTCAGGTTTCTGATTTGAATAAAAATTAAGCAAAGAATTGATGAAACATTACTTCATCCGTAGTTAAAATAACAGGTAATTTACATGAAACATATTGCAAGTTTAAAAGAGTTTAAATTTGTTACAGCTTGTAAAATTACAAAAATATTATGACCTCAGGATAATCGTACTTGCAATTAGTCAAAATATAAATACATAAATATATATATATATATATATATATATATATATATATATATATATATATATATATATATATATATATATATAAATATATATATATATAAAATAAGAAATAAAAGCTTTTCTTAGTCAATAAAATCCTATAACAACATAAAATGACCTACTGGTCATTTTCAACTAAATATACTATATATGTGTAATTTTTTTTTCCTAATTTAATACAAAATAATTATATATATAAAAAAAAAAAAAAGACGTGCTCAAATAGGAGTGACAAATTAATCTTAAGTAGCCTTTTCTGTGAAGTTACCAATGTTCTGTTTTCTTTCTTAAACAATTGGGTATATTATTTCAGAGGTACTTACCCATAAATTAAGATTTAAAAATTCAACTTAAATTAAGATGTTTTTTAATGTAAATAATAATAAGTAGTATCGAGTAATTAAAATAAAAATAAAGTTGTTGTCAAAATATTATGATGCATTTATTTATCCATAAATATAATAACAAGAAATGGGCTTATTGCGTCTTAATTGATCAATTCGGATATGTATTCGGACTCCAGCTTAAAAAAAAGAAACCACTGACAAAATAAATATGTAATTGAATAAAAATGATATCTCAGGTAATTACGTGAATAATAAAAGAAAAGAAAATGTTACACGAAAAAAGCAATCGGGTCATTTCATTTTTATACTCATACATGGTATAAGGTATATATATATATATATATATATATATATATATATATATATATATATATATATATATATATATTGTTGTTGTTTTGATAAACATCTATGCACATATTTTCAGTTAAAGGCAGTACAAATAAATATAAAATAAAAATACAAACTGACGTAATTGATTGTTTATTATGTTTTCTTTAGCCTTAAAGATAATCCTTCAAGTCTTAAAATTTTATGTGTAATTATATGTACTACATACATATATTCTTTGTAAATGATGAGAAATGGCATTTTTTCTGTATATCGACTTTTTTTTTTTTGTGTTATAATTTTCGAATACGGGGTACAGTGGTCAAACACAAGATACATACCTATATAGCATTCTTGGATATGATATATTAATAAATAAAAGCTAATAGAATTATATTTACCTAGAATCCGAATAATTAAATCTCGCCAAATAGTCTGTTTATGTAAAAAGCCTGGCTCAAAAACGAAAAGTAGTACGAAACTGAAATTACGTATTTAAGTTACCATCGTACATAACACTATCATCTACTCATTTCTTCAATTGACAATTATATAATTGCACGAGACAATTTAAAAATGTTGGTGTAACATACCAGGAATATAGGGATGTTACAGCAACTTTTTCGCTGAAATCGACTTACCGGAAGTGTCACTGATTTTGCAAGATTTTGCATTTTTTTTTATTTTGATGAAACTTGCCTAAAGTCTTTCCCTTCCCCTTTAACTTTTCATAAATTCATTGCATCACCGAAATAATGCAGAAAGATAAAATATGACGACAAGAATATTTTATTTGCGCGTACTTAAAATTATGCAATTTTTTTATATAATCATATGAAAGGTAGTTAAATTCTCTATGTTATTATTACAACTTGCTTCACGATAATTTTTATAGGGTGGAAAGGGAAAGTCGTGTGATGTGCGCACCGCACCAGATTTTTTGTTTTGCAATTTTCGAATAGGGTATATATTGGTTCAACACAGGATACCTATATAACATTCTTTGATATGATATATTAATAAAGACAAACCAATAGAATAATATTTTTTTATTCTATGATAACGTATTACAGAAATGATGTCAGTAAAAACAGAAAAAAAGCAAACTTATAATAAGCTTCTAACCGGTTAAAGTTCCGCCAACTCACGCATCATGACTATTACAAATAGTTAAACCATATTACTATTTATAATTCAAACCATACTTATGGTTTAAACTGTTGACGTAAGGTGTGCTATCTATTTTTGCTCAATCTGCATTTGGTATTATTCGTAATTAGTTCTGCATAGGTAATTATCATTTAGTATTTTTTGCATAAACTACTTGGAAAGATAATTGATAGTTATTCAACCATTATTTGCCCAAGGTTCTGTTACAAATCCTTTTTTTTTTTTTTTTTTTTTCAAGGTCAAAAAGGAACCGCGGACAATGCCATATAATTGATCACGCTTCTGTACAGGGATCATTCAATTTTTATAATCAACAATTGTGATGTATCAGAAAAATTATTGTAATGCATAAATATATATAGATTATGAGTTCTCTTATTTAAATGGAAAATATAAGAATAAATGTAAAATGGAATTCTTGGGTTAAACAGACCTACATTTTTTTTTTGGTGCCTAGGATTTTAGAACTGATTTTAGATCTATATGGTGTGTTGAAAATAAATAATAAATCCGATTTTTTTTATCAGTTCTTCTGTTTTAAATACATCTGCTTATCTATCGATGTGTTTTTCTATTCAATGCATTCAAGTATGGGCGATTTACTCCTATTTATCAACAGTCCGCCGTCCGAATAATTCCAGAAAAATCCGCTAGAAGAAATAAGCATTACCTGTCCGGTAATGTTTCAACTAGAGTTGAGGTCAGATTAGGAGTCCGCCGTGCAGGTTAGATTTAAGTGGGCCTCATTTGATCAATGGATTTCACTGAAAATAGTTCCTCATATATTAAACTAAAAGGTCTACATATCTCAGAAATTTGAGCTCCGTGGCAAAAAATAATGCCATATTTGAATTCAGGACATCAAATTTTATGAAATCAGCTCTGAATACCCCTGCACCAAAACCAATGTTGGCCTGTTATGTATACAAACGATTTTATAGATTCTTTTGATGATCTATTAATGAAGATGATCTCTATGAAAAGATTCCAAACTAATGCCTCATTAAAAGTTTCTTTTATCATTTAAACGAAAAATAATTTAACCCATAATGCTTAGGATACTCAAACATTAAGTTCTAATTAAAACATGGAAAAACGCAGATCCCAAGGACTCTACTTATAGTTCTCCGTCCACTGGGTATTATCCAACTCTGTCGTTGATGATACAGCATCAAGGATTGCGGAAGCTGTTTAGATCGTGCTCCTGAAACTTATTTACTCAAAAGTTTTCCAGAAATTTAATCAATCAAATTGATCTAGATTTTATTCGAGTTAAAATTTTAAATTATATTTTTATGTATTTGTATGCATTTTTATGTACTGAATAACCCTAATATACTTTTAAAAAAGTATATACAACAAAACGTTAAACACCTAATATTTGTTATAGCATGCTACGGTTATAAAGCCGGTACAGCAAAATAAATTAAAAGAAAAATTATTACTTTTCAAAATTACAATAATAAAATAAAGTTAAAGAATAAAAATGATGGTAAAACAAAATGTGTTTTGTGTATGAATTAAGTATAATAATTTAACAAGGTTTAAAAATGTATACCTGTATTTAATTTTTTTTTTTTATCCTAAAACATTTTTATATTTAAAAACAAAAACGTGAGCATCAGAGCTACGTCATTAAGATCGTATTTTAAATTATCTTTCATAGTATCTAAAATACAAAATTGAAAATATCAAAATGGCAGAGTTGGGAGAAATATGTTGAGATCTCCAGAAGGCACTTCCCTAACGCCAGCTCAAGTCACACATAAATTGTCAACTATCTAACTGAATTTGAAGGAGCTGAAGAGGTAAGTAAAACCGCAAAAAAACATTTGGATATACCGAAATTATGTCTGAAATTTACACTCCCCCCCACCCCCCTTCTATGGTATTTATGTCCCTAGAAAACAACTGTACAAACAGAATTTTATTTTATTCGACGTAAGGGGACCGCTGGAAGTGTCTCAATGTGGGGGAAGAGGAAATATATATATATATATATATATATATATATATATATATATATATATATGTGTGTGTGTGTATACATAGGTGTGTGTGTAAGTGTGTGTGTATATATATATATATATATATATATATATATATATATATTTTCCCCTACATTCGGGAACTTCCAGAGGAAACCTTCAGATCAAATGATTTGTAATTTTATATATATACACACACATATATAGACATCTCCGAAACCTTGTAATTGTAGTATTATGAAACCGTATTATGGAACGGATTTAAAATGCATCCTCACCTCCCTTCCCTCTATGATGTTCGAGACAGGCTAAAGTCTATTATTTTCAAATTATACTCGTAGTATAGCATTGAGCCTCTACAATATCAAAAAACGACTAAGCATTTAACGTTTTGCCAATTCAGGCACCATCAGAACCAAAAAACAAGACCACATATATGCAGAAAAAATAAAGCATATCTCACATCAACAGTTTAAAAAAGAAAAATCAACAAGAGGCAGTATCTACATCACTCCAAGAAGTCTCAACACAAATCATTTATTTTGAGAATATATTATACTATGATTACAAATATGTATAAGTTCTGAAAACTGATAGTGGACAGATAGTACAGTCTATCAATTTAATTTCATCCAACATGAGTCATGAATAAAGTTTTATTTCGATTAGGGCCGAATCCAGGGATCGTTTTAGGAGGGGGGGGGGAGGCTATCAATTATTCTTGAAATTGACTCGATGTACCTGTATTATCTGCATATAAAAAGCTTGCGTGCGTCCATACGTACGTAGATGTTCGAAATGGACAACTCCATGCCCGTAGAAGCAATTTCACTATACAAGCTTTATAAAGTTAAAATTTATTGACTTTATTTATTAAGTTATTTCGTATTTTATAGGGTTCAGTAACTCACTCAATGGCGCTACAGCCCTACAAGGGCCTATAAATAAATATAAATATTATATTATTTTTATTTTAGGTAAATTTTGTGAAGTGATTTCATCTTGTATTCTTATTCTTTTAATAGATTTTTTTTTACATCATTTCTGTCAACGTTTTGGGGCATTTACCCATCTTATGGTCAAATCTCTGTATTATAGAACAACGTAATTATAATTCAGACAAATTATTTAAAGTATGCTCAACATTTAACAGTTAACAATTAATTTGCATATATACAAGTCTACATTATACAACCCATGTATTCCAGCAATATTTACAATATCTTTATACACTCTTTTTGTATTAATTCTAATAAAAAAAATATTAGGATGCTGGAAGAAATCACTTCGAAAAACTACTTAAAATAAAATTAATATAAATGAAATCTTCCATACAAAATAATATAGAAATTAAATTAATAAATACTATATTTTGTATTTTTTTCAGCTATTAAAACCGTCCTCGGGTAACCACCCACCCAATCGTATTATATATACTTTTAAAGTTGGCCCTTTAAATATATGTCAGTTGATAATTATTGATGGTTAATTGATACATGCTAATTATCGATTAGCGATCTTTCCTATTACGAATAGCAGTGAACGACCCTGCCTGAGTATATTGCACGCTAGAATGATAAGGTAGAAATTCGTAATCACAGTTGTTAGATAACACCAAAAACATCCTTGTTTAGTCTTTCTACAACTATTGTGTCTGTTGCTCAGCAACCAGTGTTCGGAAAAACTTCATCATTTTTTTATGGTACGCTTAAAATTAGCAGTAAACGATTAGAACTTTGTCACTCCCTTACAGTACATTTTCTAGTATATTTTTTTTTTTCCTCAAAAGTTAATAAATAACATCAAATTGGTCCAGTTTCATTCACTTTGGAATAATTATTGCATCGGACATTAAAATTGTCAAGACTATAAATATTTTTTATTTTATCATGAAATCATTAAATTTTATCTTCGTATATAGAGAGAGAAAAGTGTTCCAAAGATTCTCAAAGAGCACGAATATCAGACTTTGAAAATGTCATTTTATTATTCTCTGTCCATAACAAGCAAAATACAACTTTGTGATACTCGAGTCTGCTTATACGAACGAACTGATTATAACATCTGTCAGCAAGTTACAACCAGCGGTTGATCAGTTGATAATTACAATTAATTTAATTTTTTTATTCATTATTCAATTTTTTTATAAGGTATATTGTGAATTAACATCTTCATCTCATATCAATTGTCCTTTATTGCTTCTTAGATCACACTTTTTTCGACATATCTGAGCATTTTTGTACATCATCAGGACATCTCACATCAGTAGTATTCTGATTATTACTTGATTCCATTTGTATCCATATATATATATTAATATTTTGTCTATTTTAAAAAAATGTTTTACAAGGAATATTAAACTGATCTGGAGTCCAAGGATTTATGTGATAATGAAAAGATCAGTTTAATATTTCTTGTATAATACGTAAACAAAAAAAATATTAAAAAATATTAATATATATATATATATATATATATATATATATATATATATATATATATATATATATATATATATATATGGAAAAAATGGAAATAATAAGAATACTACTAATCATCCTTAAAAAAATATTAGGGGGTGTTATAATATTAGGGGGTGCACTAACCATAGTACCGGGTGGGGTCCGGGGATATTCTTTACTCCCCTGAAATTTTGTTTAAAGAATATGCTGTCTAAAACGTATTTTAACAATTATTGTGTTAAAATTTAACACTCTTGGCCTACAAAAAGTTTTAGTTTAAGTTTTTGAACCTTTGTTCTAAGCAACCATGTTTCTTGTTTTAAGCTGAGACTTTAAACTTTGCTTCTACCTACTATTTTACAGAAAAAATATATATATTTGATACATTAGCAGGTACCGGTGCACTTTTAGCACCCCAGCACGCCTATTCTACTGATCTGAAATATACAGATGGTGAGAAAAATGGCCCGAAACGTCGAAAAAAATGTGATGTAAGAAGCAGTAAAAGATAATTAATATAAGAGGAAGATGTTTATTCACAATATATCCAATAATATAGTTATATACACAGCTCCCATCATACAAAAAAAAAATTTTTTTGTTCCAAAAATACATTCAAATTTTGAAAAGTAGCAATTCTCGTTTCAAACATTTTTGAAATTCGAATTTTAATATATTGCTCCTACATTTTTTCCTGGTTTTCTTTTTTAATGCATTGTATTATTACAAATTATCCCATGATTTTTCAATAAATCCAAAAAACATATGTTTTGATAAGATTTTGTGACAAAAAGCTAACAAAAAAATATCATTTCTCTAGTATAAATATATATATATTTTTTTATTATTATTATTTTTTTCATTGGCGCTATAGACCATGGAGATCTTTGGTCGCGCGATGTGGTATTCATA
Organism: Rhaphigaster nebulosa; assembly: GCA_948150685.1. Lineage (NCBI taxonomy): Eukaryota > Metazoa > Arthropoda > Insecta > Hemiptera > Pentatomidae > Rhaphigaster > Rhaphigaster nebulosa. The sequence goes on from OX411307.1 coordinate 158,438,427, forward strand.
CAGACATGTATTGCATGTATTGGAAAACAGACAGGGAGGGGGTCACACAACCTCACGTTGCTACGAACCATGGTTTCCATGGTGCAGCGGCAGGCTATCCATAGCTCCATAACCGGTCCCTTTGTGGCCAATTCGGCAGTGTCCTTCACACCGACTCACTCGGGTTCAAGGACAGTGCTAAACCGGTCAAGATTCACGGATTATGGCTGTTCGGAGTCAGCAGGCGCACGAGGACCTATATTTCTTTCCCCGAAGCAGACCGCCCACGGACCAACCTTCGGGCGGCTATTTTACGTCCTGGAAAACCATACCCCAATTTCGCAATTTAGGTACACAAGTTAGGATCATCACTCCCACGCCCGGCCTTTGTGAGTTGCCTCTAGTAGGCTGACGGGCCTCACATACCCGGGGGAGAGGGGTGATAAATTGCTTGAATTATTAATTAATTAAATTAAAGTAGTGCTGGCACTGGGTTTCGAACTTACAACCTTTGGGTTTGTGAGCAGGTGCACTTTTGTAAAGCGCGTTAACCCGCTCGGCCACTCCGACCCCCATATATATATATATATATATATATATATATATATATATATATATATATATATATATATATATATATATATATATATGTGTATATAGTGGGAGAGAAAAAGAGTGAGAAGGGTGGAACCATATTTCACAATGATAAAAAAAAAGTGGTTTCCTCTTTTAATCTAATATTGAGAAATTATTTGAGCTGAAAGTTTAGGGAATAAAGATATAACGATATACCCAGAAAATAATCAGACAGCTTTAGCCTGCCCTTAAGAATAACGGAAACCAGCTGTATTTAGAGCAAACAGTCACAGAAAAGGGAAGGAAAAAGTTTAAAAGGAGCTAGTGGGTTTACGGAAATGAAAGGAGGGGTTATTGATATGCTTCAAAATGGGGAAGATGTGGGAGAAAATATGGGATTTATCCAAGAGATGGTTTGGTAAAATTGATTCCAAGATGATTTCTTGATTGCTTAGAAAGATGGAAGGTATGTATGTTTTCTTTAAGGACGTGACTCGAAACTAATAAATTTAGCTTAAAATTCTCTCTCTGCATTCAACTTGAGCTAGCGCTCAGCAGCCCCATAGCATATTCCTGAACTTTTAATGTGCATTGGAATACGTCGGATTTTATGTATATATGATATTATTATAGTATATGCGAATTCGTACGATACAACTCAATAACCACATCTTCTGCCATTGACTGAATCAAAAAGAACCATTATCCCTTTTAGGTATAGTTTGTTGATAAACAGATATCACCCTGCTTAACCCTTATCAGCATCATATGTTTGATATTCGTCACCAAATAGAACCAGCTGGTAAAAGTATCTGCAAATAAAGGCGTTGAGAGCTTTTTATCTGTCTGTAGCAACACAACAAAAATCTGCCAAAACAAATATTTGAATACCTCTGCTCAACATTACTTTATCCTTATGCAGTTTCCATGTAAATGAATCAAGGCTGCCATCTTTGTATTTTTTTGGTAAATTTAAATTTTTAAATTGAAGAAAATATTCAACACACGCATGTTTACCATGTTGGTTTAGAAATGTTACAGTCAACTTGTTTTAATGAATTATAGAAATAATTTGTTTATGGAGGACTTATAAATATCATGAATTTTAAAGGGCAATTTCCACGAAAAATAAATAAATATTAATTTTTCATCTAAACTTTTCTTTTATGTTTTCATCTGGTCCCGAGGTTATCTTCATTTCAAATTTCAGGAGGAATATCAGAAATAGTTTGAGAAGACTAGTGTGCTCTTAGAAGGATTTATATATAGGCCATATGGCATATCTGCAATATGTGGGTTATTGAGATATTTGCGGATAATTTTATTTGTAACGTAATAAGTTGCACAGAGGATTTTTCGAAATATTTTTAATTGTAAGGAATCGGTTCAATAATTTCGTCGAGCTCCTAAGCTCAACTCAGTTTGCACAAATTAGCCTGAAATCGAGAAGATGAATTTGTAATAAATTGGAAGTTTGTCTAATGAATGCTGTAGTCATTTATTTATTATCTACGAACATTTTTTTAACTTTTCAGTCTTGTATGAGGATTCCATGGATAACATGTCAAGAGAAACCATTGATAGGAATCCGTTCAAAAGGGGTGTTTGTAATATTAAAATGAAATGTTGGTTAGTCATACATTTATGGTAAATTGCAAAAGTGAGTATGAGATTTTTTCGGTATTTATTTTACTCCTTCTGTTTCGACATCATTTTTCAATAGTTGTGAATTATGATTTAAAGATTGGTTAAGATATTGGTATTGGTTAAAGCGGATGTTACGTGTTGGAAATTGTTATTCCTTGAAAAGGGTCTTTTAGTATTTCATAAGTTGAATAACAAAATGTTTAAAAATATAAAATTTTGTTAAGGGATTATGCATTTATTGTAAGACGTATCTTTCACACTATTCATAAAATATTTTAATTAGTTTAAAAGAAATCATGATCACATTATTATATTAAAAATCAGATGATACCAGTTAAACTTTTTGTAAGAATAAAAAAAAAAAAATCTGGCTGTAAGATGGTTGACTTAAACTACCTACTTATTAGTAATATTTAATGAGTATTACCTATCTTAGTGAAAGGTTTGCAGCAGCAATTTAAATAATTTTAGTGCTAAAATTGTTGTTTTATATTTGTTTATTTTATATAGGACCAGTCTGTGAGACGGGATGATTTAAATTTTTTTTTTCAAAAAAAAAAAAAACTTTTTCAACAAGCGGGGGCTCGCTCTCCCGATCGTAAAGGCTTACGGCCTTTTTTTTATGGTGGGTACCTAAAAAGAATCTACTTTCGGTGTACCTAGAAAGTATTTGAGGTAGATCCACCCAGAACTAACCAGGCTCTCAAAAAACTTATTCGGGACGAGAATACTATAATACCCTAAAATAGTAAACAAAAAATAAATAAATAAATAAAGAGGAGGATGTTTGGCGAACGTAATGTTTAGAAAATAGTTTTTTTTTTGTATTTTGAATAGTACTTAAATAGCTATTCTTGTATTTTATGCCGACCTTTGTATCAGAGGTTTATTCATTTTATCCAGTTGCGGTGGCTCAAATTATTTATCACTGCCTTTTTAAATTTTATAAAACGATTGCCTTTTTGTTGCTTTATCTAAGAACTTAAGATTGCGAAACACTTTTTTTTTTCTTGCATAAAAGCTTGCATATTATTCCTTCAAATGAAAGGTCATTTAATGGCAATGTTGAGAAATGGAGCCTATATCATTCGAAAAGTCATTTCCTGGTGATTATGATGGTTATGAAACATGTGATTTATAATAATTTTCATAATGCCAATATGAATAAAACTTATTTCACATTTATTTTCGCAATTAAAAAATAGGTAATAAAACAAAATTAAAATTGATAAATCATACCGTTTACACCTTTATTAATGTTTAGTCTTTATTGAAGATTCAACCCGAAAAATCGTAAGCATGGGTTTTTTTTTTTATTATTTAAAAAAAAATCTTTTCCTTACATAGCAATCCCACCTATGGGTCATTTATTAGACTTACATTCATACTCCGTTCCTTAATGGCATACTACATAATATAAGTTTTAAATAAATTGAAGTTCAATATTGGAATAATAAAATAATAAATAAAAATATAAAAAAATTAATAAACGAAAAAACAGTACAAAGTAAATCCAAAAGTCTATATTTCTAATGAATTTAAGCGATTCTTTCTTAAATTGAGAAAACCAATTTTGTTTGCGTCCTTGACCAATTTCTATTCTTAAAAATTGAACTTTTTATTAAATCAAATCGTTGTCTGTCTAATAATTTACAGTCATAAAGTTTAAAAGTTTGAATTTGGCCATTGTGGAAATAAATTGGAGGGGAAAACTTACTAAAACTTATTAACTTTCTGATTTTAGGAAAATAAGGGAGGGGGAATCTATTAATTTCATAAAAATTATTTTTTTTAAATTATTAATTTAATAATTGGAGGAAAAAGTTATTTATTTACTGTATGAGAAAACTACATGTGTCATAACCTATACTTGGAATTTCGTGATGTTGGCCGCAACATATGCTAAGGAACGTCAATTATTTTATAATTTTTACTTATCCACAGGTCACAGGTTGTAATATTCACAAATAAAGCGGATTAAAAAATATACTTGTTTTTTAGAAAACGGACTGCAACATTTTTGTTCTTGGAGCTAGTTAGTTAGTTTTCATGGCTTGTTTGAGGGACAAGAACATGATCTAAATCTTTCGAAATGAAATCTTGATACCACATTAGTCCGTGCCAGTACCGGGACGATCTTAATATTTTATAGAAGATTAATTTAGATACATAAGATTAAGTTTTAATAAGGATTTAGGAATATCTTCAATTGAAGTGGCAATAAAATTTCTAATAAATAATGCTAGATTTATTGGCCTCTTTCGAAAGATTTTGAATTAGTCCCTCTAGATTCAATTGGCCCAACTTAACTTCAATCCAGTATCAACAAAACTTGCTCAATGCACTTTACGCCTCAGATAGATATCGCACCGGTTAAGGAAACGTTATCTAAGACGGTTACAAAAGCGTTATAAATGAAATTACTCGCTTGGACACGCTTTGTCGAAACATCTCTGGCCTGGGAAGCTTACCACAGATCTTTCTAGGGCCTAACTGCGCTAGGGACATTTGTAGTCCAAGCAACGAGCGAAGGGGAAAAAAAGATGTTTTGAAATTTAGTGGAATTTAAGGAGTAGAGGTGGGGGAAGGGGCAAGTGGGTATGGTTTACTGAACTACGGTGACCCGTGAAGGCGCTAATCCCTAATTACCTGCATATAACAGTTATTTCTTGTGGAATTATGACTGTTTTCACTCATATTTTACTAATTTCTCAAAAATTAACACGAGATACAACCAGATACATCTAAAATCAAATAATTTTAAATTTTAATCTCAATGTGTAGATTTATGATCATATCACTATCTATTAATATGCATATGTGTGTATATATAGTTTAAAAAACAAAACAATATAATACGATGAAATTTGTATTTGACAGGTACCACTGTTAGGCGGCAGTACTTGGCGATGGAGGAGGTAAATGCCCAAATAAACATTAGCAGAAAAGTATTAATTCAACGGGATGCAGTCGAAGAAGTGGACGAGCCCAAGAAGGAATCTCTACTAAGTAAGCTTTATTTATAAATTATATTGAAATAATTAAATATGGATATACATCTTAACTTAATCAGTACAAACACCGAAACGGTTAGCGGCAGCAATAGGGATTTGGTTTTCAAAAAAGTAGTAAAATTTCATTCGACGATAGGTACCTAACAACACAATTAATGAAGAATTTCAACAATAATTAAAAATAACTATCAGTAAAATTATTTTGTTATTAACAAACAGGAGATAAGGAAAATTGATTGCCTCAAAGTTATTGACTCTGTATTACCTTGAAGATTCCATCGTAAGAAAGATTAATGCGATGAATACGCACGCAATGCATAATTCAGTGAGCTGTAAATATTAAAAAAAAAATAATGAATCATTAATATGAAAATAATAACCAAACCAGATTCGGACGGTGTTTTTTTGATAAATTTATTTAAATTTTATTTTATTTTCCAGATGTACTGAGAGATTTAAAGTAATTTTTTATGCGTTTTTTTTTGTATCTGCTATACTTTAGAAGTTTTGGATTTTTTAAAATTATGGTTACATTAAAAAGTAAATAAGAATTGTAAAAATTTATAATAATACACAAAAACCGAATATAAGCTGTATAAATTTATTTTTGTGAGATTTTTTTATTTCATTATTTAAGCGATCTTCACCTTCAAACCGAATTTTTAAACTATATATGATTTCTTGCTAATGTGTTATATCTTCAACATATATATATTTTTATTTATTTCTTAATAGCAACTCTTAAATTATCGAATGATTATTTTTTCGTTTTTATTTATTTTATATATATATATATATATATATATATATATATATATATATATATATATATATATATATAAAAGAACTTTATTCTGGGACTAGGTCCCTTAAGAATAACATGAATGAACAAATAAAACAGAAACATTATCTGGCCATAAGACTAAAAAATGCAGATCAGTTAATTTTTAAAATATTTTCAGTAAAATAAATAAGTTTTTTTATCGAAAAATATAATTAATTTGAACAAACAAAAAAAAAAAGAGAAAAAAAACACAAGAAAAAAGAAAATAAAAATGAAAAATACAAAAATAATGAATTGATCAGCAAAGTTGAAGTTCGTACATTAAAAATTATTATTCACTTCTGATCCAGATGTAAATCCTAAACTGAAATTTCGCAATTAGAGAGCATCATTTTGGAGAGAAAGAAGGTGTTGGAAAAGGAGGGATTTAAATGATGATAGAGAAGAAGCATGGCGGATATTAGAAGGAAAGGAATTCCAAAGTGTTGAGGAGCGGGCGAGAAAGGAGCGTTCGAGTGTTTCTGTTCTGTGGGAGGGGGTATGGAGGCCAGAAAGGCGAGATCTTGTTTCCAGTGCGTGGACCGAAGATTTGAATTGTAGGAGCTGTAGATGTAGGAAAGGTTGTGGGTGGTGATGTTTTGGTATAGGAAAGATCCGAGGAACTTATCGTCTACAGTTGCAGGGGAAGAGCCACTCTAACTCGCCGTAAAGGTGGGACACATAGACCCATCTCGAGGTGCAGAAGACAAATCTTAAAAAGCAGTTCATGATCCGCTTCAATCTGTCCTCGAGCACATTCGAGAGGCCCCCGTATACCACACACCCGTAGTCAAAATGGGGAAAGATAATAGAGGACACAAGGAGTTTGCGGGTAGGTTGTGGAAGAATATGTCGAGAACGATGGAATAATTTAAGGGTACTTATTGACCGTCAGGAAATTAGGGCGATGTGGGGTTTCCAGGAAAGGGTTTGGTCGATAGTAATACCCAAGTTTTTAATTGAGGAGCTAAACATGATGGGGTGATCATTTAGGATTAAAGTAGGAAAGGTGTCATTGGATCTGAGGAGGGAATTGGAACCTATGACAATGGCCTGAGTTTTCATAGCGTTTAATCTAAATCTATCCAGGTTTGCTCAGGCACTGATTCTATCTAGGTCTTCCTGGATACTGGCAAACGCTACTAATAGCTCACAAGGAATTGGTGTGAGATTTCATTATGGTTGAAATAAGATCTGTAGGGGAGATGTAGGAAAAATAAAAATTATCGGAGTTGAATGATGAAACTAAGGAAAAGCAGGAAGGAGGAGTTGGAGAAGTGTTAGAGGAGGCTGATAAAAAGTATGAATTTAATTCATCGGGTGAAACTGGGAAGACTGGTGAGGGAGAGGATTTAGAAAGGGAGAGTTTCCGAAGGAGAGGCCATTTTGATTTAGCATCGGGAGCAGAGGAGAAGGCTTCATGATAGTGGTTGGATTTCGCTCTCCTAACAGTTCCCTGTGTCAAATTGCGGAGTACCCTAAACGCTTGGTAGTCATCTGCTAGCCTTGTGCGTCTAAAGCGTCTACGGGTTGCCTCACGCCTTCTTTGCATATCTTTAATTTGTTGAAACATCCAAGGAGCAGGCGGACGACGGAAAGTAGAGGTTTTGAGTGGAACATGGGTATCAAGGATATGGATGAGATTAGAGGTGAGGGTATCAATCATGGAATCAATGGAAGAACAGGAATATATTCCATTCCACTGCAGCGCTTCAAGGTCAGGTAAAATATTTTCATGGGTGAGGGCGTCTAGATTACGGAAAGTTGTTTTGTACTATCGAAACCGCAGGAGTTTCGATAGTATAGGATATTTGGATTAAGTCATGAGAGGACAGAAACGGGACAGGTAGTTGAGAAGAAAGGAGATTACGTGCTGAATCGATGACATGCAGATCTAACCAGGTGTCAGACCGGCAAGTGTGATGGGTAGGAGAAAATGGGACAATGAAGATATATATATATATATATATATATATATATATATATATATATATATATATATATATATATATATATATATATATATATTCAATTTCCAGCCATATCGTGATATTTCTACTTACTTAGGATATCTCGTTATCAATTTTATTCTTTAAATATTTATTACTTATTCTTTGTTACTACTTCTGAAGTTTTGGATTTATTTTATAATTTTTTTTCGTTTAAAATGATCTAAAACAGTAATTAAACTTTATGATAGTTTAACTTAAATCACTGCTGTCAATTTCGTTCACTGAGGAGAAGTAGAAAACCCTCATGGTTCCTCATCCATGGATGCCTGAAAGATTATATTATAAAATAATTTCAATATGATTATAACAACTAATGACATTACGAGACCATAAAGTTACACCGGGTGGGGGGCTAGATTTCAGAAAGTTTACTATCATTGAAGGCGCGTAAAATTCTAAAATCATCGATTGAGGCCGATAATCTGCATTTATTTTTAACATATTTTAAAGAATTATTCATTTATTATTTTTTAGTAATATATCATATTATTTAATTTAATATATTTATTAATATGCTAAAATATTACGGATATATTCTATTTAATATTTTAATATATATTTAATTTAATGTATCTATTATTTAATAACGTCCAATCTACCATATTCACAGATTTTAATTTCTTCCCAAATACGGATCTTTGAAAAGTTAAAGCACACTCAACATTTTCACAGTGTATGTAGAAGTGTGTTTATTCCATTGAAAAAAAAATTATGATAAGCTCCCATAAATTTTTCTTAATATCAAATTATTTATTTTAGAATGAAATTTGGCACTGATATTGAAACTAGTACACATAAGTAATTTATGTGTAAGAAAAAAAACAAAGCATTGATCAGTATTTTTACATTTTACCGATTTTAAGCATTTTAAAGATTTTATATTTGCAATATGATTAAAAATAGTGAATGGAAATAAATTATTTTTTTTATATTGATTATATTACAGCCATGTTTGTATTATATTCATGAGAGTACAAAATGGTTTGTTATCTATATTGCCTACATGGTTTTTTATTGGCACTAAGTTTCTAAATTGGTTTTTATTCAGCAAATAAAATAATTATTCATCAATAATTTAATAACCAATTGTTACCTCATATCATTTGTTATTTACGGAATCTGCCATGGCGTAATAGGCCATAGAGCCGTGCACCCCCCCCCCCCCCCCTCCCCTAAAGATTATTGAAATATAAAAATAATTAAAATACAAGAGAAAAAATAAATTTAAGTTTAAGAAAAAAAAAAGTGAGGTTAGAGACTATTTTTACTTCCAAGCACGTACATAATTTTCAAAATAATTAATCTATGTACTTATGTATTAGTTTTTAGTTGATCGACAATAATCTGTCGTCATTGGCAATCACGTGACTAAGTATCTATTCTGTCTATGATTTGACGTATATGAGACGAGACCACAACAACGATGAAAGACTTTGTTAATAGGTAACTCGCCCATTCTGGATCGTTCTAGGATTAGTGTGAGGACTCTACTTTCTGAATAGGTTCAGAGAGTAGACGCGGCAAGCCATAGAAAACAGGTGGCATCAACTACCTCCACTCCGGTAGTCACTATCCCAGTGTTATAGTCCAGTCAATAGACATTGGCGGGGACCAATCTCACAAAAAGTCAATTAGTTCTAATTTTTGTTTATGTTACTTGATCCTAAGCCCGTAAAAAAAAACGAATTTGCTACTTCGAATGACCTTTGCGAGCTGCTTAGCAGCCAAAAACACAGAAATTTTGGCACCATAGTCAGCTATAGTGCTATACACCTATTTTATACTATCATCAGTTACATCAAAGCCCACTTTGGTAGCAATGTCTCGGTTGTTTTCAATGGTTACCCAGAGGATGCCGTTAATAACAGCATCAAAAGTGCTGAATGACTGTGACCCTGTGCTTCTCACTTCAACTATGATATAATTTTCGAGGAATCCACCATCATCGAATTACCTCAGGAAAAAGCATCAGCCAATGAGAAGAACAAGATGCGCCTCATCACACTTCTTCACGATTCTATTGAGAAACAGGGCATTTAATTGAAAGCTGGCAAAGAAGCCGCTGATCACAACATCATTGACATGGCATTATCCAAAAGCGCCCAACTTTTGACCTTGTGATTGTTGTAGGAGAAGATGTCGATCTCGTTCTCCTCAATGGCTTAGGCTCAGGTGCTACTCACATCTACTTCCAGTAGAGTAGCAGAGGTAAAACCGGTAATTGCCATTGCTCAAACTTCTCGTTCAGTCATCTGCCCGCTTAACACTCACCAGGGTTAGTGCTTTTTATTCATGCCTTCAGAAAGTGTGACACTACTTCGGCTCCTTTTGGCCATGGTAAAACCAAGTTGACTAGCATATTAAACGAAAATCCCTATCTTGTGGAACTGGTTGAACTTCTCCAGCATCCAGACTCAATTAAGGAGGTCATAGCAAATGCTGGGAAGTGTTTTCTTGCTTTGTACGGGGGTGATTTCTTAACAGTCATCTTGAATAGCCTCCGCTACCAGCTGCTCGTTAAATCTGCAGCTAAATTCAAAATTAATGTTGCTCGCTTGCCACGAACAGAGGATGCAAAACACCATCATACTTACAAATTGAAGCCAAATAAATGTTCTTCAAGTTCATTCTTGGTAACTTTTCTCACGGGATGAGTATTTTCGATGATATTTGACCAAAATAAAGATTTTTTACTTTTTTGAAAAAATATTTAATCTTTGAAAACTTATATATCAGGAACTACTTTACGTACTGAGTTGGCTGAAGTCTCAAATTGTGATAAATTTAATCTAGTTAAAAAAAAATAACTATTACTATTTCCTTCTGGGGCATACTTTGGGATATATTAGTCAGAAACTGGAAATAGTGTCAAAATATCTGTGTTTTTTGGCTGCTACGCAGCTCGAAAAGTAGACAAATTGTTTTTTTATAACCGGCTTAGGTCGAAACAGCATTAAAAAAATGTTGGACTACTTGACCTTTTGTAAGATCGGATGTATAATTTGACTTAACTATTTCCCAAAGTGTGGCACGCGTACTCCATGGGTACAGAAAGAGTGTAGTCGGGGTACTGGGCTTTGAACATAGAAACCTAATTTTTAAAAACTATCCTAATACTATACTGAATAATTTAGTAAACACAATGTCTCTCTGTGAGGCCCAGTACTTGTTTGGCATTTTTTCAATCAAAGTGACGTTGAGGTATAAAATTCAAGTAATTCTGCGACATTACTGGAAAAGGGAATTTGGCAGCTGCCGTAACCAAGCGTTTGATACGGGAAGTTGAAGAGGAGCCTAACCTTAATGAGTGGATTGTGAGGAGAAGTTTCGCCAATTTGAAAGTGGCGATACTAGCTTGGAAAGGCAGCCGGGGCTCAGAGCGACCATCTTTTGTGGGCAGCGAGGCTCTACGACACGCAAATAAAGATGATCCCACAAAAAGTGCTCTGGTGCTATCTTCCGAACTTGGTTTGTCACAATCAAGTTTGAATCGTCACTTACACCAATTAGGTAAAGAAAAGAGAGTTCCATATGAGTTCACCATCCAGCAAGCCGAACGTCGCCTAGAAATATGTCGCCAAAAACTTGCTGAAATGAATGCAATCAAACTTCTACCGCAGCCATCCTATAGACCTGATCTTGCGCTTTCGGACTTTTATCTTTTCTAAGCAATGGCACACGTTCTTAGGGAGAAAACGTTTCAAACATTGGAAGTAAAAATTAGAATAGAAGACTTTTTCCAGTCGAAACCCAAAGAGTGGTACCAGCAGGAAATCGAAAAGCTGGCTTTTAGATGGCAACTAACCATAGAACATAATGGACTGTATTTCGAAAGTTAGAAGAAATTTTATGTAAGAAGAAAATAAACTTCGTTGTAACCCATGAATGTAATTTTTTTTTACTCACCTTGTAACTCATCAGTAATACAATTAATAATTAACATAATATTATTATGTATAATACGCACATCTTCAAATTTCGTGTAAGAAATTTAGAGGACTTCAAAACCTGGCATACTCATGCCGCTTAACATCACTTAAAAGATGGGTTATATTATTGCATATTTAAAAAATGTTTACAGCATATTCTGCTGCATACTTTGCAGCAGAATATGCTGGATTTCCACAGCATAAGAACTCAATCTCTGACATTAACCTCTCAAAAGAAAACTTAACAACGATATTTAGAAACAAATTTACCTCATGGACTTGATAACTTAACCTCTACAGTTTTGCTATTGCTTATTACATTTTACTTTCTCCTAAAATTATTTTATATTTCAATATTTTCGTCATAAATTATATACTTTTCTTTAATTTATTTTCTGTTTTCTTTCCAAGAACGTTCAGTTAGGTTAGAGTGCAACCCAAAGGATGCTTGTACGAGTTTAATTCCTTCCATCAAATGGTTATCGGAATATAACTGGAAAGAATGGCTGGTGAAAGACGCAATTTCAGGTTTTACAGTGGCCGTTATGAACATTCCACAAGGTAATTATGAAATTTTATTCTTCATTTTATATCTTTATGAATTAGCTAATTTAATGGTGACTAGAAGAAGACCAGGACAGTTGTGGGGAATATATACATATATATTATATATTTTTCTTTCAAATTAGAAAATGAATTTACCAAATTACTCTCAACTACCTTACCAAAAAATGCCTGCGTTATGTTGATAAGATACATGTCTGTTCCCCAAGGTCTTGTCAATCAAGCCTTGTAAATTTAAATAGCGAGTTAGTTTTGCGCTGATATCAGTTAGAGGAGAGGTTCCCATAATTTTCCCGAAACTAAGGTACTGGCCCCTTCTGTAATGGGTAGACCCCCTCTTTTCCTAATATTGATTTTTTGAAATTCATCAATTTTGAAAGTTTTTTTTTTTTTAGCTGACACAGAGCTACTCACTTTGATAGTGTTGACTGTAGAACATTTACATTTATTAATTAAAAATACAGAAAACGGAAATCTAGCAACATTTTGGATAAAATAAATATACACAACAATAAATGTTTTTAATAGGAGGAATTAGCCTGTTACATTGATTGCAAAATTTCAATACTGTCTTCAATTAAGTCAGGTTTAACCTTAAATCTCCTCGGCGAGTGATCTGCAATCTGTTTCTATTTTTTGAAAGAAGATTGGCAATCGTGCTGAAGCCCGTTTCCACAATGAATGAAGATATAAAAGCTATTAAAAACTTTCTTGAGATAGTCCATAATGCAGGATATTTAACAGGTATGTCTCTCTGAAGCCAGAATCGCTGATATCCCTTTCTAAACTGCACCTTAAGTTATTCGTTGGGGATTATTCCAATCAGTTCTTTATATAACACGAGATCCGTTTTTTTAATTTCAAGGCATGGAATTATAATCCACTAACGTATTTCTATTTTCATCTTCAAAGTTTGTGTATAGCACATTTTGAATGTAGACTAAAACGTAATTATATAAATAAGTTCCACCTTCGTGGATCCTCATTTTTGTCTCATCCACCCCCATTTTATTTTCACAGATATAGACCCGTCAGGTCAGATTCGGCTCCCTGGCGTCGATATAGACCACTTTGGGAGTGACTGAGTTAGGGCTTAGAAAATTACCCCAAGGAATTATTTAAAAAATTGATAATGAGACATTATCAGAGATGTAATGTTATAGGTAGGGGGGACATCAATCACCTCCCTCCCCCTCAATAATTTGAAAACCCAAAACGTTGGGGAAATCTGAGGATTTGAGAACCTACGTCAAACTGCGTAAATTGTGGGTAAACATTTTACTCAGAGTAACTAAAATTTAAAAGCAATACTCATACCTTTTAAGTTAAGAAATTGGGCTTTTATTGATACAATGTTGTGGTGAATAACAAAAAAAATATATTGCTGTCTAGTATTTAAATTCGTAACAGGTGAATGAAAAGTTCAAATCCAAAAGACTGGATTTGGCGAAGAGTATACTAGATAGCGCCATATACTTTGAAGGAGCATAATTACTCTATAAATCTTGCAATCCTGGATATTGTTATGATTTTGCAAAAGGGCAGATGACTCTTTTCTTCCACTGCTTATCAATCCATTTGGAAAGGATTGAATCGTACAATGCTTTATGCAAAGATTTGTTACCCTTCTTTTCAAGTTTCCAGGTATACTATCTTCTCAGGAGCTTTATTATTCTCAATTTTTTCAATAGCTTCAATGATTTTCTCAAATTCGGGGGAAGGGGGGGTCAATGACGTCACTATCCGAAATACTCGTAGAGCCATCTTCTTCTGTTTAGACCGTCTCATCTTCACCATCTCATTGGTTCACATCTTGGTTGTAATGTCGCACACATCTATCCCATTTATCATCCTTCCCAATAAGAAGGCCTCCGTCTTCACTTCTGTAAGATTTGGTTCTCGGTTTAAATGAGTTTCGACTACCATTCACCCTTCTATAGAACCTCATTATTTCATTTAAGCTCCTAAATTCTTTAAGTTCTTGGAGCCCTGCCTTCCCCAAGCTTGCTTCTTTCGCCTTTACTCTCTCTTCTCTTTCCTCCTTTTATTTCGATATTCGTCTGTTGCTCTTCTTCTATATTATTCCTGAACCATCCTAAGACAGGCTACATTTTTCCTCTCGGTTGCTTATGCGCTAATACGACAAGATAGTGGTCGCTATTAACATCTGCTCTAATTACAAACTGGCTCAATTAATTACAGAAAATGGGAAAACCAATCACCCCCTGAAACATTTTAGCATAATACAAACTGGCATCAGCAATGATGGACAGATGTTCATTTTCAGACTTATGCAGTACCTACGACTGTTATTTACGACAGATTGAGACATAAACTGATACAAAATGTGTTATTAAAATGTAGAATATGGCTTAAGATGGAACCCATATTTTTTTTCAAAATTTAGTATAGACTTACGAGTATTTATGTATCATTTTGATTTTAAACAATGCAGCTATATAACCAAGAAATAAAATATGAGTGGTGTTCCTTAACTCATTTTAAAAATTGATTTCTGTTAGATTTTCAACAAAAAAACTAATTACATTTATTAATTATTCAATGTTATTTTACTGAATTGTTTGAGAATTATTATTTTATACTATGTTCTTTTAAAATTAAACCATGTAGTTATACTTAATTGTGATAGTTATTGTTTTACTTGATGGATAAAATATATTTATACTTTATAGTTATTTATATCTCATACCATCAGTTATACCAGAAGTAAATGTTGTATTATAGGTTATCGATGGGAATCCAGTGATGACTATATATGGCACCTAGTTGTTTTGGCTTTCCTGCCGCTAGGAGCGTTCGTTGTATGGTTGTAACGGTCTAGTTGTTTGAATAAATAAAGTCTTCGAGTACAGTTGTGTTTGTCACTCTCTCTCCTCATCTACTGCTTGTGAAGCTCTAGGTTTTATAATTACTACAGGTTATGTGCCCAGAATAACCGTGTGGAGAGAGAAAGTTAGTGTACCGTGTTTAGTGAGTAATTTTTGAGTTGTTTATACTTCACGGGTTAAGTTGAAAACATGGCGTCAATCGCTGGATATTGTTATGTTAGACCTTTTGACGGAACCGCCAGTTTTTCAAATTACTTTATAAGAATAAAGACCTGTTTGGATCGGCATGGTGTGCTATTGGTTCTAGAATGCCTGAACTCAAATTATCAGAAGGCAATAGACACTTTTAAGAACTCAGACGCCCATGCAAGGGACATAATTGTGCAATCAGTGTCAGACTGTGTACATGAAATTATAAAGGAGAAGCAGACTGCCAAGGACATGATAAATGTACTAAGCGTTACTTATGAGAAGAAAGGGCTAGCTTCTAGAATTGGCCTACAGAGGAAGCTGAGAAACCTAGTTATGCGCGAAGGTGCTAGTGTTCAAAATTTTCTACTAGAATTTGAGAAGACTAGCTGAATTGAAATTATCTGGCGGTAAGATGGATGATGATGAAGTTATTTTCCAACTTGTATCAGCTATACCGAATAGTTAGAAGCCTGTTGTTATTTCCATATATATTTTGTTTTCCAAAGAACCAACATCAGTTACTTTAGATTTTGTGAAGAGTAAGTTATTATCAGAAGAAACGAGACATTCAAATTTGGGAAATAGGGAGCAGATGTGAAATTGGTAGTTTAAGAGTGAACAATGGGGGCGAATACATCAGTCATGAATTTAGAAATTTTTGTAAAAGCCATGGGACACAAATTGAATATAATGTACCTAGAAATCCTTCTCAAACAGGAATCGCAAAACGTATGAACCGGATTAAACCAGATTTAGATAAAATAAGATGTTTTGGGAGCATTGCTTTTGCTCATATTACTAAAGAAGATAGAGGAGGAAAATTGGACCATAGAAGCAGGAAGTGTTTAATGTTAGGATATTCTCTAAATGGTTATAGATTGTGGGACCCTGGAAATAGAAAAGTAATTTTGGCACGCAGTATTATTTTCCAAGAAATTTTACCTTTGGAAGTACCAAGAGTGGTGCTAAATTAACTCCCTTCTGAGAGAACTGAGGTAGACTGTCAAGATGAGAACAGACAACAGGAAATCAAAGATGGATCTGGGACTTTTCATGATATGGAGGAAGATAAAAGTGTAATACCCTGTAGAAATGTCAAGCCACCTTCCAAATATGATGAGTTTGAACTTTATCAGTGTTTATTGATGCACCCAGTAATTATGAAGAGGCGATGAATTCACAGGACAAGAATCTCTGGATGGATGCCATGAGACGGGAGATGGAAGCCCTAGAAAAACATCAAATCTGGCATCTAGTTGATCATATTCAGAAGAAAAGTGTAGTGAAGTGCAAGTGGATGTTTAGCATTAAAAATAATGAAAGTAGTCAACCTGTTAAATATAAGGCTCGGTTAGTAGCCAAGGGATTTACTCAAGAATGTGGTATTGACTATAAGGAGACTTACTGTCCAGTTACCTCTGAACCAAGTTTGAGATTATTATTTGCTTTATCAGCTAAATGTAATTTGTATATTTGTCATTTGGACGTTTATACTGCAGTTGATCTTTATGGAACAACCAGAAGGTTTTGCTGATGATAAAAATAGGAATAGTGTTTGCCTTCTCAAAAAGGCTCTTTATGGATTAAATCAATCCAGTAGTGCTTGGAATGAAAGAATTGAAAAGAAGCTTTCATGTATAAATTGTGTTAAGTCAAAATATGAACCCTGTATTTTCTACAAAATTTTTTAGAATCAATTTACTTTTATTGCTGTATACGTAGATGACTTTATTATATTTACTAATTATTTAGATGAAGAAAAAGTTCTAAATTTAGTATTAAAGACCTTTGTCAAGCAAAGCTTTGTTTAGGATTAAATATTCAGAGGAATAATGGAATTATTAAAATTAGTCAAAAATCTTTCATTGATAGTATATTTGATAAGTTTAATATGTCTGATGCAAAGCAAGTAAATACACCAATGGTGTCAATCATTAAAATTAATTCATAAGATGAGTGTAAAATTGTGGATGTTCCTCATCAGTCATTAATTGGTTCATTGATGTATTTAGCTGTTAATACACGACCTGATAT
Source organism: Rhaphigaster nebulosa (assembly GCA_948150685.1). NCBI lineage: Eukaryota > Metazoa > Arthropoda > Insecta > Hemiptera > Pentatomidae > Rhaphigaster > Rhaphigaster nebulosa. The sequence continues at coordinate 158,456,046 of OX411307.1, forward strand.
TGCATTTGCTGCATCTTACTTAAGTCAGTTCAATACATGTTATAAAATATGCCATTGGAAGGTAGCTAAGAGAGTATGAGATATTTAAAAGCAGCAAAAGACTTATGTTTAGTTTATAAATATGATGATCGAATGTTTAATTGGGTATTGTGATGCTGATTGGGCAAATGATCTAACCGATAGAAAATCTTATAGTGGTTATGTTTTTAAATACTGTGGAGGTGCTATATCTTGGGAAGCTAAAAAGCCAACATGTGTTTCACTAAGTAGTACTGAGGCAGAATATATTGCTATTACATGTGCTACTAAGGAAGCTATTTTTCTGAAAGGCTTATTAAAAGAATTAGTTAAAATTGATGTAAGGTTACCTATAATGAATGATAATCAAAGCGCACAAAAATTAGTTTATAACTTTGTGTTTCATAATAGAACCAAACATATTGATATCAAATTTCATTTTATTAGATATTTAGTGAGAAATGGTCTTATTGTTATTGATTATTTATCGACTCAGCAAATGTATGCTGATATGTTGACTAAACTACTTCCATTATGTAAACTTGTATTCTGTCGCAATGGAGAAGGATTATTGCGATTTGTTTATATGTACTAGTTGTTACCATCTCTGGATTAAGGAAGAGTGTTGTATTATAGGTTATCGATAGTAATCCAGTGATGACTATATATGGCACCTAGTGGTTTTGGCTTTCATACCGCTAGGAGCGTTCATTGTATGGTTGTAATGGTCTAGTTGTTTGAATAAAGTCTTTGAGTACAGTTGTGTTTGTCACTCTCTCTCCTCATCCACTGCATGTGCTTGTGTAGCTAGGTTTTATAATTACTACAGTAAACAGTTTGACACTCTTTAATTGTTACCCCTCAAAGTTATAACTAAACTCTGACTGCTGAGAAGATACAGAAGGGGGTGCAAGCAGAAGTAAAATTTGGTAAACAAAAAAAAAACTTTTTTGGTTGGAAACATTGTTGGATGTATTGTTAAAATAGTTGACAAATTCAGTTCTGAAATATTCAGTTTCGTAATTCAAAATACTAAATTATTATTTAAGTATACATAACCTTATGATGAGATTTACTAATACCTACAAGTGATTTAAGCATACTAAACCATTATTTTATTCTCATTCCAGGAATGGCTTATGCTTTACTTGCCAATGTACCACCAGTGGTTGGAATTTATATGGCATTTTTCCCAGTTATCATATATGCATTTCTTGGAACATCTCGTCACGTTTCAATGGGTAAGATACATTCAGCTGTAAAAAATATACATATCTCAAAAAAACTAAATAGTGCCATAGTTGTAGTACAGAATTTTTTCCCTGAATCAGCATTAAATTCATCTCTATCTTCTAATTTTTTTTATCTAGATCTATTTATTGAGCTTTACATCTGTATTAAAAATAAAATAAGCTTTTAATTTAATATATAAAGGATTTTGTATTAATAAAATTGAAATTTATTACTTTAATTTTATTTCTTTACTGCTGTATACATCTGTACACAAAATAAAAGTAAATCGACTGATTGCATTTGAATATTACTTGGATATGGTTTGGGAAGAAATGGAAGGACAAGCCATAGCAAGTTTTTGGAATAAAATAAAGGTGATTTTCTTGGATTTTCTGAAATTTGTCTTAATTCATTATTTTGGCACAATTACATAAGAGTTGTTAGGGGGGATATCAAGCACCTCCCTCTCCCTCAATAATTTGAAAATCCAAAACGTTGGGGAAATTGGAGGATTTGAGAACCTACTTCTAACTGCATAAATTGTGGGTACATATTTTACTCAGAGTTACTAAAATTTGAAACCAATACTCATACCTTTTAAGTTAAGAAATTGGGATTTTATTGATACAATGTTGGGTTGAATAAAAAAAACCAGCCATAGCAGGTTTTTGGCATAAAATAAAGGTGATTTTCTTGGATTTTCTGAAATTTGTCTTAATTCATTAATTTTGGCACCATTACATAACAGTTGTTATGTGTGGCTGGGGAATTTCAGATGCACTTAACAGATCAATTTTCACAGATTATGAATTTTTCATCAGCATATGTTTTGAGAACAGTAAATGATCCTAATCCTTGCAGTACCTACATCCTGTTTTCCAACATAGATAACATCCACCACACAATTTCTGGGTAATAGAATGAGACTGATGAAATTCATACTGCCAATGGGAAATTATTTTATTAGAATTTAGAATGGGACAGAAACATTTCAATAGAAACTTTCATAAGATTTTCTTCAATATAGGCAAGAGGAATGTAGAAATATTTGGAGTAGGTTTTTTTGGGTTCGGAAATCATTTTGACTATATTTATATGATTTTTAGTTTATATGATTATAACTAATTTAAATGATTCAGGAGTTGATAAGTATACTACTTTACATGATCTAAATAATATCTATTATTTCTGAAGGAATGAACGAAGGAAAGGACATTTTTAACGAAATTGATAGTTCTGCAAATTAAATTTTAATTTATTAATATCATCAAATTTACCTTGTTATGAATTATATTTATCAGGTTAACTAATTTTCATAAAATAATTTTCCAATTAAATAGATTTTTTGTTTTCAGGTGCTTTTGCTGTTATATGCTTAATGACAGGAAATACTATCAATAAGCATGTTACTGATCATGATCAAGATCCAGCTATGGCTCAAATCACAGCATTGCAAATAGGTACAACACTAGCATTCCTTGTGGGAATCTATCAGGTAATCAACAAAGTTTGGACTATTTTGTGTTATTTATTTTTCATAAAACAATAAGTTAGGTCTTCTTCTGTTATATGATTCTCCTATCAGTATTTATGACAAATAGTTTTAAAATGTTCATGCTGAGTTATAAAAATACATCCATAGTCATAATAAGACAATTCTACCCAATAAATGTTAAATTAAATGGCAATCATCTTGCCTAGAACACTTTGTAGCTTAGTTCTAATGTTTTGTACCTTTATTATTAGTGCTATTATAATAACTAATTAAGATTTAATGATATAAATAATGATTATATTATTGTTTTAATTATATGTTGTATATTACTGAACATCATGGATTAAGTAATAGATATGCAGGTTGTCTTTTTTTCTCAATAGCCAAACTCTGGGAAGCAATTATATAGCACAAAAGGAGTGAAAAAATGCCTAGTAAAAGTTTTTGAATAATTCCTAATAGAGGAGCTATTTTAAATTTTATTTTTCCCAACTTTTTAATTACTTAACCTTCAAATTAATCTATAAATATATATATATATATATATATATATATATATATATATATATATATATATATATATATATATATATATATATACATGTATTTATTGTTTTATTTTCAATGAGCTGTGATTCATTTCCATTCTAAAAAAACAAAATAATTACCTTACCTTCAAATTAATCTATAAGTATATATATATATATATATATATATATATATATATATATATATATATATATATATATATATATATATATATATATATATATATATATTCATGTATTTATTGTTTTATTTTCAATGAGCTGTGATTCATTTCCATTCTAAAAAAACAAAATAATTACCTTACCTTCAAATTAATCTATAAATATATATTTATTGTTTTATTTTCAATGAGCTGTGATTCATTCCCATTCTAAAAAAATAAAATATTGCTCCAATGAAGGATTTTTAGAATTTTTGTTGCTTTTAAGTTGTATAATTAATTTCTAGAGTATAGCACATAAGAACTGGGACAACTTGTAAACTTATTTTTCTAATTGAAATATAAATAATTAATTATTGTCTTTATAAAACTTATCATTTTTTTTCTTATTTTCTTGATACTTTATGAAAATAGAAAATATATTGTTGAAGTATGTTACTTGAGTATAAAGATAAATTGTAGATATATGCTTTACTTACAGCCATTATTGAATAAAAATCTTGGTTTGAATCACTTTGTTATTTAATACGTATTTTATAAGTAGTGCATCCAGTGGAATAAATAATGCTAATGCAACCGATGTACTACATTGGGACACAGAGCCTGTGGAGGGGAGCGCAGTGCATAGACTGATATACTGGAAAATATTTCTATAAAAATAAAATTTTATGTAAATTCTCTTTTAAAAAATGTTTGATACAATTTTAGAATCATTGGTAGCCAAACAAGCAATTACCCTCCCAGGCTGTCGTCTTAATTGATGAATTGACCTCCAGAATTGATTCCTCCTCTCAAAAAGGAAATATCAGATGGTTGGCAGTCTATGTGGAATGAGAGTCTGATAAGCAATTTAAAATTTTATAATAGATTAGTGAAGCCATGGGCCATATCTAATCGATCTAATCACAGAAAGCAGTTTGGGAATAGAACATACAAACCTGACCAATTCATATCTTATCAACAAACAGCCACCACAAAATGCCAACACTGTAATTGTACAGTCAACCACATCTTTCAAGAATGCCCTTACTACAATTAAAGCATAAACAGATCAGGACTCACACCCGATATTCAGTGATTCTAAATAATGATAAAACTGAAATAAAATCAGTAATAATTTTATGAAAACTCATAGTATATTGAACAAAATATAGGCATTTTATGTTTTTAAAACACAGAAAAACTAATGTTTGATATACAATTTTAAAATTCCTCTTGAAAACGATTTCTCTGTTTAGGAGTGAGGTTGAAAAATGTTGAAGGTATAGCAGTATCTAGGGGGTAAGGATAAGGTTGGTTATTTTTTCTGGAGAGTGGGAGAAAGGGGCACACTGGAAAAACACTTGCTTTGGAGTGCAGTCATCCTTAGTTACTCCACTGATTGCATCTAAAAAGAATGTTTCTACTAAATATTTCCTTCTTAATAAATTATGATAACATTTTATCATGTTTGCCAAATAAAACTTTTTTCATTTTTCTATTACAGTAGATTAGGAAGTCTAAAACAATTATTTATTAACTCATAACAATGATGACATTCCTTACATTTTTTTCTTTCATTTCTTTTTTTTAAAAAAACTTTTTTCATTCTAAGGAATTCATGTTAATTAATTTTTTTATTTGCATAGTTAATATAAAGATTAAATATAATTAAGCGTGAACAATTTTTCATAATTTTATTTTCTTAAGCATCATTATTATTTTTTAAACTTAATTTATTTGTTTATTTTTTGTTTTCTAGCTAATTCTTTATGCCCTCCGATTGGGTATAGTTTGCACACTACTATCTGATACATTAATCAGCGGTTTTACAGCAGGAGCAGCAGTGCATGTATTTTCTTCCCAATTAAAGGATGTTATAGGAATCAAGTTGCCTGTGATCAATGGGCCATTTAAGCTCGTATATGTAAGTATATCTTATTAAAATATTGTCAATATCATTTCATTTTTTGTTAATGTAATACTATCTGCATACTGAATAAGAATACCTTCCAATAAATTAATAGCAGAAAAGAGAAGCATTATATCGATATTTCACACCTAATATTTAATTTCCTATAGTGCTATAACAACTTCATGAACTTCTGAAAGTAAGAAAGGCCATGAAACTTCTTCAGTTTAGTTCTGCATATACAAAATATAAATATATTTTTATACAGATTACCATAGAATGACAGTAACAGACAATACAAAAAACACTGTTTTTTTATATCAAATTCTCAGCAAGTGTAAGGGTTAATTTAACATATGTTTAATTAGTTAGTATGTCTTTTTTAAGTACCTATCAGTTGGTATAATAATATACTGCAGAATAAAAATAATAATAACAAATTAACTATACTTGGTTAATCTTCTTCTCAATTTTGAAATATGCTAAGCTGGAAGTCTAGTTGGCTGTAGAATAGAGTGAAGTGCAGCAGTAGAAGAGAATGGGATGAAGTAAGAAAGATGAATGATGATGTCAGAAAGATGAAGAATGACTGGTGAAATAAGAATGGGGCAAACCTAGAGATTCTGTTTTTATATACTCTTCTCTTTTCCATTCTTAATTTTCATTGGTTGTCTTAAGTTGGAAAAGTAACCGATAGAGTCACGATCTAACACCGGAGGCATTGAACTAAGTTTCCATTCATAACTTGATGAGTTGGATGTTGTTAAAGGTATTCTAACTGTGGTACTCTATGTAAGATAAAGGCTATCAACTACGAAAAAAATAGGTGGGGCTATCTATCGGTGAACATTTTCAACTACGTTCTCCAGGCTGGCTCTAGGAGTATCAAAACCCACCAACATTGTTTCTTACTCAACGTGCTCTTTATGGATTACCGATAATATTATCCCATCTCTGAAATTCTGTTTCCTGATTAACACATTTAGATAAAATAACAGCTTCCGCTCACTCCACTTTTATTATTAACTATTTGTTTCTATTGTATCAAAATATATTTACATTTAAAACTTATTTAAATTATAAACAAATTAATAAACAACTTTAAATTAATTCTTATTATGGTATGGTTAATACTTATTTATTATGTTTACTTTGTATACAACTTGTTATCAAACATACCATACTATAATTTTATATATATACAATGCCTGATTTTAATTATATAAACTGCTTCTAAAAAAAACAAATAAAGTGGGATGAAATGCTATGGAGGACTGATCTCTTTTCAGACCTCACATTGTATACTAGAAGTGGGTATGCACAAAGCCAAAGAGAGTCACAATCCGACTTTTTATATTTAATAAAGAGCCACATGTAGACTCACAAATTCAATGTTTTTTATTTAATATAATTGCATATTTTCACAAGTCACATATAAGAACATGAGAATACATATATAAAAGAAAATTATAGAGAAAATAATTATTTCAAAATTTTAATAATAAAAATCAAATATAATAAAAATATATTTATTAATAAAAAGTATAATCAAATCTAATACGGATATTTTGATTCTGGCACGAGTTTCCAAAATTCATTCATAGAAGAAGCTTTGTTCAGCATTGGAAATCCATCTTCAATAGTGTCATAAATAAATAAATGGGTTCACAAACCATGCAAATGCAGATTACAAACTACATGCACACTACAAATGGCCTCATTTGCCCACTGTGGTTATATATTATGTTATAGATGGACATGCCAGAGTTTACCTGTTTACCTGTTTGCTAGAGCACAGAAGAGATATCCTTAAGCAATATGTTATTCCACTTGCACCATTTGTTGTTGACATTTTGTATGCATGACCACGCATTGGAAACTGTGTTCATCAATGTCCAAATGATACAGAAATTTATATTTTAATATAGCTGTGATCTAAGTTCAAAAGAATATCTCTTGGATGAACTTGACAGATAATATTGAAATAATTAACCATCCTGATAGCTTACTGAAGCTAAAACTGGTTTGTTTACATGAGAAAAAATCGTCCATGGTATTTTAACGAACTTTATTAAAAGTATGCTGGAAATATTGAGGAAGTCGTTCCATCTAGAGAAGTTAAAACCTAGGTTGGAAAGTTATTTTTTTTTTTTAATTCTATCAATATTTTGATGTTGATAATGATAAATATGTAACATATACATATCTATATATTATTATTGTAGTTTATATATTTTTATAAAAAAACAAATAAATATTATCAGTGATAATACATAGTAAGTAAAAAGTAGTGTTGTTTCTCAAAATTTAATAACAATAAAATATTTTTTTTGTTAATTTGTTTATGTCAGTTTTAACCCATATCAACAAAAATATATACTTCACGTGTGTGTGTATAAGTTAAGCTCCCTCAGCTCGAAACGAACAAAAAAAACAAATGAAATAAATAAAAGAAGGAAAAGGGAGCTTGAAATGGCACTCACGAGATCGGAACTAAAACTGATTTATTCTTCTCAATAATCCTCTATATATAGGATTTGTATCTTGTTTACATTCTAAGATGGTATTAAGGACTATATTGCTGTCCACCGGACATTAACTCCCCCCTCCCAGTTTATGACTATCCGTCGTAAACTAATATAAATATGGCTATTATATAGTACCTCATACAATATTGCTTAATACCTAATACATAACATAGCAAAAGATACAAAAACCAAAACAAAACAAAAATACACATAAACAAAAAGAAACCTTACAACTACACAGGAACTGAAATTTTCACTTTTCACTTACAACTATACACACTGTATTGTCAGATAACAACAACAAAAATAATCTAAGTTCGCCTGGTTATAAGGCTCGTTCCTTTGCGCCGTATTCTGGTTTCCCTTTTCCCCACGTGACTGGTGTGGTTCTGGGTCTCCTATATGTTATCCGGCTCCAGCCCGCTTCTTCCTCTCCGCTACTGACATCCTCTTCTCTAGCGCTCGTGTCTATCATTTCTTGAGCGCTTTCTACGAAAGTGCGATCTCTTGGTAGACCGTCTTTCCTCCCGGTTTCCTTCGCTAACTGCACCTTCAGTATTGTCGAAAGAAACGCCATCCTGGCCTCCACTTCTACCGCGCTCACAGTCTCTCTCATTTTCTCAGTAATTTTATTGTACTGAGCCAATAATTTCCCGGCGTACTGTCCGTTTGACTGATGGGCCCGCTTTATCTCTCTGAACATGTAAAAAATGTCCTCCTCCGGGGTCCAGCGACCGCCTCCGAAAGCTTTCTTCAGGCGTTCTTTTATCACGTTCCACGGGGTTTCCTCGTCCGCCTGAATTAGGTTCAGAATATTTCTTCTGACTCTACATATTAATGCCGCTTTTAATGATTCGGCGTCTCCCTGGTTTATCAGGTTCTCCGCTACTTTCCTCTCGATCTCCGCCATCAGCCGATCACCGCCCTTAAGGAAATGATTTAATTCGCCGGTTTCCCCGGTGAACCTTTCTAAGTCCGAGATCGCTCTTCTCATGGCTCTTCTCTTGTGTCGCAGCTGCTCGTATTTTCATCCAGGCCAGTGCGTTCGCGTGAGCTTCTGCCATGGTTTCCTGTGGTAGTGGTGGAATTCCTGATGACACGTTTAATGTCGCTGGTCTCAGCACTCCTTCTGGCATCGCCACAATAAGAGAGAAAAAAAAACGGGTTCTCTACTATGTTACTCAAAGTCCCGGGTTTCGGCACCAGTTAAGCTCCCTCAGCTCGAAACGAACAAAAAAAACAAATGAAATAAATAAAAGAAGGAAAAGGGAGCTTGAAATGACACTCACGAGATCGGAACTAAAACTGATTTATTCTTCTCAATAATCCTCTATATCTAGGATTTGTATCTTGTTTACATTCTAAGATGGTATTAAGGACTGTATTGCTGTCCACCGGACATTAACTTATATATATATATATATATATATATATATATATATATATATATATATATATATAACGGTCGCAGCAGTGTCCCGAGTAGACTTGTACTTTTTACCAATAAAGTTTTGTGGTCAAAAATATTCTAGAGAGACCTTAAATAAATTCACTATTTGATTGCTTCTCGACGCCGATCTTTTCCATGAACTAGAGATATTCGGGTCGAGACTGGCTATTGTTAAGGTCTTTCTGAGATATTACTCCAGTTATTTTTTATTATTGTTTCGGAATATTTCTTGTGTTCTTCGAGGCTTTCTCTACCTTCTATGTCTCTTAACTCCCAGATCCCGGAAGACTAAGGGCTGGTTCCTCTTAGTCCAGTTACCTTCTCGGTACACTGGTGACCCTGACGTGATCTGAAGCCTGTCAGTACAACGCCAAGATGAGCGACGACGAAGAAACTGGTCGTCAGATAGAGAAGAGAAGCCAGGGGTAACGGCATGAGTATCTACCGAGAAGAAGATTCCATCATTCTGGAAATCAGACCCCCTGGAGAGGGGGGGTAACAAACCTAAAGGGAACTAGCCCTTAGACTTGCGGGATCTGGAAGTTAAGGGACATAGTAGGTACAGAAAGCCAAGAAGAACTCAAGAAATATTACGAAACAGTAATTAAAAACAACTGCAGTAATATCTCAGAGAGAGCTTGACAATGGCCAGTCTCGACCCGAATATCTCTAGCTGATGGAAAAGATCGGCGTCGAGAGGCGTTCAAATAGTGACTTTATTTAATGTCTCTCCAGAATATTTTTGACCACAAAATTTTATTGGTAATATGTACAAGTTTACAATATAATATATATATATAACAATAATATAATTGTTGTTTATAAAAATAACATATTTACTATAAAAATGTTTTATCTAAGTACGATCGCCGAGACTAAATCAGTTTCGTCTTTCACAACCAGTTGTCGCCAGCTGTCTCGTGCTAGTTCGTACGGCCACTACACAGGGCACCGCTGCGGCCATTACATATATATATATATATATATATATATATATATATATATATACACATATATATATTCTGCCTATAATGTTTTGTTCTTTTTATTCTAGGTTTATGTGGCCATTTTTGAGAGATTAAGTACCGCTAACTTAGCAGCTGTTATAATATCAGCAATCACCATGATTATTCTTATTGTTAATAATGAAATAATAAAGGTAAGTGAAGTTTACCTGATCTGAATACTTTATTTAATTGTTATTTGTCACTTGGCTAAGTAGGAACTTATCATGTTTTAAATACAGCGTTGATCTTGTTGCGCTTCAGTTATTCATGCCACAACTCTTTTTACTATTACTACAACTTATGAAAACTCTAATTACTTTCAAGATTCATACTGTTTTAAAAAAATGCGTTTATTAATACAAAAAAAAAAGAAATATTTATATTTGTGATCAACAACAATATTATTATTGTTCATATTCAATGGGATTCTAAATTATTGTATAAAATTAATCAAATTATATTAAGAAATAATTGATCTTTTTAATCTCAGAATACATTTATTAATAAAAACTAATTTATATAATCGATATATTATTTTTTTGTAACGTTTCGAACCATTTTAATCCATTTTTTGGCCATTGAAACTATCCTATTATGTCACCTATGTCCTATATTAAAAAAAATATTAACCTACTACCAAAAGTAGTATTTGTTATCAATTTTCAAAGTGCTACACTTTCACAACTTCTATTTTAGCATATTGGTTTATATCTTTTTCTCAGTGTCAGGATATTTCTAAAAATTTAAAACAATCATTTTATACCAAAATCCAGCAATTATAATAATTTAAAAAACAATAAATCATACTTTATTTAATTGCTTTAATAGCATTATTCCATACAAAGCAGTTTGACATCTTGGTCGTTTAATAATAATAATTATAAACAATTGTTAATCCCTTGTTTACTTTTTATAATTTCAATAAAATTTATACCTTTTACATCGTTACATAAAAATAATGCTTTTGAAATAATATCAGAGCAAAATATTTCTATAGCAAAATAAGAAGTAATTGGACTGTTATAAAAGAGAAATTAGGGGTTTATGGCATCTTCAGATGACATGATCAAACTCCATGGTTTTTAACGGAGAACAGAATTGAATTAAGGAAAAGGCTAGAAAAGAAAGGTGCTGGTATATTTTAGAAGTAAACAAAATCCAGTCACAATTGCTTTTGATTTATCAGAGTTTATGGAAAGTAGATGGCCATTAACATAAGATCTAGTTATATTAAAATCCTCTTTCTGTTAGCCAATGGCTCGGTGGAGTTCAGAGGGTTAATAAGAGATGTATATCTGGGAATCATCAGTGTATAAGTGATGGATGTTATATAAGATGTAATTAGGTACCATGCAATAATTTATTATAATTATAATATTAAATAGTAAATAATGCCATTTGTAGTGGTTAGGGAGAAGGAAACAGAAGGGAGGATAAAGATGTAAAGGAGAACGAAACGGAAATTTGGTATTGAATTACTCTTTTGTTTTTCAAAACAACAAGACACACACAGAATATTTAGACAAAAACAGTATTTCATTACTGTGTGTTTTATTTTTAACTGCACCCCCAACCATCATTTCTATCTTATTTTTTATTTAATACAAAGCTAATGAAAAAATTAAATATTTGCATTAGACATTTATTGTTAAAATATATGATCACATTCTAAAACTAAAATAATAACTTATTCAAATAAATACAAATTATATTCTCGAGGATTTTATTTGAATTTTAGTTTTTAGTTTTTCATATTTTTTTTTTATTTTAATTTAATTTTTTTTTGATAGCCTAGGTTTGCTAAAATTAGCAAGTTCCCCATTCCTATTGAGCTTATTGTTGTGTCTTGTGGAACACTAATCTCTTATTTGGGCCATATCGCAGAACTGTATAACCTAAGAATAGTTGGTGCAATTCCTAAAGGGTAAGTATATATTAATTTTTAACATCTATTATTATCTCAATTTGCTATTAGTTGTTTCTAACATAGAATCAGGATTATTATGTGAAAGATGCAGATCTTCATTTTATTTTTTCATTATGAAAAATAATATGTCAAAACGAATTATCTTTTAAAAATTATTAAATCTCAGGAAAATTTCCTATTATTACTTCTCAGGTAAAATCAGAATTTAGAGGTGAGTGGAGTTTCCTTTGAGCTCATATTCGACTCCCTAAATTTATCCAGCAGCTCTCCAGCGCACATATCTCTGGAATTTTTAATAAAATTTGGTATATCTTTCGACGGATTCTTGTTAGAAATCAAATGGTAAAGCAATATTATATAGGTGAAAATATCGATCCGACGATTCGGTAAAGCGCTAATCACAAAAAAAACCCGCTACAGATCAGATTTTTTCAGAAAAATTAAATTTTCATTTTCCTCCGAAAGAAAGCTTTTTACCAAAATACCTCCAGAATAAAAATTGTAGCTAATTAAATTTGTTATAAAATTAGCTCTTGTATAGAATCCTACATTAAGTATTAACTAAGATGATCAAGAAGTTGTAGAAATGAACCTTTTTTCATTGTTGCTTTTTTTTTTTTAATTTAACAGATACTTGTAAGAAAGGTCTAATCACTGTTTACTCAGTCAAAACAAAGAAAAATAATTATACTGATAAATGTTCGTTTAATTAATCATTCCTTCACACAATCGCAAAATATTTTAGATAATGTAACCAATCACAGATTACAAAGGAATTTTTCAATTATATATTATGTAAAATGAGGTTTCTGAAAAATCAGTGTTTGCTAAGATTAAATTGAACTGTTTCATTAAATAATGTATACAATAATATTTTTTCATTGCAGATTACCTCCACCATCACTACCTAATTTTAGTATTTTACCTGAAATAGCTGTGGATGGTTTAATAATTTCACTGATTGCATATATAGGATCTTTATCCATGGCACTTATATTTGCTAATAAACTTAAATATGAAGTTAATGCCAACCAAGAACTCTTCGCACAGGTATGTACATTTATTTTCTAGTCAAAGAAGATTTTTATTATTTTTTGTTGAGTTAGTAGGTAGGAGGTTAAAACCCTATATAATACCTTAAATAAGGTTCGATAAATAAAAATGCCACTGTCACTATAAGTATTCATACATTCTTATGGCATACATTGATAATTTTCTTCTAGTACTTAAGGTAAATAAGAAACCTGAAGATATGCTCAGAACGTCCCCAAAATTAAAATTCCTATATCTCCTGGTTTCTAATGTATATCAAAGTAAAGATTTGATTAAAATCAATAGTAAGATCTAAATAATTTTCATTCTTTGACAAAATCAGTTCTATTTCCTGGGTTTTTACTGTCGTAAAAATAAAAATTGTTCATTGTTAAAATCAATTGACATTGGCAGATAAATGAAGCATTTCATAAGCTGTATTAATAATCCTTTAAAAATATTGGCCGTTTCTTTAATGTAATTCTGATACATGAATAAACATTAAAGAAAAAAAAAAAGACTCCAACCAATTCTTGATATATTTCTTAAAAAAATGAAGAACATTAAATTAAATTTTACATATATATTTATTTATTATGCATTTATTTTATAAATTGTGAAAGAAAAAAAAATGATTATTTCTTAATATTTCAGATTTATTATTGATTTATGATTTCAGGGAATGGGAAATATATTTGGCAGCTTCTTCTCATGTCTTCCATTTGCAGCATCTTTGTCACGAAGTGTAATACAACAAAGTGTTGGTGGTGTGACACAACTAGCTAGTCTTATAAATAGTAGCCTTATACTGATAGTTTTGTTGTGGGTTGGACCATTATTCGAACCTTTACCTAGGGTATGTCTACAAAATACATAATTTTTTTTATTTGATTTCCAATTCCAAAATGATAAAATCCTATTATGTTATGTATCCAGAATACTCTATCAAAATTTAATAATCGATAGCTAAGAAATCTTATTATTTTCTAAAAATTTCATGATTTAGATATTAATAGTTTATTTAGGAAATACACATTAATATTCTATGCTTAAGAAAATTTTATAAAAGAAGTTTGTAATCATTTTTCAGTGCATTTTATCAAGCTTAATTGTTGTTGCTCTCAAAGGAGTACTCATGCAAGCTCTGGATATAATTAAAATTTGGAAAGCATCCAAAATAGATGGTATGATATGGATTTGCACATATCTGACAGTGATCCTAGTGGAAATAGAATATGGCTTGTTAACTGGAATAATCGTTTCTATCTTGAGTCTTATTATACGTGGAGCTAGTTCAAGAGTTGATGTTCTGAAAAGGTTACCAAATTCTGAACTATATGTTGAAGTTGAAAAGTATTCAAAGGTAAGGTTTATTGTTTGTTATTTACTACTTTAAGTAAAAGTTCATAAAATATATTACAAGTTTTTATTTTTATTTTAATTTAATTGAAGCTATAACTTTTCTTATTGCTTATTATATTTCACATTTATTTGATACATTCCTTTCCTCCTAACATGTTAAATTAATTGACAGCTTAATGAAAAAAAATCACTCAAAATCTTTTGAAAGAGACTAGGCTCTGTGTAACAAAAATGGTGATATTTGATATTTCGCTGCTATCCATATTCTATTCCTCAGAACGTTATTTGCAGTTAGGCCAGGAAACTACCTCTTAATCCTAACCTGGTTTAATGGGTTTCATTCGCAATCTCCAGAAATATTCCTACAGTCTTGATTTGTAGGCAGCAACTATACTGCAGAGACTATCATAATTGACTATTTATTTCTATATAGTAGGAAATTTGATTGTAGGATTTACTGTAAAAGTTTTTCAAATAGTGCTTTTGAAATTATAATTACAATAGCTAATGTTTTTAATCAGAGAATTTGAAAAAATACCTAATTTTAAAACTATTTCTTTAAGCTCATAAATTCATTAGGTTTTCTCACAAAATACTCGATCATCTTTCATACTCAAAATGTCTTGTGAGAAAAACTCAGCCCTAGTTTTTGAATAAGTGATGATAAAATACTAATTTTTATTATAATGTTTTGATAGAATTTACAAAATTGGTATAGGTACTATTCTCCATTAGCAGCCATAAGCACATCCTTTACAAGTTGTTTACTTCTTTGTTATAAGCTCAGTACTAGTCTATAAATGTATCTACTACAGAACTTAGGAAAATTTTATAATTATTGTGTATAAGAAATAATGCTTTTGTAAATCAGTCCATTATTTTTGGATCATTAAATAAATAACTGAGGGTCATGAATTTATGGTTGAAAATTAATGTAATTGTTTATGTATCTCAATATAAGTAATATGCTCTGAAATATTGTTTAGATTACACTCATTAATAATTGGAATTTTAAATTTTAGCAAATAAAATACAAATTAATTATAAATAATTAATTTAAAAATTAATTATACTCTTATATAAATATCATTAATTAATTTCAACTAATTTACGAATATTATGACCGTAGAACTTATGAAGGAATGAGATGGTCCGGGAGGCGGTCAAAAAATGGAACACAGATAGTAAAAACTATTTATTAAGGATCCGACGTTTTGACCCACTTTGTAGGTCTTCTTCAGGGCTGAATAAACAAGAAACAAAAATAAGAATAAAATAATGGTATATACATTGAATGAATTAATAAATAAAAAAGATTTAGTGAGAAAAAAAAATGAAAACAGTGATGAATTTATAAAATGAAACTGGTAGAGTAATGACAACAACTAAAAATAAATTAGTGAATATTAATACATTAATAACACTGGCTATATAATAATAAAAATAGGTAAACCAAAAGATAAACAAAATTAACTAAAAAATTAATAACTCTGCTAAATAAGTAAAAAAGGGAATACAAATAAATAAACAACCAAACTATAGTACCTTGAAGCTCCAAGGGAGGAAGAATGACTTTGCAAAAAGCAAAGTAATTAAGGAGGCGGTGTAGGAGTAGTAATTAGAATGTAATTAATAGTATATAGAGAAGGCAATGGGGAGGGGTTTTCATTATAAGTGCTATCTGTTGGGGATGTAATGAACAAAAACAATGTACATACAGAGGCATACTGATAGAAAGTTTTCAGTATTTTAAAAAATGCTTTTATAAAAAAAAAAAAAAAAATGTAATAAAGGAGTGGGGTTGGCTGTAGTAATGAAGATAAAAGAGAAGGGAGATGTCAAAATAATGAGGGTTAATCCTAAAAAGAAGTATTGAAAACAGAAGAAAAAGATAAATCTAAAGTAACAAATATAAATAATAAATTAAAATAAAAGTCAATGAATAAAATGGGCTAGGAGAAAATAAAAATATAATTTGAACAGAATTCATGAACAAAGAGATTGAGGTAAAGTGCCTTCTGTAAGAGTTTAATGAACAAAATGTATGTATATACAAAAGAATGAATAAGTAATATGGATAGAAAATTTTTCTACAATGCCCTCACAAAACTGGTTAAATTAAAGCTATAATTATAGGTATAAAAACAGGAGGAAAATTTTTAACAATAACCTTTTTTAAAAATAAAAATAAGGATACAAAATTTTGATATAATAAACATAAAGTGACAGAATCAAATAGTAAAGAAAACAGCAGAAATTTACAGAGTAGAAAGTATTATTTGGTACCAGATTAAAATAATTACATAGGTAAAAAATTGAATAAGTAATTTAAATGTAATTACATTGATTTTTGCAGTCATTATCCTCCCTTGGAGCTTCAAGGTACTATAGTTTGGTTGTTTATTTATTTGTATTCCCTTTTTTACTTATTTAGCAGAGTTATTAATTTTTTAATTAATTTTATTTATGTTTTGGTTTACCTATTTTATTATTATATAGCCAGTGTTATTAATGTATTAATATTCACTAATTTATTTTTAGTTGTTGTCATTACTCTACCAGTTTCATTTTATAAATACATCACTGTTTTTTTATATTCATTTTTTTTTCTCACTAAATCTATTTTATTTATTAATTCATTCACTGTATATACCAGTATTTTATTCTTATTTTTGTATCTTTTTTATTCAGTCCTGAAGAAGACCTGCAAAGTGGGTCGAAACGTTGGATCCTTAATAAATAGTTTTTACTATTTGTGTTCCATTTTTTGACAGCCTCCAGGACCATCTCATTCCTTTAATTTAGTTTGTTTTAGCAAAATACTAGTTTTTGTGATTTTCAGTTGTCATCTTACTGGAAAAAAAATATCATATATATATATGTATATTTTGCAGACAACAGACCTGCCTGGTATCAGAATAGTTAGATATTCAGGATGTTTGAACTTTGTGAACAGATCATTTTTTAAAGCAAAGCTACTTAAACTCTTGGAGAGCAATGATCCTAATGAAAATGAAGTTAATAAAGATTCTTCTCCAGAAATATTACAGGCAAGTTGATTTTTATTATTTAAAAATTATTTGTTTCCTCTGAAATTTATATTATTTCTTAACTTAGTATTTTTTTTTTATTGATATGAGGGCAAAATTTCAATGATAAATAGGGAAATAAAAGTATTGCATAAATTAACATATTTTATCGTTAGATTATCTAAATAAAGACTCTAAGACTATTCTTGAATAGCATATTTTTAAATTATGGATGATATTACCAGGAATCAGGAGACTGGTACTAGTAGTGATATCTGTGTGAGGGGAGGAGAGAGTTTGTGAAGTGGGTCTTTACTAGAATGAGAAGAAAAGTTTAAAGATTCTGAAAATATTTTTATTATAGTTTCAACCCGTTTCAGTTTTTATTTGACCATCATCAAGCTGAAACAGCAATTAATATTGTATTTGAAATGTAAAATTCTTTAAAATAATATCATGAAAATGATTTTTTTCAAACCACTCCACTTTTTTGTGACGCAGCTTATGAATAAAAATTTTAAAATAAAAATTTATTTTTTACAGGAGACAATTATTTTGGACTTTAAATGTTTAACTTATATAGACCCATCTGGAGCAGAATGTCTCAAGAGCTTGATCAATGAATTAAGTAGAGAAAATAAGGCTCTGTTTCTAGCTGGACTCTCAGGTAAATTTTAGCTTGCAATATATATGAAATAATTACACACACCCCCACCCACTCAAATACATTGGTTTAAATCAGATCCCATTTTTTTTAAAAGTGTCAGGTGATTTAATTCTTCTCTATCCATCTCTGCTTTTATATCTCATGATAATATTTTCATGTATTGTCACATTAGTTTATCATGTGTCCTCTCCACATTTAACTTCATCATTGTTCTTGGTGGGAGAATATATACATGCTCATTAACATGATTTTATCTTGATCATACTTTTAATATGGTCAGCGATGCTCTACCATCCAAAAACTATACGTCTATCAGAGCAGAAAGAAACCATTTTTATCAGAAAGGCAGTGTCAAAGAAATATTTATCACTCTCCCAGTACTAAATTTTGTACTCTAACCTCATTTAACGAGCTTTCCCCTGGCCAATGAACCCATGTAGTGTCATAATATCTGCTGTACCCCTTAACAATGTTTGCCTCTTATTATAATCCACTAACTTTATTACTGCTATAAATGTTCCTCCTTTTAATATTTAAATCTCTTATTTTAAATTTGTGTCATGAATTCCCTGAAGCATGCTACACTCAGAGACCTGAGGAGGACTAGTTTACTTTTGGATAGTGAGGGCTCAGAAAGAATCAAGACTATGTGCGATGGATTGAACTAATTTTATGCCACGGAGTCTGATCGCTCTCATTATTTGTTGGTCATCTGGTCTGTTGGACAAGTTGCACAGACTGTCCCGCATCTGTCACCCATGGGATCATTTTTGTTGATAAATAGTAATATAACTCACTTTTTGATAAACCATTTACAAAAACACAGAAATAATTCTTAATATCTTAGTATAACTCTACAGATTAATTTGTTTTTTATTTTTATCTTTCATTTGAACATTGATTCATATATGAAATTCTACTGGTAAATAACTGCTTCCTCTATCACTATGACCTAAATTATTGGTAGTGGTTTCATTAATTTTATTATTAAAAATTATATTAATTTCAAAATCCATGTTTTAATACTAGAGCTAGAAATCTGCAATATATGTTTTTATGATTTGATTAGCACATAAATTATTATAATACAATTTGTTTTAGCTGAAGCTACTGAAACCTTAAGGTTTTGTAATGTAACCAAAGACACAGGAGTTCCGATTTTTCCCAGTATCCATGATGCTGTTACATTTGCTCAATCAAAACAGACTGGGGTATTTACAATAAGATTATAGTAAATTGAATGAAGAATAGAATATTTAAGTGTATCTATTTGTAAATATATTTGTATAAATTTAAGAATAAGGTTTCTTTTTTCCAATAAGATGTTCATGTTTATATATTTTTCTGTATTTATATTTAATATATATATATATAGTTATAATTTTAAAATAAAAATTATTTTTTTATAATTTTAAAGGAAATATTACCCCTCCTCCTTAGAACCAGTCCTTATATAGAATAGTACACTATCAATTTTATGTAAGCAGACATGGAAATATGCAACATTTTCCCCACCCTCTTTCCATCATAGGAGGAATTGTGCTCAATAAATAAAAAATAAAAAAATTGCCTACAACCAATGCTGGATGTTTACACTTCCTACTCAATACCATCCGATAACCCTGTTTGACACTGTTAAAATAGGCATTTCAGACTAATCATATTCTTAGATTGATTTTTTTTAATTTCAACAATGAATTCATTGTTATGTACTCATAAATTCATAACTTCCTCTTAATATATTTAGTTTTTTTACTACTATTAATGACAAAGTTTCATTTATATGGCTAAGTTGATGATTAAAGTGGAAAACACATGTAAATAATGTTAACATAAATAGCAGTTAAGAAATAATTTTAAGGTATGATATTTAGATAAATGAATGTGATATTACTTGTTATTTGTTTTAAATGTGCAATAGTTATAATATTGTACTATGCTTTTGTCCTGATGATGAGGGAAACACCTCAAAATGGTGCTAAATGTATATAACCTAATAAATTTATAAGGAATAACTTGTTCACATAAACCTTAAACATAATATATCTGCCTAAAGAAATTGAAATTATTATCTGACTATGTGACTATGGATGGTGAATGTCATATAGTAGGCATGAGAAGAAATTTTAGAGAAAATTTGAAGAAATTATGGTACAAATTTACAATCAGGGCGTCTTATCACTGGCCCATACCGAAATTACCCAAAGTTCAATGCACTAGCACTCTCTAGCACCATTTGTGCTAACTAACTGCTTTGTATTCAATTCTAAAATTCGTATTCATCTAATTAAAGCAGTAATAATTTAAATTACGGTAAGAGCCCGACCTCGACTGAAAAGGATCCATCGGTGTTTTATTTAATCTCTTGGGTGAACGTAGTAAGCGGAAGTTGACAGCACTAATAATTTTAAATAATATCTAATTAAATCAGTAATAATTTTAATACTTCCTATGATTACGAATGTTAGAATTTATTGCAAAGCAGTTAGTTAGCACAAATGGCGCTAGAGAATGCTAATCCGGGGACCTTCGGGTAACTTCGAAAGGGGCCAGTGATGAGGCATTCCGATTGTAAGGTTGTACCGAAATTATTAATGAATCATCAAATTGCAAGTAGGAACCTTTACAGATTGTATAATTCATTATCATGTAACTTTGTAAAGATCCATTATTTACCAAAGAACTTAATAAAATACTTCATCCCACATATGTTATAAAATTCAAATGATAGATAATTTATATGATAATCAATTCTTAATGAATACAAATAATAATGAGTTTTTAAAAATAAAACAGCCACACTATAATTGACCTTGAAATAAAACAGATTAAATGGACTAAATATAAAATCAATAATAAAATTGAACATATTATTAAGAAATTAAATTATCTGTCTATAACAGATACCTAACATAAGAGATACAGATAAAAAACATGATAAATGATCGTACTGGAAAATGGCTAAATGTTAAAAAAGATAAACCAAATATAAAATTATAGATACTTACTTACTGCCAGGCGCTACGGTCCTACAAGGACCTGGGCCTCCTCAGGGACCTCAAGCCAGTCATTCCTATCTCTTGCTCGTGCACTTCCTCTCCTTACTCCAAGCAACTTGAGGTCTTCCTCGAGATCATCCAACCATCTCACCGTTGGTCTTCCTCTGTATCATTTTCCTCCAATTTCGAAGCTCCAAAGCTTGATTAATCAAGCTCACCCAAAACGATATTCATATGAAAAATAAATTGTCGGCTCATTGCATTATTGCGATGATATTATAACAACTCTGGACATTTCCCGACTAGTGCCGGGTGGTTGCACGGTTTTATAGCCTGCCGCCAGAGCTCTGTTTAAGTCGATTCGACTCTACAGCGATACTTTAACAAGTGTCCACATGCCTTGTCGTTTCTAAGGCTGCTGACATTCAACCAACAACTTTTTAGCCAAGGTTATCACACCAGAAGTAGACACCTAATAAATTAAGAACTAAATAAGGTACAACTTTACACGAGTGGCACGTTATTACTGGTACTCCCGATCTTGCCTGAAGGTCGGCAGACTAGCATACTCTAGCGCCATTTGTGCTAAGTAACTGCATTGCATTCAATTGTAACATTCATATTCATTGCAATTATTAAAATTATTACTGCCTTAATTACTTATTATTTAAAATCTTTAGTGCTGTCAACTTCCGGCAATCTGGGGAAGTTGTAGTTATAATTTAAAGAAGAGATAATTTAAATTACGGTATGGACTCAACCTCAACTGAAAAGGAACTTTTGGGGTTTGTGTATCTCTTGAGCGAGCGTAGCGAGCGGAACTCGTCAGCTGTGATCTATTTAAAGCAGTAATAATTGAAATTAAAGTAAGACCCCGACCTCAACTGAAAATGATCCGTTGTTGTTTATTTATTTCTTGGGCGAACGTAATGAACGGCAGTCGGCAGCACTAATAATTTTAAATAATATACAATTAAAGCTTTAATAATTCCAATGAATACGAATGTCGCAGTTGAATGCAAATCATTTAGTTAGCACAAATGGCGAAAGAGTATGCTAGTCCGGCAACCTTCGGGGAAGATCGGGAGGAACAAGTGATAACACGCCCCTCTTGTAAAGTTGTACCCTAAATAATATTGATATAGATAGATTGTTTTCCCTGATAGATAGAGCTTAAATAGTGGCTTAAAGTTTAGTGGTTGGGCCACTAGGAACATCCGGGGAGGCAATCTGCTTCCCATCACCGTCCTAACTTGCTTAGTTCTGTAGAGCTCATTCACGAAGGTTTGTGATTCACTAAAGCGCTAAAGCTCTCCCCGCTCCATCTGGCCAAAAAGCTATTTGGTAGGAATTTAATCTTATTTTCAATATTTGTATTAATTAAGTTAATTACTTCTTTTCTTATTTTAAATAAAGAAGATTATATTTATTATTAAACGCAGATAAGATCTCTTTTGTTTCTTCTTCATAGACATTCCACAATACAGGCTTTAACATAAGAAATAGAATGATAAAAATCAGCCAATACCTCCTCCAGGCCTAAAGGGACACACTCAATTTTAGCAACAGCAGTTTCAATTTCTGACACCTCTAATGTTCCCATATACCCGAATATTACACCATTTGGTCCTGTCATGAGAGTTCGGCTGTTCTGGAAAGCTTACTCCAATTTTTAGTTTGCTTACATAGATGCGATTTTTACCACATCCAGAGTTACTCCATCGGCTATTAAGTTATATATTTATATATGAACAAAATATGCAAAGTCAGCCCACCTAAAAAAGTGTTTGCCGTATTTGAACGACTTTCCTTATCGGACGCAAATCTCGACATTACTGAAGGATTACGACCTATGCATTTTCAAAAAGATGAATTTTGGACTTCGGTCCAGCAATCTTACAGGTCGCATGACCAACGTGATGGACTCTTAACTACACGCACCATATCCCAATCAACAGATAGATCCGTCAGCTACTATCACCGTCGTTTCACGGATAAGTTAGGATGTTGTGTCCAACCTTGTACGTGGAAGAGCTCCTCAGAAAAAAAAATTAAACTGAATGAAGTGATGTCTGAGGTGGAAACCATCTGGGTTTTGTGGTAATATATCAACTTTAGATGGAAAATTATTGCATGTTAAGCAGTTTTGTTTGCTAACTCAACAGCTTATTTCGTAGCATGATGAAGTTTTTACGACATTTTGATTGTTTTAACAGTGTAAAATTCAGGTCTCTGATTATAAAAAAATCACATGTTTGCATACCTGCGAATTAAATGTTATTTTATACATAATATTTTTCATTAAATGACAATTATCCATATAATTATCGAGATTGTTTTTTTCGACGAAGATTTGAAACACGTCATTTCTTTTATTTATTTACAGAAATTTACAACTGTATAAGATTATACAACAAGTAAATATGATAAAAGTGTGCAGTTTATGGTAAATTTTGTATGAAATCATATGAAAGGTAATTAAATTCCCTAAAAAACAAAAAACAATTATTTAAATCGAGCGTATATTAGTAAAGATACAGCGCATCTCATAAGGACTACTATTGCCTAGCAAGTTACAAAACGGCCTGCGCAGAAGTCACCTTAGCCGGTTGCGCATGGTAGGGAAGGCACTCCCCTTCCCCTACTGCTCGTCCTCCCCTTTCTTAGCCTTGGTCCTCATTGTGGCTATTACTTTTGTTGTGATATCTATGCTTTCTGTTAGAGTTGCAATAGCTATTTTTTGCTACCATTGGACTTCATTTTTTATTTTCTTTCTCAATTGATTCTCTATTTTTGATCGCAAGCAAATACGTGACTCATGGCCCTCACTCAGGTAGAGAGGTGGGAGAGGTCCCTTCCCCTCCTCCGCACCACTCAGCCCTCCCTCCGATTTCGCAAAGAGTTGTTATGTAACTTGTCAGACAATAGACGGTCAAGTAGTCCTTATGAGATGCTAGATGAAAAGCCGAGCGCGTCCGGAAGGAGACGAATGCGATCGAACCTCCTCTCACCAAGCCGCCAACCTATTATTAACAAAACGCTCTGTAACAATGTATTGTAATAACATAAAAGTATAAATAAACTTAATAATGTTTACTTTTATATTATTTAATGGTAACAAAATGATTCCATGGAAACTAAACCGAAACTTTTAAAATATATTTTCAGCTTGACAAACCAAAAATATTTAGTGTACAGAATTGTAGTACTAAAGTTATTTATAATACTTTTGTGAGAAAAGGCTTGAAGAAGTGCATTCTGCTTATTTTATTTCGAGTAGTGTTTATGTGAACTCTTTAAAATAATCTTAAAGGTAGTTATTATAGATTGGTATGGGAAAATTGTGTGATACTCGCACCGCACCAGATAAAATTCCACAAGGTAATTATGAAATTTTATTCTTCATTTCATATTTTTATGAATTAGCTAATTTAATGGTGACTAGAAGAAGACCAGGACAGTTGTGGGGGAATATATGCATATATATTATATATTTTTCTTTCAAATTAGAAAATGAATATACCAAATTACTCTCAACTACCTTACCAAAAAATGTCTGCGTTATATTGATAAGAAACATGTCTGCTCCCCAAGGTCTTGTCAATCAAGCCTTGTAAATTTAAATAGCGAGTTAGTTTTGCGCTGATATCAGTTAGAGCAGAGGTTCCCATAATTTTTCCCGAAACTAAGGTACTGGCCCCTTCTGTAATCGGTAGACTCCCTCTTTTCCTGATATTGATTTTTTGGAATTCATCAATTTTGAAAGTGTTTTTTTTTTTTAGCTGACACATAGCTACTCACTTTGATAGTGCTGACTGTGGAACATTTACATTTATTAATTAAAAATACAAAAAATGGAAATCCAGCAACATTTTTGCATAAAATAAATATACACATTAATAAATGTTTTTAATGGGAGGAATTAGCCTGTTACATTGATTGCAAAATTTCAATACTGTCTTCAATTAAGTCAGGTTTAACCTTAAATCTCCTCGGCGAGTGATCTGCAATCTGTTTCTTTTTTTTGAAAGAAGATTGGCAATTGTGCTGAAGCCCGTTTCCACAACGAATGAAGATGTGAAAGCTATTAAAACTTTTCTCGCGATAGTTCATAATGCAGTATATTTAACAAGTATGTCTGTCTGAAGCCAGAATTGCTGATATCCCTTTCTAAACTTCACCTTAAGTTCTTTGTTGGGGATTATTCCAATCAGTTCGTCATATAACACGCGATCCGTTTTTTCAATGTTAACGCAGGGAATTATAATCCACTAAGTTATTTCTATTTTCATCTTCAAAGTTTGTGTAAAGCACATTTTGAATGTAGACTAAAATCATATAAATAAGTTGCACCCTCGTGGATCCTCATTTATGTCTCATCCACCCCCATTTTTTTTTCACAGATATAGACCCGTCAGGTCAGATTCGGCTCCCTGGCGTCGATATAGACCACTTTGGGAGTGACTGAGTTAGGGCTTAGAAAATTACCCCAAGGAATTATTAAAAAAATTGATAATGAGACATTATCAGAGATGTAATGTTATAGGTAGGGGGGATATTAAGCACCTCCCTCTCCCTCAATAATTTGAAAATCCAAAACGTTGGGGAAATTGGAGGATTTGAGAACCTACTTCAAACTGCATAAATTGTGGGTACATATTTTAGTCAGAGTTACTAAAATTTGAAACCAATACTCATACCTTTTAAGTTAAGAAATTGGGATTTTATTGATACAATGTTGGGTTGAATAAAAAATACCAGCCATGGCAGGTTTTTGGCATAAAATAAAGGTGATTTTCTTGAATTTGCTGAAATTTGTCTTAATTCATTAATTTTGGCACCATTACATAACAGTTGTTATGTGTGGCTGTGGAATTTCAGATGCAGTTAACAGATCAATTTTCACAGATTATGAATTTTTCATCAGCATATGTTTTGAGAACAGTGTATGATCCTAATTCTTGCAGTACTACATCCTGTTTTCCAACATGGATAACACCCACCACACAATTGTAATAGAATGAATAGAATAGCTGGGTAATAGAATGAAACTGATGAAATTCATACTGGCAATGCGAAATTATTTTATTGGAATTTAGAATTGGACAGTAACATCTTAATAGAAACTTTCATAAGATTTTCTTCAATATAGGTAACAGGAATGAAGAAATATTTGGAGTAGGTTTTTTTGGGTTCGGAAATCATTTTGACTATATTTATATGATTTTCAGTTTATATGATTATAACTGATTTAAATGATTCAGGAATTGATAAATATACTACTTTATATGATCTAAATAATATCTATTATTTCTGAAGGAATGAGCGGAGGAAAGGATATTTTTAACGGAATTGATAGTTCTGCAAATTAAATGTCAATTTATTAATATCATCAAATTTACCTTGTTATGAATTATATTTATCAGGTTAACTAATTTTCATAAAATAATTTTCCAATTAAATTGATTTTTTGTTTTCAGGTGCTTTTGCTGTTATATGCTTAATAACAGGTAATACTATCAATAAGCATGTTGCTGATCATGATCAAGATACAGCTATGGCTCAAATCACAGCATTGCAAATAGGTACAACACTAGCATTCCTTGTGGGAATCTATCAGGTAATTAACAAAGTTCGGACTATTTTGTGTTATTTATTTATTTTTTCATTAAACAATAAGTTAGGTCTTCTTCTGCTATATGATTCTCCTATCAGCATTTATGACAAATAGTTTTAAAATGTTCATGCTGAATTATAAACATACATCCATAGTCATAATAAGACAGTTCTACTCAATAAATGAAATAAATGTTATATTAAATGGCAATCATCTTGCATAGAATACTTTGTAGCTTAGTTCTGATGTTTTGTACCTTTATTATCAGTGCTATTATAATAACTAATAAAGTTTTAATGACATAAACCATTATTATATTATTGTTCTAATTATATGCTGTATATTACTGAACATCATGGATTGAGTAATAGATATGCAGGTTGTCTTTTTTTCTCAATGGCCAAACTCTGGGAAGCAATTATATAGCACAAAAGGAGTGAAAAAATGCCTAGTAAAAGTTTTTGAACAATCCCTAATAGGGGAGCGATTTTAAATTTTATTTTTCCCAACTTTTTAATTACTTTACCTTCAAATTAATCTATAAATATATATATATATATATATATATATATATATATATATATATATATATATATATATACACACACACATGTGTTTATTGTTTTATTTTCAATGAGCTGTGATTCATTCCCATTCTAAAAAAATAAAATAAATTTGGACCATGCTTTTTTCCAACATTAAATCATCATTTTCTATCCCTAATATTATTTTCAAATCTGGATTTATCAAAGCAATGAAGAAGTATTTGTGAATGTTGACTGGTTATGGATTTTTAATAAATCCAGGTAATGTGCAATATTTTCTAAATTTCAATCTTTGGAATTTTAGATCTGATATGCGGACTATCATTGTAATTATCTGACATAAAATTTGATAATTTTTGTGATTGTGTAAATAGATTACTTACAGCCTCAGTATACCTAAAATCTTATGCATGTTTATATGGAAAAGTTGCATAAATTTGGAAAGACAAAAAATATAAAATATTGCTCCAATATAGGGGTGCAGTGCATAGACTGATATACTGGAAAATATTTCCACAAAAATAAAATTTTATGTAAATTCTCTTTTAAAAAATGTTTGATACCATGTTAGAACCATTGGTAGCCAAACAAGCACTTACCCTCCCAGGCTGTCATCTGAATACCTCCAGAATTGATTATTCCTCTCAAAAAGGAAATATCAGGTGGTTGGCAGTCTATGTGGAATGAGAGTCTGATAAGCAATTTAAAATTTTATAATTGATTAGTGAAGCCATGGGCCATATCTAATCGATCTAATCACAGAAAGCAGTTCGAGAATAGGACATACAAACCTGACCCATTCATATCTTATCAACAAATAGCCACCACCAAAATGCCAACACTGTAATTGTACAGTCAACCACATCTTTCAAGAATGTCCTTACTACATTTAAAGCTTAAACAGATCAGGACTCTCACCCGATATATCAGTGATTCTAAATAATGATGAAACTAACATAAAATCAGTAATAATTTTATGAAGACCCATAGTATCATATATTGAATAAAATACAGGCATTTTATGTTTTTAAAACACAGAAAAACTAATGTTTGAATTACAATTTAAAAATTCCTCTTGAAAACGATTTCTCTGTTTAGGAGAGAGGTTGAAAAATGTTGCAAGGTATAGCAGTATCTAGGGGCTAAGGATAAAGTTGGTTATTTTTTCTGGAGAGTGGGAAAAGTGGGCGCACTGGAAAAACACTTGCTTTGGGGCGCAGTCATCCTTAGTTACTCCACTGATTGCATCTAAAAAGAATGTTTCTACTAAATATTTCCTTCTTAATAAATTGTGATAACATTTCATTATGTTTGCCAAATAAAACTTTTTTCATTTTAAGGAATTCATGCCAATTAATTTTTTTATTTTCTTAATTAATACAAATATTAAATATAATTAAGCGTGAAGAATTGTTCATAATTTTATTTTCTTTACCATCATTATTATTTTTTTAACTTAATTTATTTGATTATTTTTTCGTTTTCTAGCTAATTCTTTATGCCCTCCGATTGGGTATAGTTTGCACACTACTATCTGATACGTTAATCAGCGGTTTTACAGCAGAAGCAGCAGTGCATGTATTTTCTTCCCAATTAAAGGATGTTATAGGAATCAAGTTGCCTGTGATCAATGGGCCATTTAAGCTCGTATATGCAAGTATAACTTATTAAAATATTGTCAATATCATTTCATTTTTTGTTAATGTAATACTGTCTGCATATTGAATAAGAATACCTTCCAATAAGTTAATAGCAGAAAAGAGAAGCATTATGTCGATATTTCACACCTAATATTTAATTTCCTATAGTGCTATAACACCTTCATGAACTTTCTGAAAGTAAGAAACGCCATGAAACTTCTTCAGTTTAGTTCTGCATGTACAAAATACAAATATATATTTGTACAGATTATCATAGAATGACCGTAACAGACGAAACAAAAAAGCAAGTGTAAGGTTTAATTTAACATATGTTTAGTTATTAGTTAGTATGTCTTTTTTAAGTACCTATCACTTGGTCATCAACACATCAAGCTTCGTATGACCCATGTAAATAAAATTATTTTCTTTTTAATTTACTCATCTTTCTTATTAAGATATGGAAAGAACACAAGAGGCTGTCCCAAAAAAAGAAAATACCCATATCATGTATCTCATTCTTACACATATATATATATATATATATATTTATTTATTTATTTAAAAACCTGTACCACTACAACCAGTGAAGGTCTTGGGTTCAGTACTTGGTAAGGACCGTACTGTTTCTAAGCCAACGGTTGTGCAAGGAGGTGATTTGGCTGAGATCACGCTCAACAACCAGATTTTTCCCTCAATATCCATTTTATGGAGGCTGGATGAGCCCAGGAGAGTCTCCTGACATCACAGTGTCGATCCACGGCTGATAACAGAATAAATAATTATCTGCCATAGCCGGTCTCAAATCTGGGAAGGGGAGCATGGTAACACAGTGCCTTGCCACTGAGCTACTCTGCTCCTCATATATAAATATATTACATTATATATATATATATGTATATAATTTTTTTTTTTTTTTTTACATCTTTTCCTTACATGGTAACCCCACATAAGGACCGTTTATTATTTTATACATGCTCCATGCCTTAGAGGCATACTACATGAATGGTACGAATAATCAAATTTACATATTCAGTGAAGTTTCATACATTAATACAATTCAAGCATTCAATTGAAAATAAATAAGTAATAAAACAGAAAATATATAACGAAAAAAAAAAAAAAAATATATATATATATATATATATATATATATATATATATGCTATATGCTATATTAATATATTAAGACTTCATATCCTTAGTCAAAGCGCATTTAAATAAAATAATTATAATAATGAGGCAGACGAAGTGGGATGACTTAGCAATATATATATTTATTATATATATTAGCATTATATATTAGCATTATATATATAAATTTATTATATATTATATATTTATTATATATGTATATATTTTTTTTTTTTTTTTCTTTTTTTTCATCTTTTCCTTACATGGTAACCCCACATAAGGACCGTTTATTATTTTTTTACATGCTCCATGCCTTACGTGCTCATGACGAAGAGGGATGACTTAGCTATATATATATATATATATATATATATATATATATATATATATATATATATATATATATATATATATATATATATATATATATAAATATATAATATATAATAAATTTATATATTATTAAATATATTTATATATTATATAATATATAATAAATATATATATTTATATATATTTATGTACATATATATATATATATATATATATATATATATGTATATATATATATATATATATATATATATATAGCTAAGTCATCCCTCTTCGTCTGCCTCATTATTATAATCATTAATTAATTATTTTATTTAAATGCCCTTTGTCTAAGGATATGAAGTCCCTGAAGGGGAGAGTTAGATTGTGATTAATTTTTATTGCTTTTTGGCAGACGAAGAAGTTGTAACAAAACATTTTATTAAATAATATCTCATTTCCTTTTACTAGTTTGTCTTCAATGATTTATATTTAAGGAGACCTGTAATAATGATGGAATGATACATTTTTCTAATTCAATGTTTGATTTATTTTTAAACATATAATTAAATATAAAATAAATATCTTTAATCAGTATACTATGCTTATCAATTACATGATACAAAATATCAATTTAATTGGCCTTATAATAATTAACAATCAATTTATACTAATTATGGCCATGAAAATTTAGTTTGACTTTAATTCTGTTTTAATTTTAAAAACCAAA
Organism: Rhaphigaster nebulosa; assembly: GCA_948150685.1. NCBI lineage: Eukaryota > Metazoa > Arthropoda > Insecta > Hemiptera > Pentatomidae > Rhaphigaster > Rhaphigaster nebulosa. The sequence continues at coordinate 158,487,368 of OX411307.1, forward strand.
GAATAATAATAAATTAACTATACTTGGTTAATCTTCTTCTCTATTTTGAAGTATGTTTAGCTGAGAGTCTGGTTGGCTGTAGAATAGAGTGAAGTGCAGCAGTAGAAGAGAATGGGGTGATATAAGAAAAATGAATGGTGATGTCAGAAAGATGAAGAATGGCTGCTGAAATAAGAATGGGGCAAACCTAAAGATTCTGTTTTTATATACTCTTCTCTTTTCCAATCTTAATTTTGATTGGCTGTCTTAAGTTGGGACAGTAACCGAAGGAGTCGCGATCTAACACCCGACGCATTGAACTAAGTTTCCATTCATAACTTAATGGATTGCATGTTGTTAAAGGTATTCTAACTGTGTTACTCTATGTAGGACAAAGGCTATCAACTATAAAAAAATAGGTGGGGCTATCTATCGGTGAACATTTTCAACTTTTCAGGCTGGTTCTAGGAATATCAAAACAAACCAACATTGTTTCTTACTCATGGTGCTCTTTATGGATTATCGATACTATTATCCCGTCTCTGAAATTCTGTTTCCTGATTAGCACATTCAGATAAAATAACAGCTTCCGCTCACTCCACTTTTATTATTAACTATTTGTTTCTATAGTATCAAAATATATTTACATTTAAAACTTATTTAAATAATAAACAAACTAATAAACAACTTTAAATTAATGCTTATTATGGTTTGGTTAATACTTATTTATTATGTTTACTTTGTAAACAACTTGTTATCAAACATACCATACCATAATTTTATATATATATACAATGCCTGATTTTAATTATATAAACTGCTTCTAAAAAAAACAAATAAAGTGGGATGAAATGCTATGGAGGACTGATCTTTTTTCATACCTCACATTATATACTAGAAGTGGATATGCACAAAGCCAAAGAGAGTCACAATCCGACTTTTTATATTTTATAAAGAGCCACATGTAGACTCACAAATTCGAAACAGGTATAAAAACATGAGAATACATATATAAAAGAAAATTATGAAAGAGAAAATAATTATTTCAAAATTTTTATAATAAAAATCAAATATAATAAAAATATATTTATTAATAAAAAGTATAATCACATCTAATACGGATATTTTGATTCTGACACGAGTTTCCAAAATTCATTCATAGAAGAAGCTTTGTTGAGCATTGGAAATCCATCTTCAATAGTCTCATAAATAAATAAATGGGTTCACAAACCATGCAAATGCAGATTACAAACTGCATGCACACTACAAATGGCCTCATTTGCCCACTGTGGTTATATATTATGTTACAGATGGACATGCCAGAGTATACCAAACACCAAATAAGAGTTACTCGGGCTGTAACATTATTGGAAGAGTGTGATTTGGAGATTGTTCAGTGCTGGGTGGGGTAGAATATCTCTGGAAGCAAAGATTAGAGATCATGTTTTCAACAGGCCTTTGCTAGAGCACAAAAGAGAAATCCTTAAGCAATATGTTATTCCACTTGCACCATTTATTGTTGACATTTTGTATGCATGACCACGCATTGGAAACTGTGTTCATCAATGTCCAAATGATACAGAAATTTATATTTTAAGATAGCTGTGATCTAAGTTCGTAAGAATATCTCTTGGATGAACTTGACAGATAATATTGAAATAATTAACCTTCGTGATAACTTATTGAAGCTAAAACTGCTTTGGTTTACATGAAAAAAAATTGTCAATGGTATTTTAACGATCTTTATTAAAAATATGCTGGAAATCTTGAGGAAGTCATTCCATTTTTTTAATTCTATCAATATTGTGATGTTGAGATAATGATAAATATGTTACATATACATATCTATTTATTATTATTGTAGTTTATATATTTTTATAAAAAAACTACAATTAATTAAAAAATAAATATTATCAGTGATAATACATAGTAAGTAAAAAGTAGTGTAGTTTCTCAACATTTAATAACAATAAAATATTTTTTTTGTTAATTTGTTTATGTCAGTTTTAACCCATATCAACAAAAATATAAACTTCACATGTGTGTGTATATATATGTGTGTGTGTGTGTGTGTGTGTGCGTGTAACGGCCGCAGCGGTGCCACGTGTAGACTTGTACTTTTTACCAATAAAGTTTTGTGGTCAAAAATATTCTGGAGAGACCTTAAATAAATTCACTATTTGATTGCTTCTCGACGCCGATCTTTTCCATGAGTTAGAGATATTCGGGTCGCGACTGGCTATTGTTAAGGTCTTCCTCAGATATTACTCCAGTTATTTTTTATTACTGTTTCGGAATATTTCTTGTGTTCTTCGAGGCTTCCTCAACCTACTATGTCTCCTAACTCCCTGATCCAGCTAGATTAAGGGTTGGTTCCTCTTAGTCCTGTTATCTCCTCGGTACACTAGTGAACCCGACGTGATCTGAAGCTCATCAGTACAACGCCAAGATAAGCGACGACGAAGAAACTGGTCGTCAGAAGAAATCGGATGGAGAAGAGAAGAAGCCAGAGAATCTTCCACCAATCAGGAAATCAGACCTCGGGGGGGTAACAAGACTAAGGAGTACGAGCCCTTAGACTAGCTGGATCTGGGAGTTGGGAGATATAGTAGATAGAGAAAGCCAAGAAGAACTCAAGAAATATTACGAAACAGTAATAAAAATCAACTGCAGTAATATCTCAGAGAATAGCCAGTCTCGACCCGAATATCTCTAGCTGATGGAAAAGATCGGCGTCGAGAGGTGTTCAAATAGTGAATTTATTTAAGGTCTCTCCAGAATATTTTTGACCATAAAACTTTATTGGTAATATGTACAAGTTTACTATATAATATATATAACAATAATATAATTGTTTTTTTACAAAAATAACATATTTACTATAAAAATGTTTTATCTAAGTACGATCGCCGAGCCTAAATCAGTTTCGTCTTTCACAACCAGTTGTCGCCAGCTGTCTCGTGCTAGTTCGTACGGTTGCTACTCGGGGCACTGCTGCGGCCGTTACATATATATATATATATATATTCTGCCTATAATGTTTTATTATTTTTATTCTAGGTTTATATGGCCATTTTTGAGGGATTAAGTACCGCTAACTTAGCAGCTGTTATAATATCAGCAATCACCATGATTATTCTTATTGTTAATAATGGAATAATAAAGGTAAGTGAAGTTTACCTGTTCTGAATACTTTATTATAATTGTTATTTGTCACTTGGCTAAGTGTGAGCTTATCATGTTTTAAATACAGCGTTGATCTTGGTGCACTTCAGTAATTCATGCCACAACTCTTTTTACTATTACTACTACTTATGAAAACTCTAAATTCTTTCAAGATTCTCACAATACATTTATTAATAAAAACTAATTTATATAATCGATATATTATTTTTTTGTAACGTTTCGAACCTTTTTAATCCATTTTTTGGCCATTGAAACTATCCTATTATGTCACCTACGTCCTATATTAAAAAAAGATTAACCTATCAAAAGTAGTATTTGTTATTAATTTTCAAAGTGCTAAACTTTCACAACTTCTATTTTAGCATATTGATTTATATCTTTTTCTCAGTGTCAGGGTATTTCTAAAAATTTAAAACAATCATTTTATACTAAAATCCAGCAATTATAATAATTTAAATATCAATAAATCTTACTTTATTTAATTGCTTTAATAGTATTATCCCATAAAAGCAGTTTGACACCTTGGTCATTTAATAATAATAATAATTACAAACAATTATTAATCACTTGTTTACTTTTAATAATTTCAATAAAATATATACCTTTTACATCGTTATTTAAAAATAATGCTTTTGAAATAAGATCAGAGAAAAACATTTCTATAGCAATATAAGAAGTAATTGGACTGTTATAAAAGAGAAATTAGGGGTTTATGGCATCTTCAGATGAGGGCATGATCAAACTCCATGGTTTTTTACAAAGTACAGAATTGAATCGAGGTAAAGGCTAGAAAAGAAATGTGCTGGTATATTTTAGTAGGGAACAAAATCCAGTCACAATTGCTTTTGATATAACAGAGTTTATGGAAAGTAGATGACTATTAACATAAGATCTAGTTATATTAAAATCCTCTTTCTGTTAGTCAATGGCTCGGTGGAGTTCAGAGGGTTAATACGAGATGTATATCTGGGAATCATTAGTGTATAAGTGATGGATGTTATATAAAATGTAATTAGGTGCCATGCAATAATTTATTATAATTATAATATTAAATAGTAAATAATGCCATATGTAGTGGTTAGGGAGAAGGAAACAGAAGGGAGGATAAAGATGTAAAGGAGAACAAAACGGAAATTTGGTATTGAATTACTGTTTTGTTTTTCAAAACAACAAGACACACACAGAATATTTAGACAAAAACAGTATTTCATTTCTGTGTTTTATTTTTAACTGCACCTCCAACCATCATCTATATCTTATTTTTTATTTAAAACAAAGCTAATGAAAAAATTAAATATTTCCATTAGACATTTATGGTTAAAATATATGATCACATTCTAAGACAAAAATAATCCTTTATAACAAATTATATTCCTGAGGATGTTATTTGAATTTTAGTTTTTAGATTTTCATATTTTTTTAATTTTAATTTTTTTTTTTTGATAGCCTAGGTTTGCTAAAATTAGCAAGTTCCCCCATTCCTATTGAGCTTATTGTTGTGTCTTGGGGAACACTAATCTCTTATTTGGGCCATATTGCAGAACTGTATAACCTAAGAATAGTTGGTGCAATTCCTAAAGGGTAAGTATATATTAATTTTTTACATCTAATATTATCTAAATTTGCTATTAGTTGTTTCTAGCATAGAATCAGGATTATTGTGTGAAAAATGCAGATCTTCATTTTATTTTTTCATTATGAAAAATAATATGTCAAAACAAATTATCTTTTAAAAATTATTAAATTTCATGAAAATTTCCTATTTTTAAAATTACCTACTTCTTCACTTTATTCACAATTTATCAGAACCTTTCGGGCTTTCCTTGACCATTTTCAAGTGATCTTTATCTTACACTTTTTCGTCAATGTAAGATATTCTTTACTATAATGTAATATGATATAATGTAAGATATATTCTTTATATTCACATAAGAAAATTCTTATTTGGTATACTAGTTAGTTGAAAATAATGGCTTCCTTTTACCATTGCCCAACTGTGCTGAGTGATCTTTTTGATCAAACAAACTATCAAATAAACTGTTATAACTTAAAGTGATTAATGAGTAAAGGAGTAATAGCTATTGGTGCCTTATTTTAATTAAAAATATTAAATTTGAACTTTTGTTATTCTAACCCAGAAACTGAGTTTTATAAATATATATATATATATATATATATATATATATATATATATATATATATATATATATATATATATATATATATATATATATAATGTAAAATGAGGTTTTCTGAAAAATCAGTGTTTACCAAGATTAAAGTGAACTGTTTCAGTAAATAATGTAGACAAAAATATTTTTTAATTGCAGATTACCTCCACCATCACCACCTAATTTTGGTATTTTACCTGAAATAGCTGTGGATGGTTTAATAATTTCACTGATTGCATATATTTGATCTTTATCCATGGCACTTATATTTGCTAGTAAATTTAAATATGAAGTCAATGTCAACCAAGAACTCTAAATTTTCTACTCAAAGACGATTTTTTTTATTTTTTGTTGAGCTAGTAGGTAGGGGGTTTAAATCCTACATAATACCTGAAATAAGGTATGATAAATAAAAATGTCGCTGTCACTATAAGTTTTTGTATATTCTGGTGGTATACATTGATAATTTTCTTCTAGTACTTAAAATAAATAAGAAACCTGAAGATATGCTCATTGACTGAATGCCCCACAATTAAAATTTATTTTATATAAAATAAATCTTATAATAATCCTAGCTTCTAATGTATATCGAAATAAAGATTTGACTAAAATCAATAGTAAGATCTAAATGATTTTCATTCTTTGATAAAATCAGTTCTATTTCCTGGGTTTTTACTGCCATAAAAATAAAAATTGTTCGTTGTTAAAATCAATCGACATTGGCAGATAAATGAAGCATAAGCTGTATTAATAATCTTTTAAAAATATTGGTTGTTTCTTTAATGTAATTCTGATACATGAATAAACATTAAAGAAGAAAAATAAAGATTCCAACCAATTCTTGATTTGATATTTCTTAAAAAAATAAAGAACATTAAATTAAATTTTACATATATATTTATTTATTATGCATTTATTTTATAAATTATGACAGAAAAAAAATTATCATTTCTTAATATTTCAGATTTATTATAGATTTATTATTTCAGGGAATGGGAAATATATTTGGCATCTTCTTCTCATGTCTTCCATTTGCAGCATCTTTGTCACGAAGTGTAATACAACAAAGTGTTGGTGGTGCGACACAACTAGCTAGTCTTATAAATAGTAGCCTTATACTGATAGTTTTGTTGTGGGTTGGACCATTATTCCAACCTTTACCCTAGGGTATGTCTACAAAATATCCATAATTTTTTATATTTGATTTCCAATTCCAAAATGATAATGTGAATATATTATAACTCTTGAAATAATCAATTACTCATATTTAGTATGGATAATTAAAACATTGAGCATTGGAATTATTAATTGAAAATAATGACTAGTAAAATTTTATATTTATCAGTAAGTAAAATTTTAGATAAAAAAAAAATAAAATGAGAGTTAAGCTTAAAAACTAAAACATCAGAGCTAAATCACATTACTAGATGCAAATCTTAAATAATAATTTGTTAGTGCTGCATTTAGTATGATAGGTAACATAAATACAGACTAAACAGGCAGAGATAGCAAACCTGATATTACTAAGTTAACCATTATTTATTTATTTAGTTTTTAACCATGAGAGGCTTTTCTTTTGGAGTCTTTCAGTAATAATATCTTTAAATAAATGTAATCAGTAAAAAAAAAAATATAATCCTATTAAGCTAGTATACTAGCCTAAGTATCCAGAATACTCTATCAAAATTTAACAATCAATAGCAAATAAATCTTATTATTTTCTAAAAATTCCATGATTTAGATATTAAGAGTTTATTTAGGAAACACACATTAATATTCTATGTTTAAGAAAAGTTTATTATAGTAGTTTGTAATAATTTTTCCGTGTAATCTCCAGAAATAATCCTACAGTCTTGATTTGTAGGCAGCAACTATACTGCAGAGACTGTCATAATTGATTATTTATTGCTCCATAGTAGAAAATTTGATTGAAGGATTTACTGTAAACGTTTTTCAAAGAGTGCTTTTAAAATTATAATTGCACTAGCTAAAATGTCTACAAGGATTGTAGGACCCATTGAAGAAGAAGAAGAGTGTTTTTTAATCCAAAAGACTGGATTTGGCGAAGACTACATTAGATAGCACCATATACATTGAAGGAGCATAATTACTCTATAAAAGTATACGATACATTTTCCTTAAGGCAGGGGCAAGTGCGTACTAAGTACTATTCAATTAAATTATCAATCTCATCAAATTGGATGTGATTGAAGCATAGGCTTGAATGTAATATTTGAACATGATCGTCTAATAAGCATTTTTTTTTTTTTAAAAAGAAGAGAAAAATCTAGCTTCAAAAATAAAAATTTGACTGTCCTCTAGGTCTAACTTTGTAAAATTTAGTGTGTACTTGCCCCACATCACCCTATATATTTAATATATATATATATATATATATATATATATATATATATATATATATATATTTTTTTTTAAATTCTCAAAGTTTTTACTAACCGATAAAAGTTATATTTTAAATATGTAAATATGTTGTTATTTTGTAATTAATTACTGCACCTACTTATTTATTACGCTCAACAAACTTTATTTTAGCTTTTTCCCATCTTTATCTTTACTGATCATTATTAATTATAGTATTGACATTTTGAAAAATAATTATTATTTATTATGTATATTTTGCTGTAAGGGCTTTTTATGACATATTAACATCACCAGAGGCGTAAACAGCAGGTGGTTTTGGTGGCAAATGCCACGGGCCTCGGCCAATGGTGACCTCGATTTGGCCTTTAAAACAATAAAATACAATATCAAATTATATTAAGGTGAGTAAAACAAAAGGAATGTTTCACGGGTTCGGACAGCTGGCTTTTAGGTGGCAACTAATCATAGAACATAATGGACTGTATTTCGAAAGTTAGAAGAAATATTATGTAAGAAATTCTCTCTGAAGCCAGAAATGCTGATATCCCTTTCTAAACTGCACCTTAAATTCTTCGTTGGGGATTATTCCAATCAGTTCATCATATATCACGAGATCCATTTTTTCAATGTCAATGCAGGGAATTATAATCCACTAAGGTATTTCCATTGACATCATCATCCGAGATACTCAAAGAAGCATCTTCTTCTGTTTAGATCGTCTCAGCTTCACCTTTTCATTGGTTCACATCTTGGTTGTTATATTGCACCCATCTATCCCATTTATCATCCTTCCTAATAAGAAGACCTCCGTATTCACTTTTGTAAGATTTGGTTCTCGGTTTAAATGAGTTTCGACTACCATTCACCCTTCTATAGAACCTCATTATTTCATTTAAGCTCCTAAATTCTTCAAGTTCTTGGAGTCCCTGCCTTCCCTAAGTTGTTTCTTTCGCTTTTTCTCTCTCTTCTATTTCCTCCTTTTATTCCGATATTCGTCTGTTACTCTTCTTGTATATTATTCCTGAACCATCCTAAGATAGGCTACATTTTTCTTCTTGGTTGCTTATGCGTTAATACGACAAGATAGTGGTCGCTATTAACATCTACTCTGATTACAAACTGGCTCAATTAATTACCGAAAATGGGAAAACCAATCACCTCCTGAAATATTTTAGCATAATACAAACTGGCATCAGCAATGATGGACAGATGCTCATTTTCAGACTTGTGCAGTACCTACGACTGTGTTATTTACGACAGACTGAGAAATAAACTGATAAAAAATATGTTATTAAAATGTAGAATATGGCTTGAGATGGAACCCATATTCTTTTCAAAATTTAGTATAGACTTATGAATATTTATGTATCATTTTGATTTTAATCAATGCAGTGATATGACCAAGAAATACAATATAAGTGGTGTTCCTTAACTCATTTTAAAAATTGATTTTTGTTAGATTTTCAACAAAAAATCTAATTATATTTATTAATTATTCAATGTTATTTTACTGAATTGTTTGAGAATTATTATTTTATACTATGTTCTTTTAAAGTTGCACCATGCAATTACACTTAATTGTGATAGTTATTGTTTTACTTGATGGAAAAAATATATCTATACTTTATAGTTATTTATATCCCGTACATCAGTTATACCTGAAGAAGCAAGCAGTTTTGACACTCTTTAATTGTTATCCCTCAAAGTTATAACTAAACTCTGACTGCTGAGAAGATACAGAAGGGGGTGCAAGCATGAGTAAAATTTGGTAAACAAAAAAAAAACTTTTTTGGTTGGAAACATTGTTGGATGTATTGTTAAAATAGTTGACAAATTCAGTTCTGAAATATTCAGTTTCGTAATTCAAAATACTAAATTATTATTTAAGTATACACAACCTTATGACGAGATTTACTAATACCTACAAGTGATTTAAGCATACTAAACCATTATTTTATTCTTATTCCAGGAATGGCTTACGCTTTACTTGCCAATGTACCACCAGTGGTTGGAATTTATATGGCATTTTTCCCAGTTATCATATATGCATTTCTTGGAACATCTCGTCACGTTTCAATGGGTAAGATACATTCAGCTGTAAAAAATATACATATCTCAAAAAAACTAAATAGTGCCATAGTTGTAGTACAGAATTTTTTCCCTGAATCAGCATTAAATTCATCTCTATCTTCTAATTTTTTTTATCTAGATCTATTTATTGAGCTTTACATCTGTATTAAAAATAAAATAAGCTTTTAATTTAATATATAAAGGATTTTGTATTAATAAAATTAAAATTTATTACTTTATTTTAATTTCCTTACTGCTGTATACATCTGTACACAAAATACAAGTAAATCGACTGATTGCACTTGAATATTACTTGGATATGATTTGGGAAGAAATGGAAGGACAAGCTGTAGCAGGTTTTTGGCATAAAATAAATTCTTGGATTTGCTGAAATTTATTATTTATATATATTATTTATAATTTATTTATGACAAATAGTATTAAAACGTTCATGGTGAATCATAAACATACATCCATAGTCATAATAAGACAATTCTACTCAATAAATGTTAAATTAAATGGCAATCATCTTGCATAGAATACTTTATAGTTTAGTTCTGATGTTTTGTATCTATTATCAGTGCTATTATAATAACTAATATCGTTTTAATGACATATACAATGATTATATTATTGTTCTAATAATATGCTGTATATTACTGAACATCCTGGATTGAGTAATATATATGCAGGTTGTCTTTTTTTCACAATGGCCAAACTCTTGGAAGCAATCATATAGCACAAAATCAGTGAAAAATGCCTAGTAAAAGTTTTTGAACAATCCCTAATAGGGGAGCTATTTTACATTTTATTTTTCCCAACTTTTTAATTACTTTACCTTCAAATTAATCTATAAATATATATATATATATATATATATATATATATATATATATATATATATATATATATATACACACACATATATGGATACATGTATATATTGTTTTATTTTCAATGAGCTGTGATTCATTCCAGATCAGGACTCACACCCGATATATCAGTGATTCTAAATAATGATAAAACTAAAATAAAATCAGTAATAGTTTTATGAAAACCCATAGTATATTGAACAAAATACACGAATTTTATGTTTTTAAAACACAGAAAAACTAATATTTGATGTACAATTTTAAAATTCCTCTTGAAAACGATTTCTCTGTTTAGGAGTGAGCTTGAAAAATGTTGCATGGTATAACAGTATCTAGCGTGTAAGGATAAAGTTGGTTATTTTTTCTGGAGAGTGGGAAATTTTTTCTGGAAAAGCACTTGCTTTGGGTGCAGTCATCCTTAGTTACTCCACTGATTGCATCTAAAAAGAATGTTTCTACTGAATATTTCCTTCTTAATAAATTATGATAACATTTCATCATGTTTGCCAAATAAAACTTTTTTCATTTTAAGGAATTCATGTCAATTAATTTTTTTATTTGCTTAATTAATATAAACATTAAATATAATTAAGCGTGAACAATTTTTCATAATTTTATTTTCTTAAGCATTATTATTATTTTTTAAAAATAATTTATTTGATTATTTTTTGTTTTCTAGCTAATTCTTTATGCCCTCCGAATGGGTATAATTTTCACACTACATTAATCAGCGGTTTTACAGCAGAAGTAGCAGTGCATGTATTTTCTTCCCAATTAAAGGATGTTATAGGAATCAAGTTGCCTGTGATCAATGGGCCATTTAAGCTCGTATTTGTAAGTATAACTTATTAAAATATTGTCAATATCATTTC
>OX411307.1:158503899-158603443 GCA_948150685.1 Rhaphigaster nebulosa
AAATTCTATCAAAACATTATAATAAAAATTAGTGTTCTATCATCACTTATTCAAAAACTAGGGCTGAGTTTTGCTCACAAGACATTTTGAGTATGAAAGATGATCGAGTTTTTTGTGAGAACATCTACTGAATTTATGAACTTAAAGAAATAGTTTTAAAGTTAGGTATTTTTTCAAATTCTTTGATTAAAAACGCTCTTCTTTTTCTTCAATGGGCCCTACAGTCCTTGTGGGACCTGGGCCTCTGCCACCACTTTTCTCCACTTCTTGCGGTCCACAGCGAGATTCTTCCAATTTCTGATCCCAGCCTCCTCAAGTCCTCTTCCAGACCATCCAACCATCTGTGCCTTGTTACCCCTTAATTTAACTACCACTTTGTCTTTTTCCTCCTGGAGTACCATTTAGCATCATTTTTGGTAGCCTACTGAGATCCATTCTTTCAACATGACCCAGCCATCTAAGTCTGCCCCTCTTAATAACACCAAGGATATCTGGCTCACCGTATAATTCCAGCAGCTCTATGTTGCCTCTGATTCGATTAAAAACATTAGCTATTGTAATTATAATTTTAAAAGTACTCTTTCAAAAACTTTTACAGTAAATCCTACAATCAAATTTCCTACTATGTAGAAATAAATAGTCAATTATGATAGTCTCTGCAGTATAGTTGCTCCTACAAATCAAGACTGTAGGATTATTTCTGGAGAGTCTGAATGAAACCCATTAAACCAGGTTAGGATTAAGAGGTAGTTTCCTGGCCTGACTGCAAATAACGTTCTGAGGAATAGTATATGGATAGCAGTGAAATATCAAATATCACCATTGTTGTAACCCAGAGCTTAGGCCTAGTCTCTTTCAAAAGATTTTGAGTGACTTTTTTTTTATTAAGCAGTCAATTCATTCAACATGTTAGGAGGAAAGGAATGTATCATATAAATCTAAAACTATGTGAAATATAATAAGTAACAAGAAAAGTAAGTTTCAATTAAATTAAAATTAAAAAAAAAAACTTTTAATATATTTTATGAACTTTTACTTAAGGTAGTAAATAACAAATAATACTTTTCAACTTCAACATATAGTTCAGAATTTGGTAACCTTTTCAGAATATCAACTCTTGAAATAGCTGCACATATAATAAGACTCAAGATAGAAACGATTATTCCAGTTAACAAGCCATATTCTATTTCCACTAGGATCACTGTCAGATATGTGCAAATCTATATTATACCACCTATTGTATTTTGGATGCTTTCTAAATTTTAATTATATCTAGAGCTTGCATGAGTACTCCTTTGAGAGCAACAACAATTAAGCTTGATAAAATTCACTGACAAATTATTACAAACTACTTTAATAAAATTTTCTTAAACATAGAATATTAATGTGTGTTTCCTAAATAAACTCTTAATATCTAAATCATGGATTTTTTACAAAATAATAAGATTTCTTTGCTATTGATTATTAAATTTTGATAGAGTATTCTGGATACATAGCATAATAGGATTATATTTTTTTTTACTGATTTTTAAATATTATTACTGAAAGACTCCAAAAACAAAAGCCACTCATGGTTAAAAACTAAATAAATAAATAATGTTTGACTTAGTAATATCAGGTTTGCTCTCTCTACCTGTTTAGTCTGTATTTATATTACCAATCATACGGAATGAAGCACTGACAAATTATTATTTAAGATTTGCATTCAGTAATGTGATTTAGCACTCATGTTTTAGTTTTTAAGCTTTACTCTCATTTTATTTTTATTTTTTATCTAAAATTTTACTAACTGATAAAAAATAAAATTTTACTAGTCATTATTTTCAATTAATAATTCCAATGCTCAATGTTTTAATTATCCATACTAAATATGAGTAATTGATTATTTCAAGAGTTATAATATATTCACATTATCATTTTGGAATTGGAAATCAAATAAAAAAAATTATGGATATTTTGTAGACATACCCTAGCTAAAGGTTCGAATTATGGTCCAATCCACAAAAAAACTATCAGTATAAGGCTACTATTTATAAGACTAGCCAGTTGTGTCACATCACGAACACTTTGTTGTATGACACTTCGTGACAAAGAAGCTGCAAATGGAAGGCATCAGAAGAAGGCGCCAAATATATTTCCCATTCCCTGAAATCATAAATCAATAATAGATCTGAAATATTAAGAAACAATCATTTTTTTTCTTTCATAATTTATAAAATAAATGCATAATAAATAAATATATATGTAAAATTTAATTTAATGTTCTTTATTTTTTTAAGAAATATCAAATCAAGAATTTGCTATTAAACTTATAGCATGTTCTTGCTTCATATTTTATATTCTCATATTATGGAATTGATTGCTTCATATTAAAGTTTATTAGCAAATATAAGTTTAATAGCAAATTCTTGATTTGGTATTTCTTAAAAAAATAAAGAACATTAAATTAAATTTTACATATATATTTATTTATTATGCATTTATTTTATAAATTATGAAAGAAAAAAAATGATTGTTTCTTAATATTTCAGATCTATTATTGATTTATGATTTCAGGGAATGGGAAATATATTTGGCGCCTTCTTCTGATGCCTTCCATTTGCAGCTTCTTTGTCACGAAGTGTCATACAACAAAGTGTTCGTGATGTGACACAACTGGCTAGTCTTATAAATAGTAGCCTTATACTGATAGTTTTTTTGTGGATTGGACCATAATTCGAACCTTTAGCTAGGGTATGTCTACAAAATATCCATAATTTTTTTTATTTGATTTCCAATTCCAAAATGATAATGTGAATATATTATAACTCTTGAAATAATCAATTACTCATATTTAGTATGGATAATTAAAACATTGAGCATTGGAATTATTAATTGAAAATAATGACTAGTAAAATTTTATTTTTTATCAGTTAGTAAAATTTTAGATAAAAAATAAAAATAAAATGAGAGTAAAGCTTAAAAACTAAAACATGAGTGCTAAATCACATTACTGAATGCAAATCTTAAATAATAATTTGTCAGTGCTTCATTCCGTATGATTGGTAATATAAATACAGACTAAACAGGTAGAGAGAGCAAACCTGATATTACTAAGTCAAACATTATTTATTTATTTAGTTTTTAACCATGAGTGGCTTTTGTTTTTGGAGTCTTTCAGTAATAATATTTAAAAATCAGTAAAAAAAAATATAATCCTATTATGCTATGTATCCAGAATACTCTATCAAAATTTAATAATCAATAGCAAAGAAATCTTATTATTTTGTAAAAAATCCATGATTTAGATATTAAGAGTTTATTTAGGAAACACACATTAATATTCTATGTTTAAGAAAATTTTATTAAAGTAGTTTGTAATAATTTGTCAGTGAATTTTATCAAGCTTAATTGTTGTTGCTCTCAAAGGAGTACTCATGCAAGCTCTAGATATAATTAAAATTTAGAAAGCATCCAAAATACAATAGGTGGTATAATATAGATTTGCACATATCTGACAGTGATCCTAGTGGAAATAGAATATGGCTTGTTAACTGGAATAATCGTTTCTATCTTGAGTCTTATTATATGTGCAGCTATTTCAAGAGTTGATATTCTGAAAAGGTTACCAAATTCTGAACTATATGTTGAAGTTGAAAAGTATTATTTGTTATTTACTACCTTAAGTAAAAGTTCATAAAATATATTAAAAGTTTTTTTTTTTAATTTTAATTTAATTGAAACTTACTTTTCTTGTTACTTATTATATTTCACATAGTTTTAGATTTATATGATACATTCCTTTCCTCCTAACATGTTGAATGAATTGACTGCTTAATAAAAAAAAAGTCACTCAAAATCTTTTGAAAGAGACTAGGCCTAAGCTCTGGGTTACAACAATGGTGATATTTGATATTTCACTGCTATCCATATACTATTCCTCAGAACGTTATTTGCAGTCAGGCCAGGAAACTACCTCTTAATCCTAACCTGGTTTAATGGGTTTCATTCAGACTCTCCAGAAATAATCCTACAGTCTTGATTTGTAGGAGCAACTATACTGCAGAGACTATCATAATTGACTATTTATTTCTACATAGTAGGAAATTTGATTGTAGGATTTACTGTAAAAGTTTTTGAAAGAGTACTTTTAAAATTATAATTACAATAGCTAATGTTTTTAATCGAATCAGAGGCAACATAGAGCTGCTGGAATTATACGGTGAGCCAGATATCCTTGGTGTTATTAAGAGGGGCAGACTTAGATGGCTGGGTCATGTTGAAAGAATGGATCTCAGTAGGCTACCAAAAATGATGCTAAATGGTACTCCAGGAGGAAAAAGACAAAGTGGTAGTTAAATTAAGGGGTAACAAGGCACAGATGGTTGGATGGTCTGGAAGAGGACTTGAGGAGGCTGGGATCAGAAATTGGAAGAATCTCGCTGTGGACCGCAAGAAGTGGAGAAAAGTGGTGGCAGAGGCCCAGGTCCCACAAGGACTGTAGGGCCCATTGAAGAAAAAGAAGAGCGTTTTTAATCAAAGAATTTGAAAAAATACCTAACTTTAAAACTATTTCTTTAAGTTCATAAATTCAGTAGATGTTCTCACAAAAAACTCGATCATCTTTCATACTCAAAATGTCTTGTGAGCAAAACTCAGCCCTAGTTTTTGAATAAGTGATGATAGAACACTAATTTTTATTATAATGTTTTGATAGAATTTGCAAAATTGGTATAGTTACTATCCTCCATTAGCAGCCATAAGCACACCCTTTACAAGTGGTTTACTTCCTTGTTATAAGTCCAGTACTAGTCTATAAATGTACCAACTACAGAACTTAGGATAATTTTATAATTATTATGTATAGGAAACAATATTTTTATAAATCAGCCCATTATTTTTTGGATCATTAAATAAATAATTGAGGGTCATGAATTTGCGGTTGAAAATTAATGTAATCATTTATGTATCTCAATATAAGTAATATGCTCTGAAATAATTTGTAGATTACACTCATTAATAATTGGAATTATAAATTTTAGCAAATAAAATATAATTCATTATAAATAAGTAATTTTAAAAAATAACTATACCCTTATAGAAATATCATTAATTACAACTAATTTAGTTTGTTTTACCAATATATTAGTTTTTGTGATTTTCAGATGTCATCTTAATGAAATAAAAAAAATGTATCATATATATATATATATATATATATATATATATATATATATATATATATATATATATAAGGAATCCTAAATAGGAAAGATGACCACAGGTTTGTAAATAGTTGTCCCACCTTCAAGTACCCACAGGTAGAATAAGGTAGTGTATGCATCTGAGTCATAATTTACTTGCATGATGTTATAATCTTACTAATTATATGTTTTTCTCTTTTTGTTTGAGGGATCCGGAAAAAAAAAAAAATTAAAGGTATATATTTAAATATACTCTACATATTTATATATGCTCTCTCTCTGAGATATTGCTGCAATTGTTTTTTATTACTGTTTCGGAATATTTCTTGAGTTCTTCTTGGCTTCCTCTACCTACTACGTCTCCTAACTCCCAGATTCTGCAAGACTAAGGGCTGGATCTCTTCTGCCTTGTTACCCCCCGAGGTCTGTTACCTCTGGCTTCTTCTTTTCTCCATCCGATTTCTTCTGACGACTAGTTTCTTCATCGTCGCTCATCTTGGCGTTGTACTGACGGGCTTCAGATCAGGTCGGAGTCACCAGTGTATCGAGAGGGTAACAAGGCTGAAAGGAACCAGCCCTTAGTCTTGCGGGATCTGAGAGTTAGGAAACGTAGTCGGTAGAGGAAGCCTCGAAGAGCTAAAGAAATATTCCGAAACAGTAATCAAAAATAACTGCAGTAATATCTCAGGGAGACCTTAACAATTGCCAGTCTCGATCCGAATATCTCTATCTCATGAAATAGATCGGCGTCGAGAAGCAATCAAATAGTGAATTTATTTAAGGTCACTCCAGAATATTTTTGACCACAAAACTTTATTGGTAATATGTACAAGTTTACAATATAAAATATATAACAATAATATAATGGTTGTTTACAAAGGTAACGTATTTAAAATAAATGTTTTATCTAAGTACGATCGCCGAGGCAAAATCAGTTTCGTCTTTCACAACCAGTAGTCGCCAGCTGTCTCGGGCTAGTTCGTACGGTCGCTACTCGGGGCACCGCTGCGGGCACGCTGGTGCACACACACACACACATATACATATATATATATATATATATATATATATATATATATATATATATACACACACACACACATGTGAATTTTATATTTTTGTTGATATTGATTAAAACAGACATAAACAAATTAACAAAAAAAAAATATTTTTTTGTTATTAAATGTTGAGAAACAACACTACTTTTTACTTACTATGCATTATGTATCATCCAAGAGATATTCTTTTGAACTTAGATCACAGCTATCTTAAAATATATATTTCTGTATCATTTGGACCTTGATGAACACAGTTTCCAATGCCTGGTCATGCATACAAAATGTCAACAATAAATGGTGCAAGTGGAATAACATATTACTTAAGAATTTCTCTTTTGTGCATCTAGCAAAAGCCTATTGATAGCATGATCTCTAATCTTTGCTTCCAGAGATATTCTACCCCACCCGGCACTGAACAATCTCCAAATCACACTCTTTCAATAATGTTACAGCCCGAGTAACTCTTATTTGGTCTTTGGTAAACTGCATGTCCATCTGTAACATAATATATAACCACAGTGGGAAAATGCGGCCATTTGTAATATGCATGTAGTTTGAAATCTGCTTTTGCACATTTTGTGAACCCATTTATTTATGACACTATTGAAGATGGATTTCAAATTTTTGAAATAATGCTTATTGAAGCAGCGGCAGTGGAATTGGAGTTATTAGATATGGCAGAGGATTAGGCATTGAATATGCTGGACAAAGCTTCTTCTATGAATGAATTTTGGAAACTCGCACCAGAATAAAAATATCCATACTTAAAGGTAGCTGATTGTTGTTTATTTTTGATTTTTGGTACGAAATATTGCTGTAAATCTTAATACTCCTCAATGAAGTTCATAATGTAGAAACATCGTTCACAGATGACCAATCATCATCTTACAGAATTTTCAGCTTTGATTAATTTTATGACAAATTTTAAAAAAATTACCAAATATTGCTGCTATTAGATGTGATTATATTTTTTATTAATAAATGTATTTTTAATATATTTAATTTTTATTATTAAAATTTTGAAATAATTATTTTCTCTTTCATAATTTTCTTTTGTGCATGCATTCTCATGTTCTTATATGTGACTTGTTGAATATATGCAATTATATTAAATAAACAACTTTAATTTGTGAGTCTACATGTGGCTCTTTATAAAATATAAAAAGTCAGATTGTGACTCTCTTTGGCTTTGTGCATACCCACTTCTGGGATATAATGTGAGGTCTGAAAAGAGTTCAGTTCATAGCATTTCATCCAACTTTATTTGTTTTTTATAGAAGCAGTTTATATAATTAAAAATCAGGCATTGTATATGTATATATATATATATATATATATATATATATATATATATATATATATATATATGTATGTATATATATATATATATATATATATATATATATATATGTATGTATATATATATAAAAAATTATGGTATGGTATGTTTCATAACAAGTTGTTTACAAAGTAAACATAATAAATAAGTATTAACCATACCATAATAAGCATTAATTTAAAGTTGTTTATTATTTAAATAAGTTTTAAATGTAAATATATTTTGATAATATAGAAACAAATAGTTAGTAATAAAAGTGGAGTGAGCGGAAGCTGTTATTTTATCTAAATGTGCTAATCAGGAAACAGAATTTCAGAGACGGGATAATAGTATCAGTTATCCATAAAGAGCACCATGAGCAAGAAACAATGTTGGTTTGTTTTGATATTCCTCCAGCCTGAAAAGTTGAAAATGTTCACCGATAGATAGCCCCACCGATTTTTTTGTAGTTGATATCCTTTGTCCTGCAAAGAGTAACACAGTTAGAATACCTTTAACAACATCCAACCCATCAAGTTATCACCATTCATCTTTCTTATTTCACCGCATTCTCTTCTACTGCTCCACTTCACTCTAGTCTACAGCCAACTAGACTTCCAGCCAAACATACTTCAAAATAGAGAAGAAGTTTAACCAAGTATTGTTAATTTATTATTATTCTGCAGAATATTATTTGGTTTTTAAAATTAAAACATTATTAAAGTCAAAATAAATTTTAATGGCCATAATTAGTATAAATTGATTGTTAATTATTATAACGCAAATTAAATTGATATTTTGTATCATGTAATTGATAAGCTTAGTTTGCTGATTAAAGATATTTATTTTCATAATTATATGTTTATAAATAAATCATACATTGAATTAGAAAAATATAGTATCATTCGATTATTATTACAACTCTCCTTAAATATAAATCATTGAAAACAAACAAGTAAAAGGTAATCTGATATTATTTAATAAAATGTTTTGTTACAACTTCTCCGTCTGCCAAACAGCAATAAAAATTAATCACAATCTAACTCTTCGCTTCAGGGACTTCATATCCTTTTCATATATATATATATATATATATATATATATATATTGCTAAGTCACCCCTCTTCGTCTGCCTCATTATTATAATTATTTTATTTAAAAGCACTTTGTCTAAGAATATGAAGTCCCTGAGGTGGAGAGTTAGATTGTGATTAATTTTTATTGCTGTTTGGCAGACGGAGAAGTTGTAACATAACATTTTATTAAATAATATATTGCTATATATATATATATATATATATATATATATATATATATATATATATATATATATATATATATATATATTTATTGCTATACAAAGCGCATTTAAATAAAATAATTATAATTATGAGGCAAATGTAATGAGCAATATATATATATATATATATATATATATATATATATATATATATATATATATATATATATATATATATATTTATATATATGAGGAGCAGAGTAGCTCAGTGGCAAGGCACTGTGCTCCCGTTCCTGGATTCAAGACCAGCTGTGGCAGATAATTATTTATTCTGTTATCAGCATAAATTAGTAGCAGTTATCTATATATATATACTCATATATATATATATATATATATATATATATATATATATATATATATATAATATATATATAAGTAAAATTTATGTATACAGGCAACTTGAATCCTATAACATCCTTTAATTGGGAAAAAAAATACATGCACTGTTGCTCCTGCTGTAAAACCGCTGATTAATGTATCAGATAGTAGTGTGCCAACTATACCCAATCGGAGGGCATAAAGAATTAGCTAGAATACAAAAAATAATCAAATAAATTAAGTTTAAAAAATAATAATGATGCTTAAAAAAATAAAATTATGAAAAATTGTTCACGCTTAATTATATTTAATGTTTATAATAATTAAGCAAATAAAGAAAATTAATTGACATCACCTCCTTGCACAACCGTTGGCTTAGAAACAGTACGGTCCTTACCAAGTACTGAACCCAAGACCTTTCACTTATATATATATATATATATATATATATATATATATATATATATATATATATATATATATATATATATATATTACAGACTTGCCTGGTATCAGAATAATTAGATAGATATTAGATATAGGATGCTTGAACTTTGTGAACAGATGATTTTTTAAAGCTAAGCTACTTAAACTCTTGGAGAGCAATGATCCTAATAAAAATGAAGTTAATAAAGATTCTTCTCCAGAAATATTACGGGCAAGTTGATTTTTAATATTTAACAAATTATTTGTTTCCTCTTCGGGGACCTTCGGGTTACTTCGAAAGGTGCCAGTGATAAGGCTTCCCGATTGTAAAGTTGTACCAAAATTATTAATGAATCATCAAATTGCAAGTAGGAAACTTTACAGACTGTATAATTCATTATCATATGACTTTGCAAAGATCTATTATTTAACAAAAAACTTTATAAAATACAACATCCCACATATGTTTTTTTTGTTTTTGTTTTTTTTTCATCTTTTCCTTACATGGTAACCCCACATAAGGACCGTTTATTATTTTTTACATGCTCCATGCCTTAGAGGCATACTACATGATTGGTTTGATTTATCAAATTTACATATTTAGTGGTTCAATACATACATAATTAGTGGTTTAATTGAAATAAAAACAAAACTAAATCAAACAAACAAAAATAAAAATAAATAAAAATGAAGTATAGCCGACAAGAGATCACCTACGCTGCCCATCTTTGGTCAGTGAGTCAAAGTCTATATTTTTAATAAATTTCAGCAAGTCTGTCTTGAATTTAGAAAGCAAATTTTGTTCTGTATCAGGCCATTGTCCATTTCTGAGAATTATACTTTTAATCAAATGAAAACGTTGTTTGTCAAATAATTTACAATCATAAAGTATATGTCCCACATATGTTATGAAGTTCAAATCATAGATAATTTATATAATAAACAATTCTTAATGAATACAAATAATAATGAGTTTTTAAAAATAAAACAGCTGCAATATAATTGACCTTGAAATAAAACAGACTAAATGGACTAAATATAAAATCAATAATTAAATTTAACATGTCATTAAGAAATTAAATTATCTGTCTATAACAAAATACATAAAATAAGAGACACAGATAAAAAACATGATAAATGATCGTAGCGGAAAATTGCTAAATGTTAAAAAAGATAAATCAAATATAAAATTATAGATACACCGAAGATCAACAAAATAAAATTAAATAATTTAATTGGCAATGATAACATTAACAGTTTAACATTTATTAATGCAAATAATATTGTGAAAGAGGAAATATTAACACTTAATAAAAAATACATTGATGAATTTGATAAACATAAGAATTTACATAAAATTAATAATAGATTTGAAAATAAAACAAAAATATTCATAAAATAAATCATGAATTATGACCAATTATTAACAATATCAATGGTCCAATCGAAGCATTAACCAAATATCAAAACCTTTCATTAAATAAGTTTAATGATAATAATGATTATGGTATACAAAGTTGGGGTAGGAGGATATAAGTTATGCTCATTATGGTGTAAATTATATGGGGTAGGAGTGTGTCACCATTTCCTTTAGTTTGAAAACCCCAAAGTTGGGAAATTTCAGATTTGAGAACCTGCTTCAAACTGCAAAAAACGTTGTATAACATTTTTCTAAAAGAGTTACTAGAATTTAAAACCAATACCTGTTGAGTTAAGAAAGTGTCTTCCCACTGAGCTACCCACTCCCCCGCGAATCATTTGAAATATTATTCTAATTTTGGACGTATCATTTTCGATAAGCGTGGTATTCTTAAATCCTTTAGACTACTTATGCCTATAAGAATGAAACATTCCGTTTATTCATGCAATGTGCAATGAGCTATACCGATCTTTTCAGGAATTAGATGAGAACGATATGCTAACCCTAAAGATTGATGATTCATGATTCTCTAATTCAGTAAAAGGAGTTAACTTCAGCATAGCACCAGAGAGAGGGAGGTGAGATCGTGCTTCACTATAAAGAGCTACATTAATCAAGCTTCCCCAAAACGATGTTCACATGAAAAATAAAATATCGGCTCATTGTATTATTGCGATGATATTGTAACAACTCTGGACATTTTCCGACTAGTACCACCCTACACGGTTTTATAGCCTGCCGCCAGAGCTCTGTTTAAGTAGATTCGATTCTATAGCGATACTTTAACAAGTGCACACGGTCTTCTCCCTTACAAGGCTACTGACATTCGACCAACAACTTGTTAACTTATCATACAAGAAGTAGAAATCGAAAAAAGTAAGAACCAAATAAAAATCAGCTTTACACGAGTGGCGCGTTATCACTGGTACTCCAGATCTTACTCGAAGGTCGCCGGACTAGTATACTCTAGCGCCATTTGTGCTAGAGTATAATATACATTAACTAACTGCTTTGCATTCAATTGTAACATTCGTATTCATTGTAATTATTAAAATTATTACTACCTTAATTACATATTATTTAAAATTGTTAGTGCTGTCCGATGATCTGGGGAAATTGTAGTAATAATTTAAAGGAGTGATAATTTAAAGTACGGTATGGACTCAACCTCAACTGAAAAGGAACTTTTGGGGTTTGTGTATCTCTTGAACGAGAGTAGCGAGCGGAAGTCGTCAGCTGTGATCTATTTAAAGCAGTAATAATTGAAATTACGGTAAGAACCCGACCTCAACTAAAAACGATCCGTTGTTGTTTTGTCTATATATCTTGGGCGAACGTAATGAACGGAAGTCAACAGCACTAATAATTTTAAATAATATATAATTAAAGCTTTAATAATTCCAATGAACACGAATGCTGCAATTGAATTCAAAGTATTTAGTTAGCACAAGTGACAATAGAGTATGCTAGTCCGGCAGCCTTTGGGTAAGATCGAGAGGAACAAGTGATAACGCGGCCCTTTTGTAAAGTTGTACCCTAAATAATATTTATGATTGTTTTCCCTAACAACCAGAGCTGAGATAGTGGCTTAAAGTTTAGTGCTTGGACCACTAGGAACATCCGGGGAGGCAATCTGCTTTGCGTCATCGTCCTAACTTGCTTAGTTCTGTAGCGCTCATTCACGAAGGTTTGTCATTGTCACTAATGCGCTAAAGCTCTCTAAAGCTGGCTTCATCTGGCCAAAACGCTATTTGGCCGTTGTGTGGATCATTAAATTACCCCCCCATTAGAAGACGAATCTAGAAGAAGGAATTTAATCATACTTTCAATATTTGTATTAAGAAAGTTAATTACTTCTTTTCTTATTTTAAATAAAGAAGATTATTTTTATTATTAAAAGCAGATAAGATCTCTTGTGTTTCTTCTTCATAGTCATTCCACAATACAGACCTTAACATAAGAAATAGAATGATAAAAATCAGCCAATACATCCTAAAGGCCTAATGCAACTCACTCAACCTTAGCAACAGCAGTTTCTATTTCTGACACCTCAAATGTTCCCGTATACCCTAAGTTATTTGGTCCTGTCATGAGAGTTCCGCTGTTCTGGAAAGCTTACTCCACTTTTTGGTTTGCTTGCATAGATGCGATTTTTACCACATCCAGAGTTACTCCATCGACTATTAAGTTCCAGATGGCGACATATGAACTAAATATGTGAAGTCAGCCCATCTAAAAAGTGTTTTCCATATTTGAACGACCTTCCTTATCGGACGCAAATCTCGACATTACTGAAGGACTACGCTCTTTGCAGTTTAAAATAGATGAATTTTGGACTTCGGTCCAGCAATCTTACAGGTCGCATGACCAACGTGATGCACTCTTAACTACACGCACCATATCCCAATCAAGAGATAGATCCGTCTCCTATTACCGTCGTTTCACGGATAAGGAAGGATGTTGCGCCCAACCTCGTACGAGGATGAGCTCCTCAGAAAAAAAAATTAAACTGAATAAAGTGATGTCCGAGGAGGAAACAATCTAGGTTTTGTGGTAATACATCAACTTTAGATGGAAAATTATTGCATGTTAAGGAAATTCGTTTGCTAACTCAACGGTTTATTTCGTAGAAAGATGAAGTTTTTACTGCATTTTTAGTGTTTTAATATGTAAAATTCAGGTCTCTGATTATAAAAAATCACATGCTTCTACCTATGCATACCTGCGAATTAAATGTTATTTTATATATAAAAATTTTCATTAACTGACAATTATCCATATAATTATCGAGATTGTTTTTTCGAGGAAGATTTGAAACACGTTATTTCTGACATTAAAATCTTAATAGACCTCAAATTTAATCTGAAGAATTTAATTTACAAACAAAAAAAATCTAGATATAATAGAGCAAACACTCAACATGGGACATAAATTAATTACTATAAACAATTCATAACATCATAACAATTGGAAGATTCCAAAACACAAAGCCTCAAATCTCTAAAATACCGGCAACCAACTAACCAGTCAACGTTTCACCAATTCAGGCATCATCAGGACATACACCAAAAATCACATCTATGAAGACCAAACACAGCACATCTTAAATCAACCGTCTAGTTTCCGGCATCTCCACTAAACGATACAGAGCCAACATAATTTTGGCGATGTTCTGCAAAATTTTGGATCTCCATATTTATAAATTTTGAGAATTCGAATAAATCGTTTAGGTTCTATCGTTAACTCATGTGATAGAAAACTTTTTTTGGAGGGGCTAAAGTTTAAACCATCTAAACCATCATCCGTTTAAAAAAATATATAAAAGTTTCAAGTTCTTGCAAAATTCTTCTAATCCAGTATATCTAATGTTTTGCAAAAACATAGAAATTTTTAAGTTTTCATTGACACGAAATATGAGATACTATTAGTAAAACATACAACCAGAAAGTGAGGAGATGAGATGTAAAAGATATACGATAAAATAGTAAAATGCATAGATTTTCAAACAATTAAATGAACAAAAAAAAATGGCAGTTAAAAAAAAAATTATGTATAGTATATAGACTCATATCAACAAAAACTAAATTAAGAAACACAGAAAACTTAAAGTTATTTCATATAATGTTATACAAGCAAAATTTGCTGGGAGTGCCACATTATTAGAAAAACAATATATATACATACATATATATATATATATATATATATATATATATATATATATATATGTATTGTAGGCTCTGTATCTTTCAGTGGGGATGCCAAGAGAACGTTAAAAAAAAAATACATGGGATATTTTTTATCTGAATTCTCTAATAAAATTATTAATTTGATCTTTATTATTGCAGTAAAATAACCCTTCAATTGTATTTATATTAATTAATTATTGGCGTATTTATATTTTAATATCAGAAATAACGTATTTGAAATCTTTCTCGAAAAACAATCTCGATAATTATATGGATAATTGTCAGTAAATGAAAATTTTTATAAATAAAATCCAGAAACCAGAAAAAATAATTAAGTTTAAATATTTTTTCTTTTTTACCGTGTCTCAAATTGCTCAGACAGTAAATTGCCATTTTATTTGAGAATGGTCCACATATTTCAATTCGTAAGATTCAGTGGTTCCATTCCACAAAATAACCGGCGGCTTTAAGTATCCTCTCTTGTTTTCCCCACATCGACTACGGTTGCTTGGTATACGGAGGGCTACCAGCTGGGCTGGAAATGGTATTGAAGAAACTTATGAATTGTTCCATAACATTTATTTTCGGGATTCCCAGGCGCTCTCATTTCTCTTATTGGTGTACCGAGTTGAAATGGCTATTTCCAACTTTCCGACGGCAAAATCTCATTGGTTTCAATCTCTTCTAAATCCTTAGAACCAAAAAACCTCCCTACATGCTCTCTACGTTACTCTATCCATTCTCAAATACAAGAGCTCAATCCACTGATTTATTGATTCTCTCCTATAAAATTGTTCCTTCAGCAAATCGTTCGTCATTCGAGCTACTTCGCTCTGCGATTCTTTACCCGTTTCGATTCTTCGACTCGCCAATCCTCCTTCAAACTTTCCATTAAACAAACATTCCATCAAACACTTTCTTTCACTTTCTCTATAATCAAACCACTGATTTTATTAATGTAAAACTTGTGTATTTCTATAATAACAATTACTGCTAAATAATTCAACAAGTGCGCTGTTACTGTAAGTATTAAGCCAGGTAAACGCACATAAACTCTGTTCATTGTAATTATTCTTAAGGGACTTTGTCCCAGAATAAAATTATTTTTTCATTCATTTCATTAATTCATTCATTAATTTCAGTATTAGCCTATTCTTGTACGATTTGCGTAATGAAGCTTTCCAGAAAGTTTTAGCCTGACATTAATGAGCCAACATTTTGCAAGTCGACCTCGCGGGCTAGATGCCATTAGATGAAGAACTCTTTTTTGTACAATCATGTTATTCAAAGAGGACATAGTCCCAGAATAAAGCTGTTTTTTTTTTTTCTGTTTCATTCTAATTCACCTCAGCGGTTCATCATAACAATTTTATATTAATAAGACAATAATATCTCCATCCCTGAAAAAGAACTCTATGAATGCCATAGGATATATATAAACTCGCGTAATTTGGCAATGGTCGACAATTATGAGAATAATTCATTAATAAAATAAACATTACTAAGTTATTTGAATTTACCTACTGCCAAAAATGAAACAGTCCTTCAAAAATATATTTTATTATATATCTATCACCAGAGAATTCTCACTTTTGATCATATTCATCACATGCTTGTTGTAATCTAAAACCACCACTATTTGCTACTAATGTGTTGGAAACTGTGCCGCTATTATGTAAAATATAAAGCTATAGAAATGAATTTTAGTCAACTATCCTGTGAATACTGATCAAAGAGGGAAAAATTAGTAATCTTGATTTTTACTCTTGCTCATAAAAAATAAAATAAAAAATCTGTACCACTACAACCCGTGAAGGGTCTTGTCATGTGTTCGGTTCTTGGTAAGGGACGTACTGTTTCTAAGCCAACTGTTGTGCAAGTAGGTAATTTGGCCGAGATCACGCTCAACCACGGGATTTTTACACAATTAAGGGTACCCACCTTGTAGAGGCTGATTGAGCCCCAGGAGGGTCTCTCGATTCCACAGGGCCGATCCACGGCTGAAAACAGAATAAATAATTATCTGTCACAGCCAGTCTCGAACTCGGGACTTTGAGATTAGTAGCACATTGCCCTACCCACTGAGCTACCCCGCTCCCTATTCTCGCTCTTACTATTTAAAAGTAATGTAAGCATACTTATTTTTCAACGTGTTAGTAGTTAAATAACTGGTGTATCGACTCAGACGACTTCCCTACGACTTTCATGCAAAATCTTCACGAGTTATTCATTTTCTCCTAATTTTGTAAACTACAAGATTAAAAAAAAAAAAAAAAAAAAAAAAAAAAAAAAAAAAAAAAAAAAAAAAAAAAAAAAAAAAAAAAAAAACTGATGCGCGCATCACCCAACTTTTACTTATCTCCCTACTTGGAATAAATTTTAAATTTTCCTATTTAGTTTCCATGGAAATTCCATTTAGTTTCCATTAAATAATATGATAAAAGGAACGATTATCTACAACAGTCACTTAAGTTTATGCGTTTTTCGCTACTCTCCATTACCTTCTATGGGTTTATATGCTAGATATTAATACTTCTGAAATATTTAGCTTTCCAGCGGTACATCATACGTGAATATTACAACTCTTAATTTCGAAAATTTGTTTTCAACCTTAGTAAAATATATATCCTTTTTTTCTCTTTTAGTTGATTATTTAATTCTTTCATAGCTTATATTTATCCATTTTTCATTACTACTAACAAGGAAAGACATTTAATTACTTCAACTAAACAAAATTGAAGGTACTTTAGAAGAGGAAATTTCAAAAATTGGTATTTAACCCTTGTCTCACTATCTCAACGAGTTTAAAACCTAACTGATATTAAAAAACATTTAATTTTACATTTATATAACAAGTTTGATCAAAATTGTCAGAGCATTTTTTTAGAAAATTGTAAAAATTAGTAAAATCGACGAAATAAAGTGGCAATTCTGGTAAGTCTATTTTGGCGAAAATGTTACTGTAACACCAGAGGCATATGCCTAGCTTAAATACGCAATTTCAGTTTTGTACAACTTTTCATTTTTGAGCTAGACTTACCACACACACAGACCATTTTGCGAGACTTGATTATTTGGACTCAGAAAAATACGGATTCTAAAATTTTCATGATTCATGATGATGATTTTTGAACAAGGGTGTTTTATTGAGAAAGTGATATTATCCAGTGATTCAGCGTTGAAAAATACTTAAATATCAAATGTCACACATTGTAATCCCCAGGTAGCGGCAGGAAAGTAAGTATGTTAATTTTTAACAGTTTGATAACTTAACATCTGCACATGATAGGAAAATAATCATGAAATCGCGAGAAAGTACTTAAACAGAACATTAATTAGAATTGCAATTACAATCAGAAGGCATTTATAGCTAGAATGCCGGAATTACTTTTTTCAATTACATCAAAAGTAATTGCAACAATTATAATTAATGTAATTGAAAAAAGCAATTGCTTTTAGCACTCCAACTATTAATTGAAATTGGTAGTTGCAGTCATTTTTGATGTAAAGGTTTGTCAAACATCAGAACTTTCGCTTGTTCAGCTTACATTTTCATTAAGTACTTATAAGCAGATACATTTTCCTCATGTAATTAAAAATGTAATTCATAACTAATATAATTAATTACTGCCCAACTCTGAGTTTTACAAGGAACTGTTATTAATTGATGGGAGGAGGCGACTACGCAGAATTTTTTTTCGGTGGGGATTTAAATTTTTTTTGGGGAAGGATTTAATAAAAAGACAAGTAATCACTTAAGTGTCTATAATCGCCTAATTGGGCATAAGTGTTAAGAATAAGAATGAAAATTTGATCATAAATTATTATTTAAAATACAAAACTTCTGGTGGTAAATATGAAAATCAAATTTCCTCAAAAAAAAAAAAATCTTTTTTTTGGGAGGGAGGAGGGGGTGATATATTCCCCTTATTCCTCCCCCTTGCGTACGCCACGTGATGGGAGCAATGTCGAGGATAGTGCAGGATTTTGCAAATTTGCAAATCATCGCCAAAATTATGTTGGATCTGTATCTTTCAGTGGACATAGCCATGAAAAAAAATACACGGGATATTTTTACGTTTGTAAATTGAATTCTTCAACAAAATATTAATTTGATCTTCTTTATTATTGCGGTAAAATAATCCTAATGTATTCATATTTATAATAATTAATTTGTGGCGTATTAATATTTTAATATCAGAAATAACGTATTTGAAACCCTCCTCGAAAATCAATCCCGATAATTATATGGATAATTGTCAGTAAATGAAAATTTTTAAATATAAAATCCAGAAACCAGAAGACATGATGAAGTTTAAATATTTTTTTATTTTTTATCGTGTCTCAAATTGCTCAGACAGTAAATTGAAGTTTTAATGTCAGAAATAACGCGTTTGAAATAAAAAACAAAACAATCTCGATAATTATATGGATGATTGCCGGTTAATGAAATTTTTTATGCATAAAATATTACCAAAAAAGCCAGATGGTTTCCTCCTCAGACGTCACTTTATTCAGTTTAATTTTTTTTTCTGAGGAGCTCATCTACGAGGTTGGGCACAACATCCTACCTTATCCGTGAAACGACGGTGATAGCAGACGGATCTATCTCTTGATTGGGATATTGTCGGTATTTTAGAGATTTGAGGCTTTGTGTTTTGGAATCTTCCAATTGTTATGATGTTATGAATTGTTTATAGTAATTAATTTATGTCTCATGTTGAGTGTTTGCTCTATTATATTTAGATATTTTTTGTTTGTAAATTAAATTCTTCAAAAAAATTATTAATTTGATCTTCTTTATTATTGCGGTAAAATAATCCTCCAATTGTAATTATATTTATATTAATTAATTTGAAGTCTATTAAGATTTTAATGTCAGAAATAACGTGTTTCAAATCTTCCTCGAAAAAACAATCTCGATAATTATATGGATAATTGTCAGTTAATGAAAATTTTTATATATAAAATAACATTTAATTCGCAGGTATGCATAGGTAGAAGCATGTGATTTTTTATAATCAGAGACCTGAATTTTACACTGTTAAAACACTAAAAATGCAGTAAAAACTTCATCTTTCTACGAAATAAACCGTTGAGTTAGCAAACGAATCACCATCTAAAGTTGATGTATTACCACAAAACCTAGATTGTTTCCTCCTCGGACATCACTTTATTCAGTTTATTTTTTTTTTCTGAGGAGCTCATCCTCGTACGAGGTTGGACGCAATATCCTTCCTTATCCGTGAAACGACGGTGATAGCAGACGGATCTATCTCTTGATTGGGATATTGTGCGTGTAGTTAAGAGTGCATCACGTTGGTCATGCGCCCTGTAAGATTTCTGGACCGAAGTCCGAAATTCATCTATTTGAAACTATACAGGTAGTCCTTCAGCAATGCCAAGATTTACGTCCGATAAGGAATGTCGTTCAGATATGGAAAGCACTTTTTTTGGTGGGCTGACTTCACATATTTTGTTCATATTTCGCCATCTGGAACTTAATAGGCGATGGAGTAACCCTGGATGTGGTAAAAATCGCATCTATGCAAGCAAACCAAAAAGTGGAGTAAGCTTTCCAGAACAGCGGAACTCTCATGACAGGACCAAATAACTTCGGGTATACGGGAACATTAGAGGTGTCAGAAATTGAAACTGCTGTTGCTAAAGTTGAGTGTGTCCCTTTAGGCCTGGAGGAGGTATTGGCTGATTTTTATCATTCTATTTCTTATGTTAAGATCTGTATTGTGGAATGACTATGAAGTAGAAACAAAAGAGATCTTATATGCGTTTATTAATAAATATAATCTTCTTTATTTAAAATAAGATACAAGTGGTTAACTTAATATTGAAAGTAAGATTAAATTCCTTTTTTTGTATTTGTCCTCTAATGGGAGGTAATTTAACGATCTACACTACGGCCATATAGCCAAATATCTCTTTGGCCAGATGAAGCGGGGAGAGCTTTAGCGCGTTAGTGAACGAAAAACCTTAGTGAACGCTACAGAACTAAGCAAGTTAGGACGGTGATGCAAAGCAGATGGCCTCCCAGGATGTTCCTAGTGATCCAACCACTAAACTTTAAGCCTCTATCTCAGCACTTGCTGCCAGGGAAAACTATCATAAATATTATTTAGTTCTTACTCTATAAGATGTCTACTTCTGGTGTGATAACCTTGGCTAACAAGTTGTTGGTAGAATGCCAGCTGCCTTCGAAGCGAGATGACTCGTGGTGACTTTTTAAAGTATCTTTATAGAGTCCAGTCGACTAAAACAGAGCTCTGGCGTCAGGCTGTACAGCCGTGTAGGGTGGCACAAGTCGGGAAATGTCCAGAGTTGTTACAGTATCATCGCAATAATGCAATGAGCCTATATTTTATTTTTCATGTGAATATCGTTTTGGAGGAGCGTGATTAATCTATAGTTTGGTGATTTATACATGATTGTATCAGGCATCCCCATATATTTCTACTAACATCATTTCCAATACCTTATTCAAGCTCACTGATACTCATAACGTTAAGATAACTGGATTTAATAGAATATCTGTTATTCTTTATGTCAATATTAACTTCACAGATGATAATTAGATTATTGGCATAAACCATTTTGTTCAGGAAGGCTTTCAACTCTTGGGAGGAACTCAGAGTAATGGTTCAATATGGATAAGAAAGTTACATCCGGGGTAGAATTATTATTATTCGGAAAGTTTATTTTTTTATTCACTAGGATTTTTTCCAGAGGGTAAGCTTAATTTTGCTGCCCCTTCTTTCACCCAGCCAACAGTTTTATAACGGCATTTTAGGTGATAAATTTCGAAATAAATATCATCTCGTAACATTAATTGATTTTATTAACATAATTAAGATTAAAGCAATCAAAAAGCAGAAACAAATGTTTTTTTACTAAACCAAAAAATAAAATTTTACTCGAACTTTGCCGGCCTTTAAAGTCTGCCGCTCGGAACAAATACACCCTTTGCCACCTCCCCTAGTTTAGGCCCTGTTGTTCGTCATAGCACCTATAATTTCAGTGTATGCGGAGTGAATTCGTTTGACGATGGCTACAATTGAGGGCACTGTCAGTAGAGCTGAGGTGAAAGGAATCATTGGCGACTCTTCCGGAGTTTGCTCGGGCCTGAGAAAGGTGACTCGTTAGGCCCACTCCTGTTTAATATTGTCCTAGAGACCATCGTGAGAACTGCACGATTAAATAATGGAGGAAGAATATTTCACAGAATGATTCAATTACTTGCATAAGCAGACGATGTGATCATTGCAGGGCGATCACTTCAAGCAGTGAAGGAAGCACTCTGTCGGTTGGAAAATGAAGCACAGAAAATGGGGCTCTGGGTCAGTGAAGGCAAAACCAAAATCCTTGTGATAAGTAAGAAGAAGCATAATCCACCTCAGCATTATGCCGTTGGAAACCACACATTCCAAGCAGTCTCGAGCTTTACCTACTTTGGGTTTATAATAAATGACACCCATAGCTAAGATGATAGATATATCGACTAGAATAATGGCTTCCAATAGAGCTTATCATTCTCTAGCGAGCCTTCTGAAAAGTAGATTGTTGAGTCGTGAAACCAAATTTAGGCTATACAAGACTCTTATTCGGCCAGTTGCTACATAAGCGTGCGAGACTTGGACGCTCAGGAAGACATCTGCAGAACGATAGATCGTTTCAAAAGGAAAATCCTTTTCCTAAAAGACGAATAGTAGGGAAGGAGCTCCCCGCCTAAGAACAAACAAGGAAATCTACTCAATGTACGGCGGCCTATATATCTCCCAGTTCGCACGAGTTCAACGTATGAAATAGTTGGGGCATGTCCTGAAAATGGATGAAGCGTGAACTGCAAGAAGGCTTTATCATGGGAAGACGGAAGGAGTTAGTTCTAGAGGAAGATCGAAGTCTAGATGGATAATGTAAAAAAAGATTTAAGGAAGAATGGAACATCCATCAGGTGCGCTGCCAACAGGGACTGGCCAATGGCAACTGAGCAGGCGAAGGACCGCTCCATACGTCTGTCGCGCCAATAATGAATGCTGATTTTGGAGTGAATATCTAGTAGGTTTGTCGAGAATGAATTATTATATTCGATTTTTAGAAATTGATATATTTTATTAAAATTTTGAATCTGATTATAAAATGTGATTTTTTAAAGGTCAATTACAGCATCATCAATATTAACTTCACTTAAAACGGTAGCTTACAAGACAAATGCAGAACAGCAGCTAGGGGGGGGGGGGGAGAGCAAATGCAAGAGCCTGGGCGGCAGGATTTAGAGGGCGGCTAATTTCGGGCAAAATTTCATTTTTTAGGTTAAGAAAAAATTTGTTTTTTCTTTTTAATTGTCTTAGTCTTAATTTCTCAATAAAATGGGCTAATCTTATGAGATGGTGATATTTATTTCGAAATATATTGCCTCAAATATTGTTTAAAAAAGTTTATTTTTATTGGAGGGAAGAGGGAGTGAATGAAGGGATGGCAAAATTAATCTGACCCCTTGGCAAAAATCCTAGTTCCGTCCCTGGGCAAATTATTTAATTCGTCTCAATGCACTATGGGCCTCAAATCAACTCTAGCGGGAAAAAGTAGGAATTGTAAGTTGACCGAAATACTTTAGGCTTGTGTTTACTTTGCCTAGCATACAATCATGGTAATCAGTCACTGTTTGTTTTCATTCAAACACTCGCGTGGGGAGATAAAAATATGCGATGTTAGTATTACTCGGTACATGAGGGGCCAGATCTCTTCATCCTGATATCAAATTGTAGCAATGAGTAAGTGTTATGATGTTAGACATTTACAAGTTGCTAGCTCACAATTATTTCCTATATTATAAAAAGCTAATTGCAATGTCCGCAAAAGTAATTGCAACTTTAATTTTATTAAAATTAGATTAAACTTTTTAAAAAAAAATCATTTCAAACAGGTTTCTTCTGTTTGGTGCTATATTGTAACCCTAAGTGTATATATTTATTAGCATTTTAGACCCGGTGTCCATTCGCCCCCTTTTTTAGAGATAAATATTTATTTTCAGACGTCCCTCTCGAGAGGCGGTGCAGGCGCTTGAGACGACAGCTCTATGAAGAAATAATGCCCGTTAAACATTCTTATTATATACTCGTTGCTATGAACAGTAGAGTAGCCAGGATTTCCTTTCAGGGGGGTCCATCCAAGGATAGACTTTAAAGAAACACACCCGAACTGGGGATGTATGAGATAATCACTCTATATGATATATTCTACGCCTATGCATATTAATTACAAAATAATATTCAAATAGGTTTATACAATTTTTGTTTACAGCTAAGAATAAGTAATAGTATTTTGTAATTTCGGAGAGACGGGGGAAGAGGAGAGTCCGGCCACTCCTCTGGCAACGCCACTGGCTATGAAGTTATAATATGTTATATTATGAGTTGAGGTAAGTGGCTCTGGATGGTAGATTATTAGTCCAGAACTGTCAAAATAAATTTATAACCTTAATATGCAGTAAATAAACAAAATTTGCTGATCATTTTAATACTATTGGACTAATATTATACCCTTTAGAGGTTGAGTGAAGGCAGTTACCCTAGAACTCACTTACCTCACCTTATCTTACCCATAATGTGCAATAAAATATCAATTCAAATTTATATTTAGCTCTGTTGTTTCAAATAGCATATATTCTGCATAAAGCATATTTTTTTCCCACTAGATTTGATTTCTGGCTCATAATGCAATGCTTCAGTAAGGGTGTCATTCCTGACCAAATCAACCTATAAAGATGTTTTTGAAAATAAGTGAAACTTGGTATTTATGCTCTATGCACACATCGAAAATTCAAAATTTTAGATTCATACCATTTTTATTGTTTGATTTATAAATTAAAAAAAAAAAAAAAAAGAAAAAAAAAAGTGGACTGTTCATTGACAAGTTTTGAATCATTGAAAAGCGTATAACTCCAAAACTACTTGCCATAGAAAGCTCATAATAGCGTTAATATTTTCAGAATCAAATGAGATTTAATTTGATATTTATCTTAAACAAACCAATCTTAAAATAATTAAAAATTTCCAAAATGTTATTTTTTCAAAAATTCAAAATCGAAATTTTTAATTTTTTTGAAAAAAAATATATGTTACATACCTATGTTATAAGAATGTATGAACACAATTTCAAGGAGGGTTTTTCTGGATTCTGTTATAAACAAATGAAATCTTGTATTTTCATGCCAAGTTTTTTTTTTTTTAACAGAAATGGAGCAGTGTGTTATAATAATATAAACTGGGTTTCTAAGTTATTTGCCACACGCGACATTATTCCTGGGCCTTTAATTGGTGAATGAGCTTCCAAAAAAGTTTCTTTTATTTTTCTACATTATTCCATAAAATTTGGTATTGGCACTCTTTTATTAGATTAAACATATATTTTTTAGGTAAAGATATATTTTAAATTGAACAAATTAACCGCAAAAACATATTAAATATATATATTTTTAAAAAAATCTTAATTTCTATTTTTAGTTTAAATAAAAAAACCTCCTTGGTTTTTTAAAAAAAAATATATGTTTAATGCTAATGCAAGAATGAACATACTAAATTTGATGATGGTATCTCAATGGGAACATGCCAAAAAACAAAAAAAGGTTTGTAGAAGCTCATTCTCACGAATTATGTCGCGTATGGTAAATAATCTGAAAACCCAGTTTACGTAATAACTTTTAGCAAAATTTATCTCTATTTCAGTTTGAAAAAAAAAAATTGGTATAAAAATAGTTTTTATTTTTTTATTACAGAACCCTCAAAAAAACCCATCTCGAAATTTTCCCATACATTCTAATAAAATATATATGTAGCATATATTTTCTTCAAAAAAACATTTCGATTTTGAGGGTATTTTTAAACATTTTAAGATTGGTTTGGTTAAGTCAGAATACATATTAAATTAAAGCTCACGTAGATCTGAAAAGAATGACACTATTTTGAACTTTATAGAGCAAATAGTTTTAGAGTTAAAAGTTTTTCAATGATTCAAAGCGTGTCAAAAAACAGTCCAATTTTTTTATTTATAACTCAAAAAATGAAAATTGGATAAATCTGAAATTTTGCATTTTTTAACGTATCTAATAGTACTACATATGTCCAAAAAACATTGAATTCCGTGACATAAAGTTCCAGATAGGTGGTTGATTTGAGATTAAATGACTCAAGAAGCTAATGTTTAGTTGTATTACAGGAAAGGTTGTTAAATTTTTTCTATCGTTTTATTGAAGTTTGTTTTACTATTCACCCAAATTCTTTCAAAACTTCCCGATACTTTAAGTTTAATGCTATAGTTAAGGTATATCATGAAAGAGATGGTCTAGGTTGTAGTCAAGGATAAAATAAATTAGTAGTAACTATTCATTTAATGAAGACGTTTCGACCCATATTGTAAGTCTTCATCAGGGCTAAAAATAAAGATGCAAAGGAGTACTGTAGAGGTATAAAAACATAAATAAATAACATATATAAAAATCAAACTTAAAATTGAACAAATTAAAAACAGAAGTAATGAGTAAGTTAAAGATAAAAACAATATTGAATGATATAATAGTTGTTATAGCAAAGAGTTAAAAAACATTACTTTATTATTATTTTTCAATATATTTCTACATCTTTTTTTCAACTCTTTGCTATACCAACTCTTTGCTATACCAACTCTTTGCTATACCAACTCTTTGCTATACCAACTCTTTGCTATACCAACTCTTTGCTATACCAACTCTTTGCTATACCAACTCTTTGCTATACCAACTCTTTGCTATACCAACTATTATATCAGTCAATATTGTATTCATATTTAACTTGCTTATCACTTCTATTTTCCATTTGTTCAATTTTAAATTTGTTTTTATACTCCTGCAGTACTCCTTTGTATCTTTATTTTTAGACCTGACGAAGACCTACAATGTGGATCGAAACGTCGGCATTAAATAAATAGTTAATATTTTATTTTATACTTGACCGCCACCCGGACCATCTCCCTCATGATTTACCCTACGGTCAACTATCAATACTCAAAGTATAGCTAAGGTGATTTTTGCCTACTTTTTTCATCGCTTTTTTCTTCTCTCCATTTTTTTTCTTCAATTCGCGTACCTCATTTAGTGCTCTATATGAAATTTAAGACTCTTCTGTTTTTAAAAAATCATCTTCCAGATGTTAAAAAGTTAATGCTCCTTACATTTGGGGGCATCTTACGCTGAGGAGAAACAATGATTAATGCTTTGGAGGATTGTAAAAATAGGGCTGGGATAAAGACTGAATTAGAGAGGTAATGAGCACCAGAGAAGAGGCCTAGACATCTATCAGAGTATGAAGTAAGGTATGAAGCAATAGATAGGTCCAAATTCACAGCATTAGGGTTTATTTTTTGGAAAGGGGAAGGGAAGGCTGTAGAATCTATGTCTCTGGTAATAATAAATTAACTTCAATTATTTCCATAACATATGGTATATTGATGTGCTGTGGTGCACATTACATTGAATATAACAGCATGAAGAGAAATTTCTTAGGTATGCTTAAATTTTGAGGATTAATTCAACTTTTACCGAACCTTAGATTTTTTTTTTTATGACGAAGTTTATTGGTGGGCAATATACCTTTGGTGGTATCGGCATCGAGTCTCTGGGCTTCCTACACCTTATTAATGTTATTATCATATTCTATCAATAAAAAATTTGTATCATTAAGTAGATATTTGTAATGGATTTAAAGTGTGCTATAACACGCCCTTTTTTAATGGTGGATCACAAACGCAGGCCTATTTCATTATAGTATAAACAAAATGTTAAAGTAATTTTATAAATTGGTTAAAAATTAATAAATATACGTGTCTAGCCCCAAGAACTATAAAAAAACTGATTCAGAGGGACGGAAATGTTTGTTTATTGAAAGATTTTAACGAACTGTACAAGGAAATTTCAATACTACTAATTACGATATTTCATAATTGTTTCTCAACCCATTATAAATTTTAAATGATTCTGTTTTCATTCGCGAATTTATTAGTAAGAACTAAGAATTAAGAATATAGGCATATATTTGGGTGTCATTAGACCCTTTGCTCAATTCCTCTTTGAACGAGACTAGAGCTACCGCATTGGTTTCTTCATAAATAGTCGGCGTAAAGATTCTATTTTCTAGAGCGCTCCGCTACTTCTATATAAAACTAGATACTCAATTATTCTTAAGCTAGTTCATCCAATTTTCGCTCCGGGATTCGAACTTGTTACTTATGCTAAATAGCGAGGCGCAGAAAAATCATTAGATCATTTATAATTAACACATAATGAAATTAAAAATGTACGTATGAATTGACTGGTTTCTTTTAGTAATCCATTTCAATAAATATGTAAATTTTCGTCCTGATTTTTGTGTTGCAGTAAATATATAGGAAAATGTCACATCTGCCACATGCAAAAGTCTCATTTGTTTTACGAAGTCTAATGGAACTGAGGCCTATTTCGCGAAATTCTTGAGATCTTTGGCAGGTATGGCGGTTATATTTTAACATCCTTTTCTCGAAACCGATAACGAAGAATTTCTTCAGCTATAGCCAATTCGAGAATAAACTATGGGGAAGATTTGGCGG
The DNA here is from genome assembly GCA_948150685.1 of Rhaphigaster nebulosa. Classification (NCBI taxonomy): domain Eukaryota; kingdom Metazoa; phylum Arthropoda; class Insecta; order Hemiptera; family Pentatomidae; genus Rhaphigaster; species Rhaphigaster nebulosa. The sequence goes on from OX411307.1 coordinate 158,532,244, forward strand.
AGGAGTTGGCACCTCTGCGTAGAGAGGGCGCTAGTGCTCTGCTCCCCACCACACCTACCAGTGGCCGACCCAGATATCGAGCACCTCAGTTCGGTTGAGAACCTCTCAGCAAGTGGACGACTCTAAAGCTCTCTCAACACTTCTTTCGAAATAACGTCACTCATCATCTGCGTTATTCTCGTCTCCGATACCTACCATTGGCGTAGGATTAACTTGAACCGCGTTGGAAAGTTTTTTTGTATTTTTTTTTTTTTTTTTATAAAATAATAATTCGTAAATAGGCGATGTCACAGCAAGGCCAACAGCCCACTGGAAGTGCCCTTAGAGCACTGGCGCTCGAGTACAAGAGTCTTCAAGAAGAACCTGTCGAAGGATTCCGTGTCAAGCTGGCTCAAGAAGACAACCTCTTCGAGTGGGAAGTGGCGATTTTCGGACCGCCGGAAACTCTCTACCAAGGAGGATACTTCAAGGTACGTTATCGTTATAATTCTAATTATTTTTTATATGCACACTTTAAACATCTAAAATAGTCTTAAAATCGTTCATTAACTAAAAATAATTCATTCTTTGGTTTCTAAATGCAACCCCCTCCCACTTAACACCAAATTTTTGTCTACTCTCTCAAATCATTCTGATATACTAACCATCTCAACAGATTATTTAATTAATTTAATAAAAATCGTCGGAGAGATAATTTACAGATCGAAAATACATGTTCCCAAGCCCCGTTATCTCCATGGAAACCAGATCAACAACGTGTTGTAACTTGTTTGTGTTCGAAATATTCCTTGATCGCATTTCAATTTTATTTTTTTTAAATGTATGCATTTTCCTATCTAATTCACAATAACTGCCTCCTAGATTCTGTGCCAGTGAAATCTCTCTGAAATGATCCTTCGCAGGTCTTTTCTTTTTCTACTTTTACTTTTATATAATGGCCTGCAGTTCATGAAGTAATTACTTATTCTATTTGAACTTTTCGTTTAAGCCTTATTTTCAAGTTTGAAAAAAAGAAAAAAAAATAGAACGTCTTTATACTTTGGGTATTTAAATCGCTTGACCTATTTTAGTGTGATAAATAAAGTGAACGGGCACACTCTAGTAAATTATACTGTCAGTGGTTCGTGATTGAAAACTGTCATATTTTAAAAAATCTTGTTTGATTATTTTTTTTTTTTTTAACGATTACTAATTTTAACACATTTTTTCGTTTTCGTTTCTAATGTTTTTAAAGTTAAATTGCAAACCGATATTTTAGGACCTAATGTTTATTTTCGAACCAACGTTTTCTTTGTTTTGTTTTTTTGTTTTTTTAGCAAATTACCTGTTTGTAATGAAGTTAAGAAACTTATCTTGTATTATCGTAGGCTTAATACGTTATTGATATGCGTGTCATAAAGCTGCTTTTCTTCCAAACCAAAATTTGTTTATTTATTAACAAGGAAACGAAGAAATATAGTTATTTTCAAGACGGAAATTATTTTGTATAAGAGGTCTGGTATGTTTACCTTGGCCACCCCTCCAACGTGAAGGCAGGTGAGCAAGCTAGTCACAGCTGGCTACCTTCAACTTTCAACACAACCTATCCTGCCTTCTTTACCAATCCCCTACAACCTTAATATTATTTAGATAAACAAACGTTAGTAATATATCCCCCTCCCCCTCCCCCCCCAAAAAAATAGAAAATTTCAACTGAAATCAATTTTAAAAACCCCATAAATTATTTGAATTAAACAATAAGTTAGTGTCAGTGTGTCTTAAATATTTAAAATAATATAACAAATTTTTTTACTTCTTTTTTTTTTTTTTTCATGCGAACAAGAAAATAAAGATGTTTCAATCGCGATAATTTCGCGTTATTTAAAAATTAATTCAATTGTATCACACTAATATCACAATTACATTGCTCAATACTGTTATATTTATTTTCTGTTTTTATCAACCTTAATCCACAACCGGAATTAAGAATTGATATTTACATGTTACATGCTACAAAACAATTGTTTAAAATGTTTTCCTTTAAGAATTCCTTTAAAGGGATTTTATTCGTAAATTAAAAATATTCAATAGTATTATATGTTTAGAATTTTCACATTATCACTTTAAACCAATATTGATGTTTCAATATAAAAATTCAATTTGAATATCGAAACGTTTAATACATATAATTGAATAATTTATTCGCAAAATAATAAAAAGCGATAAATTTAGTATTCATATTCTCTTGCAATATAATTGATAACAATTAAGTGTTATCACGTTTAACTTTATCGAAGGTAAACGATTGTTATGATAAATTATTGTTTTCTTTCATTTTATTCATTTTATTTTTTCTAGTTTTTATTCATTTAAAATAAAAGTTTATGGAGACTATTTTTTTTTTTTTATGGGCGAGGAGTGCAAGGTTAAAATGTAAATTATATTGTATCAATACTCAATAGTATTTCTGTTTTATTACTTGGTTTAATAAGATTCCATTTTCTTAAGCTATAAATTAACTACACAAAGCAGATGTCAACATTTTTGTTATTTAATTCTATTTTTTTTTTTTTTTTTAAGCCAACAATTTATTCATAAGTAAATATCTTAAAAATTTAAATTAGAGATATTTTATAAATAACCTTTTTTTGAAAATAATTAAAATTTAATTAAATTTAAATTAAGTTCTCAATAAGCTATGTTACTTTTAGAGGCCATATGGTTCCGCTTACATTTGAAAGATTATGACACAAATTTGCGGAACCATATTTTGTTAATTTATTTAAATCAGTTGCTATTTGATCTAGTACAAATTATTGTTTTAAAAAAGTATGCTGGGCATTGGTATTTTAGTGGCAAATATCTCTTAACTGATTGGTTGTAAATTTATACTTTGTATAACCAATAGTTAGGAAGGATTTGCCGTTCAACATTGCATTTTGCTGTGCTATGCATATCTTACGTCCATTTTTACTTTTTTTTTTGCCATCCTTCGTCAAATTTACTAATCAATTACTTATATTTGAACAAATTTAAATATTAAGTAATCCAAAAACTTAAAGTATTAATATATATTAAAACAATACATTTTTTTATTTACTAATAATGATGAGGTTACCAGATGGAAAATCGATCAAAACATTTTTTTTTACTTAGCTGGGTATGATAGCAAATAACATTTACTGTATAGGTTCTATTGGGTTGTTAAGGTAACCCTAGTGTGGCTCACAAAACAATCCGGGGTGCATTGTCTTCTTGAAGGGCGTTCAGGATTTCTTAGTAAGAGGGACGAAAAGGATTCGGAAACGAAAAGGTATTATAGTACAATAGGTTCCCTTGGAAAGGGTGGGTCGTATTTCAGAAAAGTGTGCGCCCACCTTAAGAATTTTCAAGTGTTAATAATTTGCTATGGCTCAAAAAAAATTAATAACCGACTGCAGCAATAACTGCAGCAATGCCGTGATTTTGTTAACAAGGAATCGTGTTTACATTGGAAAAGGACAAAATTACCTCACCAATTACTGGAACTTATCGGTATAACCTGAATAATCGTAGTTCTATTGCCTACAGAAGATTTAGCTGTTATTTAAATGTAACCTGTTATTTAAATATAACCGTTTTTATAAGTGCTATATGCTAAATTATAACATAAGATAAACCGGAGAACGAGTTTTCTATTTCTATTTCTTAAACAATCGAGTCACACCTTTTGTTAAAATTTAACGAATGTTTGTAGGAATGACCCTTATTGAAAATATACTTTATTAAATAATTCATGGATTAAATTGTTAGGATGCAGTTAACATGATATTTCTTGTCAATCAGGAACGTTTCGGCCCAAACATGTGAGCCATCATCTGGGCTGCTTGATTCTATGAGATAAGGAAAAAAAAGCTCTGATTTTTGTTCTTGTGCTAATCTCATAGAATCAACTAGCCCTTATTATGGCTCACATGTTTGGGCTGAAACTTCAGATTTTATAATAAAAATATCATGTTGACTGCATCCTGACTATTTATTCCACGATAAACATCACAGTCGACCAACTAATATCAATTACAAAATAATTCATTCAATAATCTTAATATCTAAAAATATATCTTAATATATATTATCTTATATATATATATATATATACATATATAACAAAAGTATGCAATAATATATGTTGTTGCTTTTTCCAGCCCTCTTTTATTTCAGACAGGTTCTTCTGTTGAAATTGTGTTTCTCAGTATTCTCTGAATATATGAATAAACTTATTGGAAACCATATTCTAAGAAAACCTTGAATTAATTGCCATCAATTCACTATTTTGCTTTAAGTATAACCGATATACCTAGGATTTTCAGACCTATGCACTATTGATCAAGACAAAATTGATCTCTCTTCTGTTTACATCTGAAGAGAGGTACGCTCAAATGTAAACGTGACGAATAGGCTTTTCAATTAGTTTATTTTTATTCTCCATCGTCTGGCTTAGCAACCTGCTTAAATCCCTTAGAGTTAATGCCTAATTCATCAGCGTATGTAATATTCAAGGTTTCGGGTTATGTTGTGAGATAAGGAAGCAATATATGTTGAAAAGTCTAGGACCTAGGAAAGTGCCCTGAGGTACTCCAACTTTTATTTTCTTAGGAAAACCTATGTTTTAGATATGACTGTAAAATGTAACAGTGCATTGGTGGTATTAATGTTAGTAATATACTGGGCAGACTTTAGTGGCATATACTGTCAAGGGCTTGTCCTGTTTCACTTCTGTTCTAACAAAGTAGCTGTGACGTCTGTTGTACATATTGTTTTGTAGATTACCATAATTTTTTTTTCTTATACGATCCCAACGCATTTCTTTTCAAGTTCGGCAACGTGTATGCTATAGTCGGAATAACATAGGATTAGAATATTGTTTTCTTATAATTCATCGAAATTTTACTTTTTGAAATATATTTGTCTGGTCAATATTTTGGACCATGGCAATTTTTGCCTCCTATTGATTTCTTGTTTTGAAAGAAAGCAGCTTGCCAAGGTAGATTGTTCCTTCTGACCACTGTAACGGAAATTTATTTGATTTATTCTGCTATTAGTGATATAGTGAGTCGCAATATCACATAAAATAAAAATCTGGTGCCGGTGTGTGTGCATCACATAACTTTCCGTCACCACCCTGTAATAATTATCGTGAAGTTTGTTATCTGATGATTAGAAACTTGAAGTTAACAACCTAGTTGAACAGACCGTATTGTTGAGAACAGTAGTAGCTAGGTGGGCAAGGCGCGGTTCGGTCAATTCCGTCTGCCTTCGGCATTCCCTCTAGACTAGGGCTCTAAGCTATTATAGTTCAATTTGCTGTATCTTCGATAATATAGGTTCGATTGAGATAGGTTTTTTTTCTTTTGATAATTTCATATAATTAACTACAAAATTTACTGTAAAATGCATAGTTTTTGAGTTATGCGCAAATACAATTTTCTTTTCGTCATAACTTTTTTCGGTGATGTACTAAATGTATGAAAATTCAAAGGGCTTCAAAGAGAATTCTTTAGACAACTTTCATCAAAATCGTTAGAGTTGTTTTCGAGAAAATTTTAAACAAGTGTGAAATCGATGATATAAAGTGGCACTTCCGGTAAGTCGATTTTATATTTACATTCCTGGCATCTACCTACTTTTAATACTAAATTTCAGTTTTTCATATTTGAGCTAAGCTATTTAGACCATTTTGCGAGACTTGATTGTGTGGACTCAAGGAACCTTGAAACGTGTATTTCCGTTGAAAAGTTGCTTCCGAAATTTTTTACGACCGCTATTCTTCCCCATAATATATATTTCACATACACAGGTGAGTGAAAGTAAAGATCCAATGCAGTTATTTTAATTTTATATTTTTTACGCTCTTTGTTTTTGTTTTTTGGGAGAGAGAGAAAGGGTGGGCGTTAAAAAAAATATATAATTAGAGATTAAAAAAAAAAAAAAATTCAGTTTACTGGAAGATTTCCAAGTCTCTCAAATAACTTACCATTCAACTGTACATTATTATTAGTTTATTTATTTGTTTTATTATCCTGGATTGTCGAAACGTCGACTCGTCAGTTATTTAATAGGCACTAAGTATTTGAGAGACTAGTGTCTTTAGTACTTTGGAATTATTTATCCAATAATGATCTGAAAAAAAAAACATGGTCACTTAAATGATTGAACAAAGTACGACAAATCGGCGATACTACCATTTAATTCTTTATTGCATACATCAACGAACTGGATAACGACGCGAAGGGATAGTAATCCTGCTTATCGAACCATTGCCGATATTACTGATTACTTAGCGTAAATACTGATAAGGGATTCGTATTCAAGAAAATTATGATTCAGCTATAGCTATATCCTCTAATTTTATTCTACCACAAGAAAAACTGGTTTGAAAGATATGTTGTTAGATTCCCAAAAAATAAAGTACATTTTTCTGTTCCGGAATTCTAGACAAAGGAAGAAAGGGACTTCCATGACACAGCAAAAAATGAAATCAGGCTGACCTGATTTTTATTGTCTGTCATTAACAATTTATAAATATTTATGAGTACTGATAAATGTATTCTGTTTTATTTTATTGTATTGTACAAATGAATTCAGTTCGTATATTGAATTTGAATTTTGAGTTTCTGTTTGACTTTTTTTAAATTAACAGTTAACAGATAAACTTGCCGTATAAAAGCATTTGAAAGGTTTTGGGCTCAGTATTTGACAATAACTGTCGAATATGTTCAATTACAATGGCGTATTGTGGTTAGAAATTAAATTAGCTTATCATTTATCTTCAAGAGGTTAAGTGGATATAATTAGCTCACTAACACGGAAAAATTGGCGGTTTTTCTGAATCGATCCGATCGAAATGTTTATTATTTAGCCGCTAACTACCATCAGTATCGTGAATATTATATTGTGAAATTATAGTTATGCAATCAAAGGACAATTCATTGTATGATACTGCTACTGGTATTGGTGGGGAATAACATCTAGTCCAGCAATTGGTCTAACACAAATTAAATTCCTGGGGGGGAGGGTGGTTATTAGCCTATTGGTTCTTTTTGCCAACCCCAGACATAGAGGTTGCCGTTCTCTCCAAACCAGAGTGGGAGCATGAAGATTCGTTTAGGAGGACCACTACGAAGTAAATATAAACTGATTCAGGTGGGAATTGAACCCATGTTACTCATGGTCCAGCACTGACCTTTTTTGAGGTAATTTTACTTTTACGTGCGATATTTAGCACTTTTGTTGTTGGCTTTTTTTTTTTTTATTCTTAAATTCAACGCCTACTTCCTAAAGTGGGTTTGGATTTCAAATAAGACCCATCTTCTATATTACGAAAATTTTGTTTTGAATATAATTAAAAAATTAAACTTTTTTTCAAATATATATCATCCGCACTTAATAATTTCTTTAGTTCATTTTCAGACTGCTCATGGTCAGCACGACCTTTTATTATGATGATAAATCAATAGTATAAATCTACTTAAAAGAGTTTTACGTATTAGTTTGCATCAATATGCAGATAAATTTATTTTAATATATTTTTTTTTAATGACTTGTAATACCCCACCAAGATATTTTCAATAGTATCTTTCACGTTAATTGTCTCAAAACAATTTATTTATTTCTTTATTTATTTTCTCCTTTGTTGAACGACTGAACTGTATTCGATAGAAGTTAGAAAAAAAAGCTTAAAACTTTAGAATTATATTTATTAAACATTTTAATAGTATTTCATTGTTGATTTTGAAGATTACTATTCATTGGTTGAATAAAAAATGGATTTAAGTGAATCATCACTCATGTTTTGCAGTGGTTGAGTAACTTGTAACAAAAATTTTTAGCTGTTTTTTTAGAAACAAAAAAAAATGTTAACTTATTCCCGTGAGTAAAGCTGCAAAATAAACTTGAGTTGGCTGTGTTTTAACGTTTTGTGTTAAGAAGCGGAACGCGATCATGAACTCTGGAAAATTCAAGGACAGGCGCCTTTACAGTAGCCACCAAAGGCAGTAGTCAATAAGAATTTGTTGAAACAAATTGGCTGAAGCCGGGAATGGGAATTGAAGTTTGTGGTGTTTTAAAGCCAATAAATATTAATTACGACCTCCTTTCATTTTAGAATTTTAACTTTTCATCCATTTTTTGAAGAAAAAAAAAACACTTTTTTTTTTAATATGTAATTACAGATAAGGGAAGCTGCTCTAATATCGCCCCCCTGAGCCAAATTCGAAATTACAAATATTGAACTAAAGTTTGAAATTCCCAAAGAATTGATACAAGCAGATCTGTTCTATACCAGCAAATCAATTAAGTATCAATTAAGAAAGAAGTTCGGGGAGTGCGGTCAAAGACAAAGACACTAATAAGTAAGACTTATTTATATTGTGCTTTATTACTTACTTATTTTGTGCCTTATTACTTATTTATTTTGTGACTTATTTATTTATCGTGTGACTTATTTATTTTGCACAAAATAAATAAGTCGTACTTATTAGTGCCTTTGACCGCACCCCCCCGACCAACTTCTTCCTTAATTTATATCTACGGTCAACCAAACTTACTCCAAATATTGGTATCGTTATTTGGCAGAATTAAATAATCTTTCTTCTGAGTAAACAAAAACAGTAATTACCTAAGTGTTAGAATTTAAAATGAGTGGTTTTGATTTCGTCAGAACCATTAAATTTACAATTTACTATTTATTTGAAGTCAAGGAAATTTCAATAAAGGCAAATGACTCCCCAAAACGAAATTTATTTTCATTAAGATACTTAAAACGTTTTTGTTATTGGTTATTTTACTAACAAAGTGTGACTAATTATCCATCCAACCAAAAATCATAAACAAATTTTTTTACTTTTGTTTAGGATGAACGCAGTTCGTGACACTATTTGAAACGTGTCGTGCATTTTATAATTTTTTTTTCGTATTTCTTCAGAGAAGTAGACTTGTTTGTCTTCAGACGAGTTGAAAAATCTTGATTGGGACGAATTTAGGACTCGATATATGAAGGTACTGACATATTTTCCTAGCTTGATGAGTAAAAGTACTGATCTCGGACAATCTAAAAATGAAAACAGTATTTCAGTCAGGATAGTAATGATAAAACAAAAATATCTTACCTAGATGAACCAGAATAGTGTTCTGAAGTTAAACAAAAACTATAACCAGCTTCTCTTCGTTCTATAGTTGAAAAACACTGAGCCTAAACACAAACCTTCATAACTATCAACATGCAACTGGGTGGAACCGATGTATTTCAAGAGTTTTTCAGGAGGTAGCAATACTCAAAATAACTGGGGACGAATTTAGGCGACGCACATGGGAGTATTTGAGCCTTAAAACCGGACCAAAGTCCGAATCAGAAAGTTTGGGAAGAACTCCATTAAACTCACCATTCTTCAAGCTTGATAACTGGTTTATCAAACTGTAATCAAATTATTTGAAGTCGCGTAGTTATCAATGGTTTCATCATTAGTTGTTTCCCTTACTGAATAGTGTTTCAATTGACGTAATTTATTTAGAAATGATCATTTTATTGATTTACTGGTTACATTGCTCGTTACGAACCATGTTTATGAAAAATGTTTGGATATTTTTTTTTTTACTTAATATTATCGGGTAAAGATAATTTTGTATGTATGTCGGGTCTTGTCGGGCAAAATGTTGATTATAAACATACAATTTAGGCCAACATTAATTATATTATAAAAAAAAAATCTTCCGCCTTCTTCCGTCATTTTGTTCTTTGTAACTTCCGTATTTAGGAGTTCGAGAGGACGGATTTCGGGAACCTTACCTTAACCTTTCTATATTTATCGTTCTAGGTTGTATTGAATGAAAAGTTATGCCAGTTTTTCGGATTAACATTAATGCTACAATAAATGAATGGATACAATATAATTTTATTAATTCAACAAATTCGAATCCTGAAATCAGGGATGATTCCCTCGAACAACACCGACCCGCGATAACCACCAATCCCGCCCACCATCTTATTTCATTGTGAAATTTACAATGTAAGTAAATCATACAAAATTATAATCAGATGTATTTGTTTTCGGACCAATTAAGAGACACAATAACTGACATACATAATGAAACTTAGCATTTTAATTGAAATTAATATCATGAGTATATGGGTGTGAAAAGCTAAATTTCGGATCTTTGGACGTAGAGAAGGTACCAGTGTGGAAAGCCCTATGCCCTGAAAAGACTTAATCTGGCGTTGATTGGTCTGATGGACTCAGAGAACATTGGATTTGACAGCCTCAGAGGTTTTATATTATTAATTTTAAAATGAATTATCGTTTATCATGTAGGTGATTGCTTACACTTTAAATTAAAAATTGTGCTCATATATGTTTTTCAAATATATTTCATCAATAATGGTCTCTTTAGTAAATTTTTATTTATCTTTAGTGTAAGGGAAAGTATTGGGATCGTGAAAAATTAAATAAAATACACGTCTTTAGGTCCCGTGAATCCAAATAACCAAATCTAGCAAAATAGTCTCTGTGTGTATTTATATGGTAAGTCTAGCTCAAAAACAAAAAGTTTTACGATACTGAAATTACGTATTTAAGGTAGCTTATATCTCTTAGATGGTACATCAACTGTTTCACCAAAATCGACTTACCAGAAGTGCCGCTTTATATCGTCAATATTTCAATTTTTTTTTTTACAATTTTCTCGAAAACAGCTCAATTAAATTTACTTCAATATCAGTTATGTTTTATCCTCGTTGCAATAGTATGGCAGGGCTTGAATAAGCAATTTTCAAAATGGCTACCTCTGAAGTACCTTTAATTTTATTTATTTGAAATAATTAACCGTCTAAATTGTTAGTAGTAATAAAAAATGGTTGACGAATTCCGGAAATAACAGTAGTAATATAGATGTTTAATAAACCGTTGTAACGGTTTTTCTTAGGATTTTTTTTCTTAAACAGTTCACTGACCGACTGGCAAGTAGGCTTACCGATATTTTTAAGCTCTCTTTTTTTTTTTTATCTTACTTCAATTTGACTGCAGCGAAAAGGAAAAGCTGCAACTTTTTTTTTTTTTCTTGGGCATCATTGAAAGGAAGGCCGGATCCGTAGGGGTTGGTGGGATGGTGGTGGCTGATGGGAATGGGAATGTTCTAGAAGGGGAGTGTTGTTCAACTGTTGGGTTCCAGCTTATCTGGAACCAGCCTTATCTCTTCCCTACTCTAACCCTCTCTCTCTCTCTCTCAATACTCACTGCGCGCTGCACCGATTGAGAGATTCAAGGATAATTTTCTGTGAAATAATTATTATTGTTAATAATTAAGTTCATTAAATAATTCTTAAATAAAAAAAAGTATCAATATTAAGTAATTTGCCCAGTCGGAATCCACTTTGTCTGATGCTGTGGCTTTGAACTTATAAAGGTTCCAGTGTTGAAAAATTGAGCGTAAAGTTTGACTGTAAAGTTTTGTTTTACTTCACAAAGAAGCTTTTTATTCTGTATCTTTGCGTTATTTTATTGAGCTGAAACGAAGCGAATTTAATAAATTTCGTTCTTTAAGCACTTCTTTTTGGGAAACCTAATTCCGCACAATGGTATTTTGTTTGCCTACTTTTTTTCGCAGTAATCTGATTATCATTCCGACTTAGTCCAAATGGACTAAATAGACGCATTATTTCTCCTTTTCGGAACTGTTTAATTTATATATTTTTTATTTATTATGAGCGAAGTAGCTATTTGCCACTCCGAAAGTCCCCTTACAGTGGATTTAGTTAAGCCAAACTATATTTCTTAATGAGAATTTCTTTTACTTAAGATGGTACAATTGGAACTTAATTAACTTGAATAGTTTTTGAGTGATTGCTTTCTATTCATTAAGAACGTAACTTACTTAAAAAAAAAACAAACTTAAATGTGGAATTGTATTATGGTTCATATGAATACTTTTGTTTCTCTCGAGATTTACTATCACCTCTTTAAATAGTCCTGGTAATTTACCCTGTACATGTAAAAAAACGAATGACACCCTTCTTAAAATCCTCAACTTTTGGAATTTAGGGATTAAATTTGGTTGGGCACAAGTGCATCGCCTGAAGTTTCCTTTGTGCTCATATTCAACCCTCTTAATTGGCACCCCTTGGCTTGATTTACTCACAACGACTTGAACCTAAAGAAATCTTGGACTCCCTTGAGAAATATGTTTCTATTTCTTTAATAAGTAAATTTCATTTGTTGTAGAATAAAGTATTTATTCTTAAAATAAACGCTATTATTGATGTATAAAATCGAAACAAATTAATATAAGTTTCTACCTCAAACCATCTAGTTGAAACCCATAATATGCCAGCACTTGTGCGTATCAACCAGCTTTAAAGTTTTTGCACATATCAGCCAGTTTTCTTTAACACCCTACTTTATCAGCAAAATTAGTAGATTTTTATAGCTTTTTTGCGTCTTGAAATCTATCAAGACTATCTCTACGATAATCCTTTCCAGGTTTGTAGGAAATATTTTATGAAATGTTATAATCTTGCGCAAGAATCGTTTTTCAATATAGTAAAAAGAATGATGAATTGAGGCAATGTTTAATAAAGATTGTGGAAGAAGGAGAAAAAGAACCTGCCTTTGGGTACCGTCTTGTGCACAATAGACCTTGAAGAGCGCATCTACAACGTTGCAACTGCACTTTTCATTGTTTTTCTTCAAGGTCTGAACTACCATCTTAATAATACAGTACTCGACCGACAATGATGTTTAAGTAAACCTTTTATAAATTTTGTTTTTAGTTAACCCCAGAAATTTTAAAATTATTCAGATTGGTTCAACGTCTCTGTCAGCTATAATGTGAGCTATAACGAGAATCCGGATAAATAAATGTTATCCCATCGGGTATTTTGTTTGCCTGTTTTTTTTTTACGCGTAATCTGATTATCATTCCGACTTAGTCCAAATGGACTAAATAGACGCATTGTTTCTTCTTTTCGGAACTGTTTGATTTATATATTTTTTATTTATTCTGTTATCAGCCGTGGATCACCCTGTGGGATCGGAAGACCCTCCTGGGGATCACCCAGCCTCTATAAAGTAAAAATTAAAAAGTAAAAAAGCCTCTATAAAGTAAAAACCTGGCGGTTGAGCGTGATTTAGGCCAAATCACCTCCTTGCACGATCGTTGGCTTAGAAACAGTACGGTCCTTACCAAGTACTGAACCCAAGACCCTTCATGGGTTGTAGTGGTACAGTTTTTATTTATTTTTTTATTATGAAGAAATTAGTGATAAAAAGAAATATTTTAAAAAAATTGAAACATATTTAATAATTACTATGCCCTCGAAACCATACGAATAGTAAATATTTTCAGTTCCCTTCCTTACACAATTATGTTATTCAATTTTCCTTTTGAAATTTTATTCGTACAACTTGACATAAGTTTTTGTCGACAAAAGGAGGGAAATAGATTTGCGTGTATATTTCATTTTATCGTTTGGAACACATTGCTGACCACACCGTACCCATGAATCAGGCATATATACCGAGATAAACCCTTGAGGCTTTGTGGGTCCTTCTCAGTAAGACTGGTTCATTTTTTATCAACAGAATATTGAAACAAAAATATGTTGTGAGAAATTTATAAAAATAAAAAATATTGAGGTAGGTATTTCCAATTAGTCCAAAGGAAGTGGTTTCTCTACAGCGAAAACCGTATTTGTTTTATTTTCCCCCAATGTTTTTACAAAGGCGGAGTTAGGATTTAGCCCGGCTTTGATATCTGAGATTAGTAAAAGAAAACAGGTTTTGATAGCTTTCAGAGGGAAAGCCTCATTTATTAGGGTTTTTTTAGGTTATTTCCTGTAACTTCCTGGTGTTAACTGCTATTACCTAATATGGACAGTATATATATATATATATATATATATATATATATATATATATATATATATATATATATATATATATATATATATATATATATATATATATTATAATATTTTCATTTCTATTCTGCCTTAAATAAAATTGATATTCAATTATGTACTTCAATTTCTGAATGTTCAAAGGTTCTCATCAAAACATTTTGTAATTGTGTTTTAATGCTTATAAACGTTATTATTATAGTCCATACAACATGAAACTTTCTTTTCAATTATTAAGTTAACCATTATTGTTTTTTATGAAATTGTCGTTTCTTTTTTTTTTTTCGGATAAAAAGCTTAGTATGGAATTAGTTTTTTGACTGTAGAAGAATGCCAAAGCTAAAGGTTGAGCACTTTTAAAACCTTCGCAATTTGTCATTGTTGAGCGTGTGGAAGTCCCATTGCTTGGCGTATCCCTAGTTTTCCTTCAACCAGTGCAATTTAATCGATTATTCCTAGGTCTGCTTTTAAGTTCACGATACAGGTACGGTTTCTTCTATTCCGTCATACTCACTAATATGGCTGTACTATTACGTAATGCATGATGGAAAAAACGCTATTGGTTTAGTTTGGTATAATCCTGTTAAAAAGTATATATATATATATATATATATATATATATATATATATATATATATATATATATATATATATATATAAAATGGTGGTTAGCTAATTTTCTTCATTTAATTCTAATCTTGTAATTTACTTTTTTTAGTTATTTTATAAAATGTCTTACTCGTATGTAATGAATCTTGAAATCTCGCCTCCATATTAAAATTTTAGTCTATTATTTCATTCATAATACATTTTTATTTTATTTATAAATTAATTTTCACTTTAATTCTGTTTTATGAAATAATTAGACAGGATTCAGTCATTATTATTTTTTATTGTAAAAATAACAAAATAATAATAACATAAATAATGATTGAATTCTGGCTAATTAGTCCATGATATGCATCACAGTCGGCAATTCAATCTACCTTCAATAATTAATTATGTTTCTTTTTTTCTCGTGCAAACGTACGCAAACGTGCAAAACTTGGGAAGAGAATGCGAAAAAAATTCGGATTAATGTGTGATTAGAGATGTACAAAAAGTACTCTTGAGTAACGGGTACCGAGTATTTTACTCGAATACTCTCTCTAGCCGGGATTAGATCTAGTCGTATCTAATCCCGGCTAGAGAGAGTATTATAATATGTAATACATGTGTTTATTTTTGACTAAAATATTATCTGTGACTATCATACTAACATAATGGAGACTTTATTTTTTCGTATAAAAATGAAATTACTTTCGATTGTTCAACAGTTTGAGTTGAAAGTTGTTCAGCATAATATTCTGGGTCCGTCCTAAGGTGCCTGCTCAGTGATTTCCTACTTAAGATCAGCGAAAGAGATTGGCAGTTTTCCAATTTTTTTTTTGTTGATAAAAAATTAAACAGCTTAAATAAGTTTAAATTAGGTTGTCGAACCTCTAATTCGAGTAGGTGCAAAGCTCTTAAAATTCGATTGAAAAAATTTCACTTAAGATATATTCACCTACATGCATTATGCTATATTTGCATTTTTTATGCATAAAGACAATCATTACCGATTTTTAGATCTCGTGATGTTTTTAAATCGTAAATATTATCTGGATTCTTGGCTGGGCTCATGCGAAGGGAACTTCCCTCACCCTACGGGTAGCAGCGCCATCATTAAATTCTCGATCCGACCCTCCCATACAACAGGCGGCTCGACCGAGGGCAGTTTGACACAGTATTGATTTTTTTCCTTCTTCCATGTTCACGCTTTAACAGTACGTATTAACGCTTAATTTGTACATGAAACGATATATCTATGAGATTATTACTAATATATAAATAATAGAGAGGCTTGCCAAAGGTTTTTGGAACAATGCATTATTAAAGAAATGTGAAATAATCGAACTAATAACTGATAATATCAGCTATCACGCAATTTATATATATTTTTTTTCGGTTGGCTCTACAGACCTTGAAGACAATTGGCCGCCTGATTTATATATATATATATATATACACACTAAAAATAATTCCCTCTATCGTCAAATTATACAGTGTCCCAGGAGGAAATGTCTGTATATAACCGGAATGGAACACGGAACAATCGCGAATGTGAAATCGTGTGTGGATTTTTTGGAGTGATGGGGAGCAGCTGGAATTCTACCGGCCCTAAACTCCATCACGCTATGCCAAAATCCAATCATTCCAACCGATCATCAGTGGGGGAAACTGATGGAGTGGAACAATAAACTGCACAGCTTTTGAGGCAGGGCTATAATAAAAATGTTGGTTAGTAGATTATGGCCCATTCATATTAGACTTTTGGTTCGAATTATTTCAGACAAAGCTGGAAATGATTTTAATCCAATATGGACATCAAAATAAGAATAGTATTAGTTTGCGATGGTTTATGAGCAGAGATAAACTTTTGGGAGCCAAAAAACCGCGAAATATTTTCACTTTTTGGCATCGCACATGAAATTTTATTCTTACATAAATTAAAGAACTTTAAATTTTGAGTCGAACATTAAATTGCCTCCAACGGTTTGGTCCGAATCAGGAGTCAAGTATAGGCAAATTTTACCATTTTAACTGAAAAGTATATTATGCTCAGTTTTACACACCTGTTACTCAAAAACGTTTATTCCAAATGAAAAATCTCAAATAATTAAAGTTTTAGAGCATCAAATTCTAAGTTTGTAACAATTCTGTTTTTATGATTTTCTCATTCCTATGACCTATGCGTACTATGACACGCACAAAACTAAAATCAGTCGCAGCACTGATTTTTCTAAAAGTGGCTATTTTGTAGTCTTATCGTGCTTCACCTCGAAATTAATTATTTTAGTTTTGGAAATTGAATTTTAATACGGTTCGAATGGAACTTACATCACAACGTCAATAAAACTAAACAAATGAAACACCTACCCCTCCTCACCACCCAATCCAACTCATCGCTTCTGTACTCCATCATGAGAACAATGTTGGACGATGTATTAAATTTCACTTTCCTAGACTAAAATTAGTAATTTCGATGTCATACGTGATGATACTTCAGAAGAGCAACATTGTGGAAAATCAGCGACTGCTTTTAGTTATTTGCGTGTATTTATGCATAGGAATGAGAAAATTATAAGAACGGGAATGACATTAACTTAGAATTTAATGCTCTATAACTTTAGTTATTTGGAATATTTCCTTTGGAATAACCATTTTTGAGTTACAGACGTGTAAAGCTGAGCATAACATACTTTTCAGTCAAAATGGTAAAATTTGACTGTCGATTTTGATCAAACCGCTGAAAAAAATAATTAGTAATTTTTAAGGATATTATTCGATGCGGAATTTAATGCTTTGTAATTTAGGTTTGAGTAAAGTTTTCTGTGCGATGCACCTTTCTGATACTGTAAGCCAAAAAATGAAAACAAAATTTAAAAATCGCATTTTATTTTGGCTTCCAATAGTTTAGCTCTACTCAGATACCGTCGCAAACTTAAACTATTCTTATGTGATATGCCCAGCGTAGATTCAAATCATTTCCAGCTTTGTCTGAATTAATTTGAGGCACGGCAGTTTATGTGTCTAATTTGACTGGGTTAATACAGTATTGTTAAAAGTTACGATATGATTTTATAATATATGTTACAAAATATTGATATGAATAACTTACAATTTTTTTTTTTTACTATTAATCATGTTAAAAAAATATAAATATTAACGAAAAGGAAATAAACGTTTTTAGTGACTTTATAATATATAATATGCTTAAAAATTTTACTATTTCTTTATTCTTAATTTTTTTAGTAAAGATTAATTGATTTAATGTTCTTGCTATTGTGGAGGAATTATTTATATTCCATTAATGCTCAAGAGTTATATTAATCTGTAAATTGAAATATTTGTAGACTTTTTATTGTGTGCATGAATCACTAATTTTTGGGAAGGAATGGAACAATGGAGTGGAGTGAACGCCAGTGGGGCCCTTGAAAATCTCTTCACTCCAAGCTCTTCAGTTGCATTACATTTCACTGTTCCATTGTTCCATTTGGAGAAATCGTCAGTGGCCGCCATTAAGTACTAGAATGAGCAACTTCTTTAGGTTTTGGAAAATAAATTGTTGCATATTTATTCAAATGATGAGTCGGCAATAAACAAGAATTTAAGGAGAGAAAATGGAGATGTAAATTTGGGCAAGAAAATCCGAGATGTCGGTGCCATCCTATCTACAGAAAAAAACTCGCGTCTCAGCCAATCCCTATTCTTTTCTATGGCCCAGAATCACCTCTGAAGAGGCTGCTAACAGCTTCGCAGAGGCAACTTACCCGCCCAGGACAACAAAGAAGTAGTCTTCGTGAGACACGCCACGCTACACCCACCTAGCAAATACTTGTGCCGAGTATGGGACCGACACGATCTTCATAACGCCTTGAATAGGCAGAGATCTGGTCTTTTATAGTTATACTTAGATGATTCGGTACAGGAAATTTACCAGGGAGGAGGAGGGGACACGTTTGATTTTACTGTCCCTTCTTTCATCCTCCTCTTCTTCCAATAAAAATAAACAGTTATATGACAGTATTTTTAGTAATATATTTCGAAATAAGTATCATCATCTTATAATATTAACCCATTTATTAGACTGAATTAATGTCAAAACAATAAAAAAACATCTGATATGGACAACACATGACTTCCTTGTACGCCTATTAAACTATAAATTTATCATAAAAAAATTTGTTGTTAAAAAATTGATCCTGAATTTGGTTACTAGTTTCCTCAGATTGCAGTGAAAACGCTACTCGGCGTCGCGACATCCATCTATTGACATACACACACACAAGCTCTTGTTTCTGGAGGTCTCATTCCGTTATTATATCTCGTTTTCTTTCAGTAGATAACATGTTCCCAAGAGATTTCTTCGTGTTCCATGACAACATTAGAAGTGCCAATGTCATAAGATAAAGCATTCGAAATCGATGCTTTTGAAATTTTAAGCGGAAGAACCCACTTACCTCATCTTATTCTCCTGCTGCAGACTTGTTCAGCTCACAAATGGGGAGGAAAACAAGTATTTTACACTCAATTTTAACACTTAAAACAAGTAATAAAAATGTTTGATTGGAGTGGAGAAAAAATTGCGTTTGTAACCTTTATTACCGAACCATATGATCTCTGTATTTAATTTTAATATGATTTTTGATGTAAGTTTATTATGTATGACCTTCAAGTACAGACGTACGAACGTAAGTACAGACGTCTCTACGGAACTAGTCAAAATGGATTCAGGGATGGTCAAAATGGATTTTTCCCTAGAAATTTGAAAGCCGAAAATTTTCGCGATTACAATTCGTACAAGGAAGTAACAAATATTATCTACTAAACCTAGAAATATAACTTCGCTCGAAATTTGCCACACTCCAAATTCTGCTCCCCACCCCTCTCCCCGGGGACAGTGCCCCATTTGCCTCCTCCCCTAGTTCCAGCTGTGTTGGTGGTATCGGCCTCCAGCTCCAGCTTCGCCAGACCTTTTCGTTATTGTTATATTATATTATTTCATCAGGTCTTTAACTCATGTGATATCTATTAGGTTCAATACTTTTTTGATGAAAAAGCTATTGTCTTTATTTTGATTTTTTTTTTTTTTTTTCTATCGTATTGCCATATAAGAAATAACCCTGTAAGATGAAGACATGGCAAGATCGAATACCGAACCTCAATTCCAAGTACTAGTTCACCGAGAAAAATTACACCACCATCCCCTAAATTAGTGTGGGCCTACAATTATATAATATTATGTGTGTACATTAAATATATATTTATTAATCGTTATAAAATGGAAAATATACATATTTCCTTAAAAGCAGTATTGATAATTATTCTCTATATGCTAGATTAGATTATATTATTACAGACAACCCACGCAATATGACGCACAGCAATGTTGATTTCCAATATATCACAAACAATTAATATTCTTTCGTTATTATAGTTGGTGGATAAAATAATAATAATGAACAAAGAGAATACATATATTATAATAAAATCAACGGTACCATAAAATAGTTTACTTTTTCTAGATTTCAATAAATAAAAAAAAAATATGCCATAAATAAAAATTAATAATTCGTTATTTGTATAAATGTACCATAATACGTTACAAAACTGACAAATGTAACGATATTCTTTTCTGCCTTATCCAATCAAAAGATTTAAGGGAGTTGCATGTGATTTTGGATTCGTTTCAAAATAATTTAATCAAAATTACATTTATTACATATGTATATACACACATACACCAAATTTATGTTTGCTTTGGTGGCGCAGATAGTGTGCCAGGCGGAATGCAGTGGGGTTGTATACATAACCAGAGACCAGAGACACAGAAGCTCTTCCATCGATCCAGCTGAAGAGGACTTGTACCTCTTCTGTTGTTGTAGGTGTTGATTCTCGTTAATGAAGGAGTACATAACAATGGTTCCGCGGATCATTTGCCTCATTATTCATATTTTTAATGAAATAAAATAAAATAATTAGCTGATTTAATTTATTCTATTATAGTTAAACAAAAAACAAATATTAATCATGTTAAAATTATGCTTTATTTTCTTTTTCTATGATAAAACTATGGTAACAAGTTTTATAACAATCTGTTAAATAACAAATCATCTTCATATCGATGCCAGCTGAAAAGCAGCTTCCTATAATAAACTTTGATTTCGTAAATTAAAAGGGTATTGTTTTATTTACATTCCAGTAAATTATATTTTAATAAAAAATAAAAAATATTTTTTTTTTATTTTTTGCTCTTTTGGCTTGTTTTTAACAGTGTTTATTTGACATTTTTAGTGTTTTTTTTAATCGGTAAATTAATGACTGTTGGAAACATGTAAAATATCTCCTGAACGAAGGATTTTTTTTTTGACATTGTTATTAATATTTTGTGTTTTTATTTTGAGCTATACGATTGTTTCCTAGTATTTGAACATACAGAACTGTGACACATTATATTGTTCAAAGCCAAAAAAATATTATATTGCTTCTCTTGGATACTGTCCGAATCGAACAACTAGAAACATATTCGAAGCAGAAAATAATAATTTAAGTCCTACGTGGCCTACTTTCATTTGGAGATGAATGGACGTACTCGTTTCAGAATTAAAATTTCGTTGAGGAGCGGCAAGTGATGATGGATGCTCGCTTCCGAGAGTAGGCATTGTTAATGACGGTTACGGCGAAATGCCAGAGGCATCAGTGTGCCTGTGGAGGATGGAAGGAGTATCTGGAAGGTTGGTAGCAAATACCATAAAGCGTTCCCTTCTACCCCTCCCCTTTTCTTCCTCCCCCTTTACCTCCCTCTGCCCCCCTCGCGTTCCTTTCCTTGTTCGTTCACTTTGCGGCTCTCCACTTCTGGCCTCCGAGCTTACGGAATCTCACTTGGCATGTCTAATTAACGTTTGCATCTTTTGTGGCAACAGCGATCCAAGATACCGTGCTTTACTTGAGACCTTGCTATGGTATTTTAAATTTCTCAGTGCTGCAATGTCAAAATCGATATTTAATTAAAACAAAGCTTGGAAGAAATCTTAATGACTATTATCTTATTTAGATTCCTAGCTTTGTAAAAGAAAGTAAACCGAAATTTATCAAGTTCTGGAAGAAAATATTTATCGGAAGAATCTATTAAGCTTGGTCTAGCTTAAGCTTTGTCTATTTATATCGAATCGAAACATTAGATGGCTCAGATATTTTTATCGGTACCAAATATTTGATTGTATTTGTTAATGTTCTAGATCCTGTATGAAACAGATACTCAAAAATATTGAGATATTCTCCTAATCTTTCTGAATAATTGATCATTGTTGTCTAAATTAATAGCTGAGTAAAACGAATTAAGCAAAAATTTTTATTTTGAAAAATACCATGAGCTTGTGTTAATATTACGTTAAAAATATTATACTGTTAATATTCGTTAAAAATACCAATATTTACGTTTAAAAATTATAAAAATAAAAATCTTTTCTTCAGAACGATTACTGAGGCCAACAAAAAAATTATTTTTATTTTGGTGTCTAGGATTTCAGAACTGTTTGTTATTAGTCATAATTGGTTTGCTGCATCTAAATATAAAATTAGTTTTTAGATGTATCTATTCAATACATTATAGTATAGGTGATTATTTAATTCTACTTAAGTCTGCCGTCCAGTTAGTCCCAGTAACTGTAATGAACTTCAACGTTGAAACAAGAGTTGAGGTTAGTTTGTGAGCTCGCTGTGCAGGGTAGATCGAAGTGGGTCTCGCGTGATTTTTCTGTTCAGGAAGGAGTTATTAGGCTAACCCAAAACGTTGTGTGTTGTAGACTGTTTCGTTTTTGTTTTAGAATGAAAATAAAATGAGTTTAACTCATTCCCTATATAAGGATCAATAAATAAGTACATGAATGAGGCTGAGTGAAAAACCAAGACTTCATTTATTGCAATTGTTTAAAATTTTCTGGGTAAACACAAAGCTGGAAACCATGTTGAATTGGTAAACGAGATGCTAAACAGTTTCAGATCCTTTGGAGATGAGCATTGAGGTGTACAGCCAATTTCCTAAAAATTTAAGTGCGGAACAAGGTGAAAGATTTCAACAGGATATTAAAACTATGGAGGACCATTACCGAGGAAGATGGGGTAAGCACATGATAGCAGATTACTGCTGGAGTTTTAAAAAGGTCTGTTCCAAAATATATTCAAGAATATAAAAGAAAAGAAGCTTCCGATGTATTCAGTGACTCGTTGCGTTTCATCGACGACTTTTTCCTCTGTCCTTGCTCTTTGTAATAAATACTTTCAGAAAATGCTCTATGAATATATAATAGAGAATATATAATTTTTATGTTTTAAAAAATAATATGATAATAATTAAAAAAATGGGCGTTTAGTTTTTTTTTATTTGATCAATGGATTATAACTGGAAATAGTGTCACGCATATTTCACAATAACGTTATATCTTAGAAACTTGAGCTTCCGGACAAAAATTAATGCAATAATTTAGATGCAGGGCATCAAATTCGTATGAAATCAGCTTGGATACCCCGGCACCAAAACCACTATTGGCCTGTGATATCAGTGATGTAATGGGATCAGGAATCGGCTAATCTTAAAAAAAAAGAATTATTTAAAAGGAGTGAAAACTACTTAGTTGACATCCGTATGATGGTGTAGAAGGATCAATCTAATTAGGGATTGATAAATTATTTGCCACTTCTATAAATTTGTTTTATTGAAAACTAGTTTCGAATATTATACATTCATCCTCAATTCTAAAAACACACAAAAATTCAAAAATAAGCAATTCAAAATATAGTTTGGTATTATTATACATATTCAATTAGATTAATATAAATCAGTATTATAAAACATTTATGAATTTTGAATGTATTTGATTTCTTGACTTAATTAAATTCATAATTCATAAATGTTTTATAATACTGATTTATATCATATCTAAATTAATATGTATAATAATACCAAACTATATTTTGGATTGCTTATTTTTGAATTTTTTGTGTGTTTTTAGAATTGAGGATGAATCTATAACATTCGAAACTAGTTTTCAATAAAACAAATTTATAGAAGTGGCAAATAATTTATCAATCCCTAATTAGAAAACTACTTATTTCAATTGTCTACAATTATGTTCCAAAATTAGATTAATGGTCAGTTTAAATTTGTCTCGTATTCCATGCTATTACAATTAACATTGAGTCTAAAAATATCTTCCAAGGCTAGTCGGTCAGGCCTTCTGTTGCCAGTCATAAATCGTGATAAATATCTTTCACCAATAGGAAATGAATGTATTCACTTCCTACATGTTCATTGTCTTTGGTGTACTCAATATGTACGTGTACCGAGCATGATATTGGTGTATTCGGCCTTGGAGACTATCATGTGCTCTAAATCCATAGATAAGGCGAACATGTGTAATGGTATCTAGCCTCCGTCAGACCTCAAATGTTGTTTTTGAATTTCCATGGAATAAAATTATCTGATATAAACCGGAATAATATTTAAAATGGATCGTTATGTTGGTAAATGTGAAAGAAGCCCTGTTTGCTATATTGCCGTTGGTTTTCGTACAAATGAATTGAGGCGTTACACATTTTACGTATTTTATAACCATAACTAATTCATTGTTTATTTTAGTTGACTTGAAATCTTAATTAACACAGAACAAATTTAATTTTCCAAATTTAGATAAGGTGAGGTGTGGTAAGAGCGTAGACAGGCAATACACGGTATAATATTAGGTTGTTACAAAAGTCCTTGTGCACAGAATAAGTTTTATTTAAATTTCAGTATAAAATATACACATTAAAATTATTCTTCAAAATATAGGCCATTAGTTTAACCCATCTTTCTACCAGAAGTTTAATTTGATTGTCCTTGGCTTTCAAGGCGGAATACTCCTCACATCCTGATTTGACATTCCTGTTGTTTTTGTTTCCTGCCAGCCTTTCAAAAAATGTGCTATTGACCGTCAAAGACCATAGTCAAACAATGCAATGTCAGGGATGTAAGGAGGGTGGGATAAGATGCTAACACCCTCCATTTCCGAGAATCTATCTTTCATTAAGAGTGAACGATGGGCAGGAGCATAGTCTTGCTGAAACATCTCTTTAATATGATTGACCAAAGCAGGGGACTCCTCTTTTAAAACTCTATATGCTCTTTCGAGTTGTCCACAGTAAAGGTAAATGTCATTAGCCCTGCCATCTGGTACCAGATCAAAGTGCAAAACATCCTCATAATTCCACCAAATACAAAGCATCATCAAGGCTGTTGTTCCCAGAGTTGAACCGCCTGAACCAAAACGCTGCTGTATTACGTTGCAACACATTTTCACCTTACACCGCACAAAATTTCCTCAACAGTTGCCTTCGTACTTAATCCTTTTTTCTAGTAGTGCCTCAGAAGACCACGAATGGCAATTTTTTCTTCCAGCACTATCAGTGAAATTTATAAAATGGAATGAAAGGTAGAGACAGTTGGAATACATAATTAAATAAAGAATTAGTCAAAGTAAAAAACGATATATTGTTTACATCAATGTTGAATAAGTATTCAAATGGAGACTTTAATGACAGCAATGAATTAATGCACAAAGACTTTTGTATCAACCTAATATTAGCCCAATAGTTTCAAAATGAATTTATGTTCATAATATGTCTGTGGTTTATGGATAAAGGGGTATAAATATTTTGTTTACGACAATGGATTTCACCTCTGAGAAAAAGGAAATAAGTCAATGGAACAGTGACCACATTCCATGGGAATTGCTTCAGTGACTGATATAATTTTTCTCAAAGGTAATGTTCAATAAAAATACCAAAACATAACTTAAACCCATTTTCGCAAAAAAAAGAGTTATACCCCTTTACCCAAACACCAAGGATATGATAAATAAACATTTGCTGAGCATTTTAATACAATCGGACTAATATTATATCATTGAGAAGTGTACGCTCTTACCCCACCTCGCCTTTTCTAAATCTGGAAAATTAACTTTGCTATGACTTAATTAAGTTTTTTAAAATTATTTTTATGGAAGAAATCATATATGTTTTAGTTATGAAGAGGAAATTTTAATAAATTGCGATAGTGACTTTATATTTAAGAGCCTTTATTACAGTTAACCGTTGAATTTCACCAAAAGGTTTAGCTCATATTCCTTTCACAAATATGAATAATCCCGATCTGTGTTTATGCTTCTAAGATGAAATGTAAGTATTAAATATTTATCTAAAATTTGATTTAAAAGTGAAACGGATAAATACGTATTTCTGTAAATACGCACTTAAAACAGATGAATTTATGAAATGTGCATATGGGAGCCTACCTCAGATAAATACCGAATTTTACACAGTGCATTTTAAAAGTAGTTCATATCTCGGAGTTTTGACTCAGAACAAATTTAACTCTCCGGACATTTATTCGATAAACTACTTAAGGCAGAGGAATCACGCTAAACTGAAAACAAAAAAATTATTTCTTACTTAATTAAAAAAAACAAATTCTGTCGCTGTCCGTCTATTTCTAAGGAGTTAGGCCTAGTTCGGACTATGCGAGTATTTAGACGACTGGCGAGCAATTTATCAACTAAAATATTGGCTAATACCCAACAAATTTTTCGCACTACGTGTAATCGAGAGAAACCCAATAAATTGCATATGCTAATAAACCTTTTCATAAATAAGGCGTCGAAATTTTTGGACTCCTTTATTTTTTTTTATCCTGCGAGTAGGTTTTTATTTTACTTAGAGATTATTATTATTTATTTTTTTTTTACAATTATGCTTAAATTAACAATATTAAGAAGTATATATAGTATACATTTGTAATAAAATCATCATCATCGTCAGCGGTCCAATATCCGTCTTAGGATTTTCCCCTTGAAGATCAGGAGTCTTTACTCGTCCTACCTTGAGCTGATCCATGTCTCAGATCCATGATCCATTACACCAAGACATAGCGGATCAGAGTTTTATTCAACAATAACTTTGTAATCCCAGTGAGATGATGGCTTCTGAAGAGGTTTCCCAACCCGAAGAAGATTCTGTTCGCTAGCATTTTTAATTTTTCTTCTTTTTGTATACAGCTGTCACATCGTTATTCACGTTGACCTGTGGTCAGTGGTAGACAAATTCTTTCCACCTTTCCAAAACTCTCTCTCTCTCTCTCTCTCTCTCTCTATATATATATATATATATATATATATATATATATATATATATATATATATATATATATACACACACACACACACACACATTATAGAGGCTCACACACACATACCCACCTTGATATATCTATATTTAATTGCAATAACTTATTTCTTAATATGTTTCCTATAACGTTTTACTGTAATATGCTTAACAGAAGCCTCTTAATTTTCATCTATAAATCCAATACATCTATTAAAATATTCAAAGTATAAGAATTGAAAAGTTGTATTGACGGGTTCAGTGGATCTAATTAATTTTAAAAATAGATTCTGGCGTCCCTAGTTTTAATAGAAAACAAGTTTCGAAGCAAGATTCCTTTCAAAGTAATCAGTTCTTTATGTAAGTTCTCTTAGCCTGGCTTAATGAATCCTCAGATCTTTTAAGAACAGTCGTTACCGGTGGCTCCTATAGAAAATATTCTTATCACTGAAAATAGCCGGATGGATATTCTGTCATGTTATTAATTAATTGCTGTTAATTATAACAACTTCTGACTTGGCAGTCCAGGATTCAGTTCAGTGTGTCTCTGTTTGCGTTTGAGTTTATAAGTGAAAAAGTTGCTCTGTGGTGAGGTGCTCCTATTTTCCCCTTTGCTTCATGAAATTTGTAGATTTTTATTATGTTTGAGACCAATGTGGGTCGGAGACCAGTTGGTACTTGTATTTAATTTTCTATTTTTGTTCAGTTCTATGCAGCTACATAATTTTCAACTATATAAAAAAATCCATTGAATAAGTGCAGTACTTACAGTCCACTTCGGAAAGTGTATGTGGTTGTTTATGCCCAACCTGATGTATTTATATCAAAGTATTGGCTAGATTTGGATATTATATTTACAAATAAAAATTTAATCATGCCCGTTCATTTAAAACCAAACAAATCTTTGCATGTTTGCGTTGTGGTGCTTCTTCTGCAGTCACAGATAAGTCAACATTGACTAAAAACAATCGAATATTTGTTGAGCCCTTGACAGTCGATTGTTGATTCTTTGGATGTCATATAATCGATCAGTTATACACAGAGTTGAATGACTAAATCCAAACGACACTTTGAGCTCACGTTACAACTAGCGTCTAAATTTGATGGTTAAATGATGAAAAGAAACTCACATTAATTCATAATATACAGTGTCTACAGATAATATTATATTTATTTATGAACTTACATATAATTATATGAGAAATATAATTTAGTACTAATGTAAGTGAAATTAAAAATGTCAGTTTTTTTTAAAATGCCTCTGTGACTGAAAGCATGGCGGGACGCGGACTGACGGAAGAGGAAATGATGAACAGAGTTGAGTGGAGGAACAGACTGAGGGAGGAATTTGGCTGAGGGAAGTTTCGATGTGCGAAGAAAATCCCTAAGAAGAAGAAGATAAGCTTTTTTTAAAAGTATATTTAGTAAAAAAATAAATAAAAGGCTTCAGACTGCTTTCATAATATCATATTATTTCTTTCCCATACTAAGAACCTTTTTTACTTTCACTTATTTGTATATGAAATTTGCAGTAAGGGAAAGTAAGCAATCGTGAAAAACTTCGAATACGAGTTTTCAACAGAATTACTCGTTTTAAGGTCTCCGAGTTCAAATAACCGAGTATCGCAAAATGGTCTTGCTGTGCATATGTGACCAGCCTAGCACAACAACGAAAAGTTGTACGAAACTGAAATTACGTATTTTAGGTAGGTGCATGCCTGGGATATTACAGCCACTTTTTCGCCAAAATCGACTTAGCGAAAGTACCACTTTATATCATCGATTTCACACTTGCTTAAAGTTTTCTCGAAAACAACTTAACGATTTTTATGAAACTTGTCTAAAGAATTCTCTTTGAAGCCCTTTAAATTATCATACATTTAGTACATCGCTGAAAGAATGCAGGAAAAAAGTTATGACGAAAAACAGGAATTTCCTGAGGAGGGGGCCACACTTATGTATCAGGTCCTCCACTCTAATCATAGCTTTTCTGTTAATTGAGGAACAACCTTCATTGTATCCTTAAACCTATTTATTACATGTATGTATTACGAGAATAACCTAAGACAAAAAAAATTAATTTATCTTCTTTGAAATAAAAACTAGATTTTTTTTTTCTAAACTAGCAAAAGCGCTGCCTTAAATTTACGTTTGTATTGTATTTTCAATATTTTATTGTATTACGTCATAATCACAATGACAATTTGAAAAATTAATAAACATAAAATTAACAGTTCCGTGGTTTCCTTTTGTTATCTTACACAAATACTTGTTCTGTCACCGATAAGATTTTTTTTTCTCAATATATTACCAAAGTCGATAATATACGGGTTTCGTTTCATCAAGGTCTCTTTTTAAGTTGACGGATCAGACTTCTGGTTCTTAAGAAACAGAAAAAAATAATTATAACGCTTTAAAAATATTTTATAGTTTATGAGTTAAATATTTGCTGATATTTAAACAAATAAGGACCCGTTGTTCACGTGATTACCGTAAGGTACGGTAGCTGTATCAATATCTATGACCTTACAGCGTGTGAGGTCATTTGCTTTTTTTTTTGCCTCGTAATCATCAACTGCCAATAAAATTAGATGTGGGCAGTATTTGTTAATTTACAAATTTTTGAATTATAAACATGAAAGTAGTTGTGATTGTTGAGGATGGTATTAACTGAGTTTATGATTATATCACCTAACCTTTATCACATGGCGTAATGTTTACAGGTATAAATAGTAATTGTTTTGCTTTCAAATCTTTGATAAAGCTGTATTTTATTTGCGTGTTTCGTTGCAATGAGGTGTGAGCAATTTTTTATTGATTATTGTAATAGAAATTTTTAATTTGTTCCTGATCAAGAACATTCAAGTTTTATGTAATATTTTGAAAAATAAAATAAATAAAGTACCCAGTCCTTGTTTTAATAAAATGATTTTTTTTTTAAATTTTAATACGTCATGTAATCTGAGAAAAGAGCTATTTTTTTTTTCATTAAATATTTGTTTTATCTATATTTAATAAATAAGTGGTAGTTATGTTGTTATGGATTTTTATTTTTTTTTAGACTTTTAAGTATTTTAAACTGACAACTTTAGGTTTCTGTTGTGTGTAAGAACATTTATTTAAATAATTAACGAATATTGTTAAATAAGGGGGAAAAGAAAAAAAAATGACTGAAATGGATTTTTGAAAAAATTAATCGTTGGAAAATTGTCTGGGGGTGCGGTCAGTGAAGAAGAAGAACCCACAAATAAGAGACTTATATAATTGTGTGCCAACGTTTGAGGCCATCAAATTTTTTTTATTTTTTTTTATTTTTTTTTTATTTTATAATTTTTTGTATTTATTGGTGCATAACGTCCTTTCCTATTCCTGTTAAGGCGAACAGGACGGATTTTTCCTACAGGTTACCAATTCATTATGACCAGAGTGGGAAGGTCGAGATTCATTCCTTGGGTCCGCCACGAAATAAATTACAAGTCGCCGAGGCCGGGTTCGAACCTGTGGGCTCGAGGTTGCTAAGGTGACGCCTTAACACCACTCGAACACTCTTGACGCCATTAAACTTTATGGCCTAGAACTCACACCGAAATGTCGGCACACAATTAAATAAGTCTCTTATTTGCGTATAAGTCTTTTATTATTCCTCTTCACTGACAGCACCCCCTCCTCTGCCAACCAACTTTTATTATTTTTACGGTCAATCATATGAATCTACTATTATGAAAAGTTAATTTTTTGTAATTTTCGTTACGGTGGAGATTTTATATATTTTTGTTAATTATTTTAGTATAGTAAGTTATTTACTTTTTCTCTTTTACTCAATTAATTTATACTTAATCGTCAAATACATTCCGTCTGTTTTTGACCGCTACTCAAATCAACAACAACCAAAATTTCGACTAATTCAATAAAGGATACTTGACAATGTCTACTATTTTGAAAAATTTGTTCTGATTTGGTTTAGAAAATATTAAGACCTGAGCGAAATTTCCCATAAATTGAAATTTTATTGGATCGTATTTTAAACCTTTTTATAAATTGGTTTTAAAACGTGAGAATGATTTTAAATGCTAATTTAAATGATTATACTTTCAGAAATACATTCGACTCATGGCAGTGATGTAATAATGTTACTTAAGGGCATCCATAGTTTAATTATCTCGCCATGCTAATTATAGAGGAATAGTATTAAATATATTTAATACAAAATTAATTATTTTTCCACTCCAAGTCTACTAACGAGTAAATCAATATCGTTATGTTAATCATTAAATGTAAACCATGTTAAGTGAAATATAATTTATTGTGAAAATAAAAGGGAGAAAGAGAGTCGGGAATCGAATGTTTTTTTTTTTGTTTTTTTTAATGTAAAAATGATATAGATAAAGAGTAGTAATAAAAATCTTTTCAAAGATTGCATATACATTGTTCTGCGTGTCCCATTCTGGGATAATTGGATAATTTTATAATTGTATAATTGCTGATAAATGCCTCTAATTTGTCCTCTACGGTCATTATAAGATCAGCTTCTGATGTTGTACCTACAATTGACACGTTGAAAACCCAGATTGGGCCAACTTCATTGCCTGTGATTTTGAGAAAAACCACTTGAGAAGATTTTACAAATTTTTGTCAATCTGCTTCAATCAAAACACCAGTTTTTAAAGTGAATACTTACATTTCCGCCATTTTAGGTCTAATTTGGGATAGATTTTAAAACTTTATTAGTTTTGTTACCTTCAATCTTAGCTTTGACACTTCAATCCCAATTTTCACAAAAAAGTGGGATAGTCCCCTCTGCTTCTCACTTCCTCAATTGAATAACCACCCTCTGTACCTCTTAAGGGTTTGATTCAGACTTGCAATGTGCTGGGAATTGATAATTTTTAAATATTATGTCTTAGTATCGTCTGAACTGTCTGTATTTACTGATCTCAGTGTAATATACCGAAATTATGTATGGTGAAATGATTTGTTGGGTTTAAATTCGATTTTCTCCTAATTTCTTTCTCCAGACGTTTATTTTCTACTTGATATATAGCTCAGCTAATTGTTACGAAAGCTTATTTTAAATTTATGAATACGCTAGATTTCAGGGAACTTTCAAACTTCCGTTATTTTCTTTATGTCTTAAGTTAAAGATGTTTCGGACATAACTAGTCTATTTTCAAATTTAAAACGATAATCTACAACAAATTTTTATAAATAATTACTGTGCAATAAACGAATCTTAATAAATATTATATAATAAACACATTTTCTCCATTGTCCATCATCAAATACTATTTAAAAAATTACATATCACTTTTCTTCACTAAAAACGTCTCGTGACATCATTATTGGTAAAAATGTTTTAAGTGAAGAAAAGTGAAATGTAAAATTATGTAATTGTCTGCGTCGCTAAGAGATTAAAGAAAAATTGTCCTCGTACGACGAGGAAAATAAGAACCTTATTCATCTTTTTAATACCGAAACCCCTCCAGTTCCCAAGAATCCTGTATACAGTGCCTTACTTATACTCTTTTTTTATCTGGGGCAGTGAGACCTTGTCACAGATACGCATTCTAGAGACCTATAGAGTCGGAAGAAATATATATATATATATATATATATATATATATATATATATATATATATATATATATATATATATATATATATGTAAACTGCATAACACTTTTTTTAAACATCCGATGCACAGTTATTTCAATTTTTTTCGTTTTTAGCTTTAAAGTGAATTTATAAATGTGTGTTATTTATGAATGAGAAGCCCAGAAATACTCCAGCGAACACCAGTTGGTTCCCCACTGGAGCCTTGTGCTTTCCAAGCTTTCACCTCGATCCAGCACACCTTTGTGCCAACTTTTATAATATATATATATATATATATATATATATATATATATATATATATATATATATATATGTGTTTTGGGTTTGTAGGAATGCAATGTATTTGGTTAGTATAATTTAGAAATACGGCATTTCCCTCTCTTTCTGTGTGGATATACTATACATATATGTATCAGCATTTATTTTGTTCTTGAAGATGTACTTTGTATTAATGTTCATACAAATAGTGTGAATCAAACGTATCGTACGCTGTGTATAAAGCAATCCAACATGTTTGGGTAGCATTTCTTCAAAAATAAAACATTTTCCTCTATATTTAAGCTATTCGTTTAACGTTATAACTCAGAATGTCTTGTTGCTCAGGTAATATTATGTATTATGTATTATTATGTAGGTAAAATTATGTCTTATTTTAACTCAAATGCTCAAAATTTACTCTAAAATTTCTATATAAATGTTGGTTGGGTATTTAAAAGAAGTAGGCTTAATGGAAAGCTTGATTAATCAGAATTTAGAAGTTTTCGGAACATTTCAGTTGTGGAGAAAGAAAAAATACCCCCGTGACCAACTGCCTAGTTCAGCGAAATACACACGGTTTCCATTCCTTGCGGTTTTACTGTAGAACGTCAAACAGATCCTGAATGCAAGAATTTCAATTTTTTTGATTGCGTCATATAAGACTAAAAAGCCTTGCTATTCAAATATTTTATTTCTTAAATAGTGCCAAATGAAACCTTAGCGGTGAAGGAATGCATTCATATCATAATATTCCGTGATGTGAAGAAAAACATCAAATCGACAAGCATAAAAGTGCCCTATATTGGAGTATTTTTGAAGATTTCTTACAGAAAAAAAATTGGTACGGTGCGCGCATCACCCAACCCCCACTTACCACTCTATAGTAATAATCCGTTAAGAATTTTAAAGATTTCACATAAACACTACATGAAATACTATCAGCAGCATGGACTTATTCCAGTATTCTTTCAAAAACGAACTATAAAATAGTTTTTTAAACAATTGCAGGACAATTCTGTGCACTGATGGTATATTTTTCGTTTGTCTTGCTAAAAATAAGTTTTAAAAGTTACCTTGGAAATTCCATTTAGTTTCCATTAAATAATATAAGTGTAGAAATTATTAACTACAACTGGGAGAATCGCAATGAACCTCCTGGAAAAGGAGGAGGGTGTTAAACTAAAGATATTTTAGATTAAATAATATACAATTATTAGGGAAGAATAAGTAACCATCAATTTAATTTTGATAATCCCGAAATATTAGAAACTGGAAAAAATACAAGAAATAGAAATACAATGGAAACAATATACACTACAAAAACATAAATAATTTAGTGAATTTTATAACAGATGCTGTTAATTTAAAAAGCCATTATACAGACACAATAAATTAAAAAAAAAAACCTGTACCACTACAACCCATGAAGGGTCTTCTTGGGTTCAGTACTAGGAAAAACCGTACTGTTTCTAAGCCAACGATTGTGCAAGGAGGTGATTTGGCCGAGATCACGCTCAACCGCCAGGTTTTTCCCCCAATTAAGGGTACCCACTTTATAGAGGCTGGGTGATCTCCAAGAGGGTCCCCGATCCCATAGGGTCGATGCACGCCTAACATAACATCTAACAAAATAAATGATTATCTGCCACAGGAGGTCTCGAACCCGGGACGAGGAGCATGGTAACACAGTGCCTTACCACTGAGCTACTCCGTCCCCCTAAATAAACTAAATTTTAAATAAATTATAATTTAAAATTGAACAAAGAGTTACGTTGTTTTAAATATAAAATTGAATAATAACAAAAATTTATAAAACAAACATAATAATAGTAAGTGTGAAAAGAATAGGTGGGGAGGCATAAGCAATAAATGGATTAGCACAAACTTCTTTTCAGTGATAGCACACTGTGACAGAGATATGAAAGTAATTATTGAACGAATTAAACTAGTACGGATGTGGGGACATGGGGAGTATAATATATATAATATGGGGAGTACTGTGTATTTTAAATGTATTATGAAATTTTAATAATTAACAAGATATGGTGTGAATTAATGTTATGATTATTTATTCGTTGTAATGTTTTATGTTGTATTGTAGAAAATAAGCACCCTCAAGGACTTCGAATCGTCGATGACAATATTTTAAAAATGTTATTTTGATAATAAAGTTAAATATCAATGGGAATTTGTTTTTCACAAATAATTAATTCAAAAGATATTTTATTTAAGTCTGAATTCTAGTGGCATTCTCAAATGCAATTTATATAATTAAAATATCAGAAATAAAATAAATATGGATTTATATATTTGTTTTCCTTGAAAATAAATCTTGCTTGCACAATGATCTCACAAGCTCGATTTTATTTAATTTTATATATTTTTTCGGACCCTTTACATTTTCGGAACCCCCATAATATGCATATTAATCTTTTCCGAAAAGACTCAAGATATTTTTAGGATAAAAAATATTTAATTTTTTTTTTTTTAATTTTTGGGCCTAGGGCTCCCCTAGAAGTCTACTATTTCCGTTTAAGGTATCGTTTGCGGTCACCATAAATAAAGTGCAGGGACAAACTTTTAAGCATACCGGAATCGACTTAAGAGAAGACTTTTTCCCACCTCCAACTTTATGCAACCTTATCTATATGAGGTAGCGGAGAAAACAAATATATATTTATACGACAGTAAGAAATAATCAAAATATCGTACTGCAAGTTTTCTTAAAATAGTTCAATACATGCCGTGTTCGTAAAAAACTTGGTTAGTATAAAACCATCAAACTGAAGACGTTTTCTGTCGTCATTTGTTTTGTTTTTTAGTGATTGGTCCTTTTGTTTTTCCACTTAAATTTAGGATTGTTATTCAGTTAACCAGATGTGCTCATCATGCATATGAAACATATAGTGCCATTCAACTGATGGGGTAGCTTCTTTAACGGGCTTCTTTAGCGTGCTCATTTTTACCTCAGATGTCCAACGTTGTGAAAGCTAGTTGCTAATTTCATAAGACGATTCACCTTAATCAATTTTATTTATTTAAAATTAGATATTCTAATTAATTTTCATATTTAAACAAAAAAAAATATTAGGAAACTACTAGAATATACGGTAACCACAAATATCAATGGGTTATTCTCAATTAAGAACTGTTCTTGCAAGTTCAACGGATATAAAATAAATTTTAACAGAATCTTTAAATCAAGTTTTAGAGTACATTTAATTACCATTTAAACAACTACCGTAAACTCGGGCAGCTTTAAGACTGATGAAATAACTTTTTAAGCCAGTCGGGATTTCAAATTTGAACTTCTTAAGCGGGCTCGTTTTTACCGCCTTTCGTTTAGTTTCTGATTTCAGTTTGTCTGTGCCAAAACGCGGTAACGGCGAGCCCGCTTGAATGGTCCAAATTTGAAATCCCGATTGACTTAAAAAGTTATCCCATCAGTCTTAAAGTTACCCCAGTTTACGGTAGTTGTTTAAATGGCAAATAAGTGCACTCTAAAACTTGATTTAAAGATTCT
The DNA here is from genome assembly GCA_948150685.1 of Rhaphigaster nebulosa. Taxonomy (NCBI): domain Eukaryota; kingdom Metazoa; phylum Arthropoda; class Insecta; order Hemiptera; family Pentatomidae; genus Rhaphigaster; species Rhaphigaster nebulosa. The sequence goes on from OX411307.1 coordinate 158,568,321, forward strand.
GTTAAAATTTATGTTCTATCCGTTGAACTTTCAAGAACAGTTCTTAATCCAAAACGCTTCAAGACAGAACATTTTTTTTAGAATCAAAACTTTTTTTATTTATGTGAAATTCTTACATATTTAAAGGGCGATGAGTGTCAGGTTAAAAAATATATTTTAACTTTAAACTAAGGAAACTGTCTCGACTTCCATAAACAAAAAAACCATTTGTTAATTGCAGTGACAGGTATATCTGACGCTCTTATGTTATGGAAATTAGTTTTCTACGCCTTTCCGCCATCTTCAAAACAGTTCTGAAGAATTTTAAAATTCATACGTTTGAAGCTGTTGAAAATTTTAAAAATATCTTACTAATTAGAGACTTAATGGGCCTCGGAGATGTTCGTTCAACTCTATGCCATTGCACCTTCCTGCCCATTGGCCAAGGACATTTCTTTTTCTTTTTTGTGAGCTATCTGATCTCGGTTTTTCCCGCTCTCTATTCCGATGTGCAACGTTGTGAAAGGTAATTGTTAATTTCATAAGATAATTCACCTTCATCAAATGTATTTATTTATAATTACATGTTCTAATTAATTTTTGTATTTAAAAAAATATATATATATATATATTAGGAAAATACTAGAATATACGGTACCACAAATATCAATGGGTTATTCTGAAATAAACTGTCACTTTCGAAATCTGGAAAAATATAAATAAAAATATTGACGTTCATGGAAAGTAACCTTGGGTCCTTTATAAGTGTTATATCCGTGTCGAAGAGTGCAAAATCTGACTAGATTTGCGAGTTTTCGATTTCCCAGGCACCTTAAAAAATAGAAAACCCTTATATGCCACGAGAGTTACGCCCTAAACATTTTTGGCTTGATTTTTCTTAAGTTTTTATCGGGTTATTACCAAGTAGTACTAGTTTTTTTTGTGTAGTGCGATGGACCCACCCTAGTAAGCAAAATATATGTTTTCGATTTAAAATATTTAGTGAAAATTTTCGAAATTCAACTTTTTACAAGAAATTTTGTTTACGATTTTTTTTTTAAACATTAAATGTCTCAAAATGTGATTCGCTTTGAGACGAAATGGATGATGATTGAGGGTTTGGAAAGAAAATTAAAAAGCTTCTACAAATCCTCGGACAGTGACAGTTTATTTGAGAATGACCCCACTAAAACCGTAAATTTCAAAACGGATACAAATCTTCTGGGCACACATTACGCAGACACAATAGGATAAAATTGTAATATAACTTATTTATTAAAATTGATAGACAACTTTATTAAATGAAAAAATAAATAAAATGAAAAAATAAATAATTATAAGAATTACTAATAAATCGGTTACAAGTATGTAATTTAGGTTTATGTAATATAAATATCTAAAGATCCATATAAAGATATAGATATAAAATTAACTTTTCGTTATAAATAATAATAATAAATAATATTTTAAAGATTGCTTGATGTCAACAATATAAATGAAATCGAAAATGTTATTATGTCTTTTTAAAAGATGTCTTAGCCTTATTTTGGTATACTGATGCCCCTTAATTCACAGGTAAAACATTTTCTTAATCAATACTACTAGCATTTTTTGTTTAAAAAAAAAATTAGTCTTCATTTTTTGGTCTATATTAGTTTACATTTGAGAAAAGAACCAATGACAAATAATTATATTATATTATAATTATATTTATATGATATATATATATATATATATATATATATATATATATATATATATATATATATAGTGTATGTAATGGCTTGATATTCGAATTGTGGGAGAACTTTATCTCAAAATAAATTAATTTCAATTACAGACAGAAGCGAAATGAATACGTTTTGGTCTAACTAGCACAAGTATATTATTATTACTGTTATCTTAGGAATAACTAAAGATTATATAAACTTTATGTTCTCAGAATATTAAAATTTACTGTTGAGAAAAGCTGACATTTTTTCTATATAAAATCTATTTTTTTTTATCTATTTCACAGTGAAACAGGTAAACAATGCTGAGATAAAGACAAAAGAAACATTTACATATATTAAAGACAAAAAGGTTAAATGATTTTTATAAGTTAAATTGTATATGTTGGAGTTATGGAAAATTTCACTAAATAGTGTTGATTAAGAAACGTTGTTTTTCTCAATAAAAATTATAATTTTATTTCTTAGGACTGAATTAAGATTGAAATTTCGAAGCGCTAACTAAAAATAAATTATAAAATAAAATTTGATAACATTTTTTTCTAATATCTAATATTTATAAAAATTAAAACGCCGGAGTATTAAAAGTTTTAATTAGATTACCAAAAATACGGAAGATTTAAAGGTATGAATAGGGGAATATTACAAGATTTTATTTCTAATTCGTTACATTATTTTGAAAATAATAACATGAGAAAATCATATTAAAATATCCCATGCTTTTATCAGTCTATTATATTTTTTTATGTATTAATATTTTTGTGTTATTCTTGGCCGCCTCTCGAATCATCTTCTTATTTGTTTTATTATTTTTTTAACATCTAATCTATTTATACATTTTTCAATAAACAAGCATTTGCAGTCAGCACTTCACTTCAATTCGTGGCACATTTAGTAAACATGTTGACTCTGGAAATTTAATACTCAAAAAAATGTCTTAAGGGAAGGTCTTAATGGTCAAGCAGACAAAACTGTCTGAATTGGTTTGAATAAGAGTGGAAGAGAGCCAATAAAAAATAATTTAAAAAAAAACAATCCCATTACATTTTTTTTGTTATTGAATTATGAAAACAATAATCCTCAGTTGAAAAGGCAGTTTATTTGGCCCGGTCTAACCAATATTTCTATTTAATCTGATTGGTAAATAAAATACACTTCTATATAAAAACAAACGTGATTTATTTTTCGTCGCTTAGAATAAAAGAAATATATTTTATCGATTATACCTTGTTATTTTAAACAAATATATTCTGGATGAATGTAAACATTGATTCAAAGGCTTTATGGACTGTACAAATAATATTATATAGATGATAGATAATTGACTGTATGAGGTATATCATGGATAATCTATAGTCAGGAATGAGTTAGTTTTATTTTATTATTATATAAGCCGACGTTTAAACCCAAACATATAGGTCTTCAGATCTAATATGAAATCAAAGATATTAGAAGTTTTGATTCAAAGTAAAATGACGGAAGTAAATGACAAAAGAAAATAGATAAATGATACAAGTAAAATCAAAGATAGAATTAGTGATAAAGGTGTAATAATAGAGATACAAATAATAATGCAGTGAATTAGAAAAATCTGAAGAACCATAAATAACTAAATTGAAGATCCTTAAATAATAGTATAAAGATATGAATTAATACTTATTTAATTATCGTATTATTATTGTCTTTATTAATTAATATTTTTAAACTGTTACTTAAGCAACATCTATTTAGTTTATTATAACTTTCTATATTATTATTCGCATCCCTATCATTACTTTCATCGTTATCAATTATTTCATCTTTGATTTTACTTATATTATTAATAAATATAAACAAAAAAGGGATAACAAATAAGGAGATAGCCCATATTCTTCATATTATTATATATTGAATTTTTATCTTTTGCATTTGCCTATATAATTATTTATCGTAAGTTTTTTATTTTTTTATTTGGTTGAACAGCGGTTATTTTATTAGTGCCTATCAGTTGGCATTTCTATCCATCTATCAACGTTTTTTTCTGATTTTTTTTTGTCTCATATAATTTTCGGAAATTTCGATGTTTAAAATTTTTACAAATTTGCTCTCCGCGAATTTTATTACCGATCAAACTAACTTTTGATTCCTGATGTCTATAATTAAAAATATAATTGTTTATGTATAGAAGACTCAAAGAGGGATAATCTGCCATCCCTTAATCTATCATCCCTTTATATTACACGTTATGAACGTGTTTATTTGAATCTGCCGCAACTAGCATTCCTTGTTGATGACCTAATTAAAATTTAGGAAGAAACTGGGTACATTACTTCTTATGGAATTATTATTTGTTACTCATGTGGTCCTTATCCACTGAGAATCACCGACGACCCTTTCCCACTACTCCTCTCAATGGCACTACCCCTACACACATAAAATACAGCGAAATTGGTGTTTTTTTAATAACAATTCGGTGAGAAGTCAAACAAAATTCATCATGACATGTTAAGAGTTGGTGGTGGTTTGGTGGGAAGGAAGCGGCCTTAGTATGGATAGTGATGTCTGACCTTCACCCGCCTGCCCATTAAAGATGGAATATGGCTTTTCTTCATAGCCTTTCCCCTTGGTTCCTGCTCGCTGCATCATTGTTATATTTAATTGTTTTTTTCACTGCTATACTTATTCAGGAATAAGGTGATAAATTTGAAACAAAAGGTATAAGCTAGTCATTGGCACAAGCGCCTACCTACTAGTTCAGCTAATACCTATTTAATATATTAGCCTTGTCTTTCATGAGCGCTCAATCATGTGTGGGACACGAAACAAAACTGCAGTTTACCTACCAAATATTTTTGATAAATTCCTGTAACATGCAATAGTTTTGATCGGAGGTAAAATTCCAACACGACCACTTAAGTTACTCTGGAGAAAATGAATTACCCGCGGTTTATTAATTTTCCCGCCTCTAATGATTAATTAAAAATGACAGCTGTCTTAATTTGGTTTCCAACGAATGGATCCTTGAATGACAGGAAAAATAGCTGAGTTTGACGCGCCGTCGATATAAATTACACAAGAGGTTCCGAGGTATTTAGGATTTATAGTTGGGACAGTCTTCCGCAAGTCGGAACCAATTGATGTACATCTGGTTAGGCAATCTGTAATACGGAAGGCAGTGAAATACATATATGAGAATACCGATTTTTTCTCGACGAAATCAGTAGTTTGACCCTAAAAATGTCATTTACATTTCGCAACTATCTTTTAATCTGTATTACTTGTCATATTGTGAATATCCGTTGAAGATCTCCATCTGTGGAAAAAAGGATGTAAACCCACATGGTGATTAAAGAATTAATGAAAAGGATCGGAGGGCCAATAAACAAGATTGAAAGACTGTGAATTATAGAACATGTCCTGTCAATATGGAGTATAAAATTCTAGTTCTACTGACGACGATTTTGATGACTTATGCTATATTCTTCTCCTTTAAGAAACTACATACGACGTAACGAAGCGGGAATAACGGAAAATTGATAGAATGAGAGTAGAAAAATCGCAGATTTTCCTATGGATAGGGGATAATATACAAGGTGGCAGCTGATGGCCTGAAAATAATAAGAAAATGAAACAATTAACATGAAAGATATTTTACTTCTCTTAAAGGCATGTAAAGAAAAGAACCATCCTGAGGGCGTGAGGTAGCTAGAAAGACAGGCAGACTTGGTGAAAACGACAGAAGGGGCCTAGGGAGTGGGGAGAAATGTCTTCCATATTTCGGATTGATTCGTGACTGAACCACTTCGTCATGAAAAAATTATGAACGTTTATTAGGCCATTATTTTTTTAACACTAGCTGCTCCCCTTAAATACGCTCGGTCCATCCTCAGAATCAGAACTAAAAATTGTCTTTTTCTTCTAGCTTTAAGGTCCTAGACCGGATTTGATCTCCTAGGCAAGCTTGAAGTAAGCTCAGAGCCTTTGTACACTTACCCGGTTTTTGCCCGGCTACCGGATACCCGGCGCCAAATACCATAACAACTATTGGTAAAAGCCGAGTAAGTATGCAAAAGGCCTAAGAAATCCAGTGACGATCTGTTTGCAATTCTGTACTTTACCTTATTGATTACTGATCCTCCTGATATGATTTCGAGCCAGTGACATAAGCTTTGTGTTTGATACTCAAGCGCCCTCGTTTTGAGTAATCTTCTACTCTCTTGTTGAAAGAATGCTTTGATCGATTAAATCGCAATTTATCATCGCAGCGATACTCGATGGCCCATGTTGAATTATAGGTTTTTGAGTTAGAAAATATTAAAATTCAGGTGCCGAGTAAAAATATTAATAGATTAATTCCTTCCAGAAACTATTTTTTAATTGCGTTTGTAATTAAATGGATGTTTTATATTTGCGTCTCCGACTTAAGATGTAGATATATTATTAGTGAGCTACTTTCTGGACTGAGATGTCGAGTAACATTGCTGGTGCGATACCAACTGTCTCACAATTACTGCAACGAGTTAGAAAGTAGCAGCAACTGTTGGTGACTTGCGGTTAGAGCAATGGATAACCACCGTCCGTCAAAACCAGCTCTGAAAATGATGATTAATTAAATAATTACAGGTTGATTTCAATAATAATTACAATTAGCATTAGAGGGAATTGCTTAGATGGTACTTCTCAAGTCCCTTGATGTGTCCTTCCCGGTCCGATATGAAGAGGAAGTGACTGTTTTGAAGTTAAATAGTTGTTATTTTGCCGAACTGCTGAAACTGTTTTAAATCGCTTGTAATTTCCAACTGCACACAGCAAACTATATCACACGTCAAGCTTATGAATTTTGGATAGTCGCAGACAGCTTAACCCTGATTCTATTGTTATTATATTTTCGTCACTAGAATTATGTTGCAATCAATAACAATAATTTGAAATAGTATATATAAAATTTGTGACTTAAAATCCCTAAAAAGTGACAACCCTGCGAGTATTGACGTCAGGAAGGCAATCATCAATTCAATTATTTAAATTGATGATGACCATCTTGTTGTCATTTTTCCTACTTGATAGTGAATTCTTTCACAGAGAATATTTAATTCAATCGTATTCATATCTTATTTTGTAATTAATACCATTTAAAAAAAAAAATAGTACTAGAATATTATTTGCTTTTTACTGCGTGCCAGTTGTGTGAGTGATTTTAAGAGACAGAATTGCCTTTTTAGTCACATCGCCAGAACCGGTTCTTCAAGAATTCTGGCAATGGATATCATTTGGGTCGAGAGTTACAAGGATTTCACGATATGTTGCTAATGACACTAATATCATGGCGTTGGCTAGAATTAGGACCCAACAATGTTTCAACTAGAACACAATGTAGGGTCAGGTACCCCGACCCGACATTCTCCTTTGTCTCCAGAGAACGTAGCTAATTCCATTTTATGCAAATCCAAATCTACTTTTTTCCTCCCATCTTTGCTAGTTTTAAAAATATTTGCATTATTTTTTATTTAACAAAGGGGGCGCATTACTGTCCGTAGATGAATATGGAAATGCTTAGTAATATATTTGTTGGAGCTTTCTTGAAAACATTAACCTTCCTTTCATATACAAGTTTGTTTTTTTCATATTTAATTTACATCATGATGAATTTGTTTTTATTTGATTGATGAATAATCGATTCAGAAGAGGGTGAAAGTCGCTGAAATTATTGTTGAGTAAATTGGAGGCGTTGAGTTCCAAAACTAGCCAAGTCCATTTTTGTAAATTTTTCACAGCTGCCCGATAAAGGTCATGGATCGGTGTTATCAATGCCCAGTTGATGTTATCTGGTCTTGTCATTGCCACTAAGATATCTGTCTACATTAGTAATAAAAAATTTTGAAAAAAAAAAAAAATTTCATGCACTTAACACTTTTTGTCAGGGCTCCGAAATAACTTTGCACTTTTATTTTGAAAAAGTTCGTGTTCTAAATTGAACTTAGGAACTTTTTTTAAACTGTTCATGTTCATTTTGCTAGAACTTTCATGTTAAAACTTTTATTATAAGTTCTTACAAGAACTTATATAGTGAAATTTCTTCGAGAACTTTATCGTAAGAACTTTTATAATAAATGTTCTTGAAGAACTTAATTGCAAGAAATTTTATATACAAATTCTATATTAAAAAAGTTCTGGTTAGAGCTTTTTAGTGAGATTATAATAAAAGTTCTCATTATTCAATCATTATTAAAGTTCCCAATCAAATGTGGAAAATACTTATGGAATTGTGTCTTAAAGGCTTTCTTATCTTAAAATGTCATTTCTTTAAATAAACATTCTGTAGGTGATTTAATTAAAATTGAAGCAATTTTTTTTATTGAAATTAAATGTTAAATAAATAGGTAATTTTCTGTTTGTTCTTTTATTTCGTATTTTATTTATTATCTATGTTTTTTGTTAAAAGATCCCTCTCAAGCTTTGCCCCGTAAGTATGTAAAACTTATATTTGAGAACTTATATTTAAAATATTCTAGAAGGAATTTTAACAGAACTTAAATAAAAAAAATTTTGGGCAAGAACTTTTAACTTTTTAGAATTTTTTATTACTATTATAAACAGAATTTTTATCAACAACTTTTTTTTTTTTGATAAAAAAGTTCTTATTATTATGATATAAGGAACTGTTATATTTTATCAGAAGGTTCTTTTGTGTAGAACTTTTATGTTAATACTTTAATTGTAAAAGTTCTTGTAAAACAGTTAAGCTGAATCTTTTTGAAAAAATTTCACTAACTGTTTCAAGCATTGCTTTTTGTAGTTGGCTGTTTTTGGAAGACAATTAAAAAAAATATGGATGTAATTTTGTAATATTTTATCGCAAATATTTATTTTAATTAATTTTTTCATTGTATTTCGAGGAAGGTAGGCATCAAAACACATAAATAAATCATACAATAACGTTTTTTTTATTAATTTAAAGCATCATTGAGAACTTTTTTAATGGTCACAGTGCTTTTTGTTTTCAATACAAAAAATAAGTTATATTATAACATTATATGGGCAAGTTTATACCATACCTGAGAATGGTAAAATTAAAAATTAACGGGGTAAATTTGTGAACACTGAATAGTCTTGCTCGCTCCATATTTTTTTAGAATGAACTTACTTCCTTCTATTCGCTTTCTATGCGATTTAACTGCTTTTAGAATAAATCCTTTCCTAAATAATTTAGGATAATAACTACTTAAACAATTGGAAAATGGACTTGGTTGATTTTGATTTCAATGCCTCATTTGTTTGTTATTTTTTCGTTATGAACTTTCAATGACAATGTAGTAAAATTTTTAAGCTCATCTTAGTTTTTATGAATAGCTCAAACTTTCAAATGCATAAGCCTTGACTTATATAATTTACACTTAGATAATGTATGCATGCATTACGAACATACACACTCGGTCATGCCCACCCCATGCTAGCCCGAGCACTTAACTCTAGTGTAGGCGTATGATGCTGTTTACATTTCATTACAGTTAATTCACATCCTTGCTCCAAGGATATTCGTAGCGTGGTTTAGTGTTTGTTCTACTTACTAGTTCTCATAGTTGAATGTTGCATTCTAATGTAGTAAATTTGTAGGCTGTGGTGCAAAAAGTGGGAAATAACCCTGCTGAATATTAATAAAAAACTATGATAAGATTTTCTCCTCTAAAGTGAATAAATTAACGATTTACATGGCTTTATTTACTTGTACATTAAAAACATTGCTCCACGATCCCCCTCCTCCCCTAACCGCAGAATCTAAACGATCTATATCCCATTATTCCATAAGAATGTGGTGACAGTGTTTTTTTTTTTATAAATGAATATGAGGAAACCTTTATTCGGTTGCAAAACAAATACAACAAAGCTTACAATCAGAGTATAAGTAACATCATATACAATATAAGTGCCATACATATTACTAAATAGATGTTTATATTTTTGGTTCAAGTATTTTTAAACGTAGCTGTACCGAAGCGATAAGGTATCAGTGAGTATTAATATGGTGGTGTTTATCATTAAATGTATCTATTGCGTTTTTTGGGAATGTTACACCGCTCAAAAAACGGTTTCTAAATCAAACAAAAAAGAAAAACACAATAAATGCCCTAGTTATAGAAAGAATTGCATAATAACCAAGGAATTTTAAAGTATTTTTCATTTTGGAAATCGAAAAAAATAAATAAATAAGTCTGGGTATAGTTTAATTAGACGATTCTTAAGAGGTTGTTTCTATCTACAGTTGTCTAATATTTTATTACATTTTTCTCAAACTATTTATTTGTCTATGTATACAATCTATAAACATTACGTTCACTGCGTATAAATAAATATTATTCTAAAAAATAACTTCCATTTTATCACTATTTGCAATGCCTAGAATGTTAAAACTAGTGGGAAATAAAAATAAAATAAATAGTATATATATATATATATATAGCTTGTGTAACTTTAATGCTGACGAGGTAACTTTAGGATTATCGGAATTTCAAAATAAAAATATTTATGAGTGCTAATTTTTATCGCCTTTCGTTTAGTTTCCTATTTTAATTTGTCTGCAATACCAATAGAGCCCACTTAAGACGGGCCAACCACCTGTAGCCTTTTTATTACCTTCTTGGCAATAGTTAATACAGTGGCTGTAGTTAAGGATTTGACAAAACGATTGTAAAACCTGCATTGGCCCAGTTTCTGTTATTATCAGGGAATATCGGGTAAGTAGTTAAAGAATTATAAATGCTATCGCAATGACTTCATCATTTGATCCGTTCCTATATTCGAATGTTTTGAAGGCTGAACTAAAAAAATACAAAGGAATCTAATTATTGGAAGGTAGCTGAAGATTATTGCTCCCATTTCGCTGAGGTCTAAAATTATAAACTTTTTTTTAAATTTACTTATGGCTATTTTATTTTTTATTTAGCAATAAAAAATATTAAATTTACTTTGTTATTTTATTTTTTACTAAGCAATTTTTTTTTCTACTTTTAATTGCTTCGTTTCTTGGTGATATTTAAATTGTAATCGTAATATCAAAATAATGTAGGTATTATTATTTTTATTTTTATGTTTTGCCTTAACAAGAAAACTTTTTTTAAAAATGTTTTCGGACATCAATACCCTTCGTTATTATCCATTATCTCCATTACAATATTTGCAACTTTTTTTTTTCTATCTATATAAGTAAATTTTTTTCTTTTATTATTAAGTTAATTATTTTATTAAATTTATCTCATAAAAAAACCTAGCTGACCACGATGTTTTTTGTCAATAAAAATAAAATAACAAACCCTTCGTTAAAACCTACATTATTTCTTAATGTACATTTAAACAATCCACTGACCTCTCCAGGACTTTATTTTGAATTGCGACTTACTCGAAACCCTTATATAATACTAAAGAAAGAAATTGCTCCTCATTTTGGACTACTTTTACATTCGCTAGCTAAACTTTCTAATCGATTTAAAAAAGCTCACCTATATGACGATAATTTGTACTAACGGGTTTCTTAACGACTCCTTAAAAATCCAAAATCCCTTGCAAAATCCTCTATGATACTTGTACTTTCACAACAAAAATTATCCCTAAAGACTTTATTAAATCCTAAATTTCAGATCTGGTCCAAAATGTACAGATACATATCCCTCCAGCATAAAATCCATACACTCACATGCCCTCTAGTTCGTAACCATGAGCTCCAATACATTCCTTATAACATTGTGAGACGTCTGAAAAGAAGAAGATCATAAAATTGTCAATAGAGTATGACGTGCCAGAGCGCGTAGTTTTTACACAAAAATATCTGATGTGGACAACACTTGACTTCCTTGTACGCCTATTGAGCTATAAATCGGTGCCTCAAAAAATGATTATGAATTTGGTTACTAGTTTCCGAAGATTGCAGTATCTCAAAAACGACACTCGGCGTCGCGACATCCATCTATTGACACACAAACAAACAAATGGCGAGGAAAACCAGTATTTTACATTCAATTTTAACACTTAAAACAAGTAATAAAAAAGTTTAATTGGATTGGAAACCAAATTGCGTTTGTAACCTTTATTACCGAGACATGTGATTTATGTATTTAATTTAAATATAATTTTTGATGTAAGCTTGTTATGACCTTCAAGTAAAGTACCCTTTTCGGCTCACTAATTTTAACCAAAATATAGTAAATACATTCATATCGATGTAAAAGACTTATTTACCAAATTTGAGATGTTTTACATTATATTTTAATATAATTTTTGGTGAAAATCTATTATGACCTTTAAGTAAAGTACCGCTTCCGGTTTTCCAATTTAGACTAAAATCTAGTATGTTATTTAAATCAATATGTAAGTTATAAATATTAAATTTGAGAAGTTTTGCATAATATTTAATTATAATTTTTGATGGAAATCAATTATGACCTTCAAGTAAAATACTACTTCCGGTGATCAAGCAGTAACCAAAAAGGGAGGTTCACAACTAGATTTTACATCAATCCTAAATACAAAATTTCAACTTTCTACGGCTAACCGTTTTTGAGTTATGCGAAATACGAACGAACGTACGTACAGACGCCACGACAAAACTAGTCAAAATGGATTCAGGGATGGTCAAAATGGATATTTCCGTTGAAATCTGAAAACCGAAAATTTTCGCGATTACAATACTTCCTTTACTTCGTACAAGGAAGTAAAAAACAGTTTTCATCACCATGCTGTTATAGTCTATATTATATTATCTAAATATAATTGTTAAATTTAATAAATATTATTTTGAACCAAAAAAAACTGAAAAATTTGCTTCTAAGATGCTTTTTCTTAAAAAAACAAAAAACACATTTGTTAATTACATATTTTCCGTTTGGTAAAGGGGTCTTTGAAGTGTACACGTGGCCACATAACAAATAAAATCTATTTATATTTTTTTTTAAATCAAAACTCTTTCTTTTACAATATAGCAAATTGGTTTGCCTCATATTGATATTATCTCTTATTCATAATTACTTTTTCCTTTGAAAGCGGAAGGTCTGTATTAAAAATATCACTCTTTCCTGATGAAACCAGAATTTAATTTATTGAAATTATTTACCAAAGCAAATAATAATTACGACAATGATATAGATAATTGGATATTTTTTTTTTAAATTAATGAATCTCCTTTTTCATAATAATTAATAAATATTTTGACTAAAGAATAATTTTTTAGTCGAATAACTCCACAGTTTTATATGAAGCGATGTAATTAGAAGTGGGTTTTGTGATTATCTTGTTTAATCAAGTTTGATTTTTTATCAAATGCTCAAAAAACATATGTTATGCCGTTTTTTGTTATGTGTACGTTAAGTTTAGCTAGGTTCCAGTTTTTGTTTTTTTTTAATAATGAAAATAAACATATGTAAGAAAATATTTAATACTTCGGAGTTCTCATGTGTTAGTTCCTGGCCCGAAAATAGTCTGGGTTCCTTGTAAACATCACCATCCCTTCCAGATGTAACGATGGTATCCATGCATTCCTCGTCTTTTTACTCTCATCGTTTCATGAAAGGAAGGAGCGAAAGTGCTTTCTCGTCTTACATGATAGTGTCTGGAGAAAGTGGCCGCTGGTTGAATAGAAATTATCCCAGAGCTTGTTTGATAAATTTAATGAAAACCGTTAAATTATTATTGAATGAATAACATAAAGACCGAATCATTTTCACACTCGTGCCATGCGGTGGCGAATAATGGAGACTTGAAGGATCGGGGATATTGCGTCACGTTATGAAAGTTTGGTGAAAACGGGTACAGACTATGGTGATGCAAACCTCTATCGCATTTGATTAATATATCACATTATATTTTGACGCTGTTACCATTTTCGACAACTGTATAAACCATATAAAAAATAAAATAATAGATCCGTTGGCCCAATTGGTTTTAGACAATAAAAACTTCATTGAATTAGCTACTCAGTTATTGGTTATGGAAACCTCGTAGCTAACCCATTTTCACTGTTTTGTTACTTGCTTTGAAATAAATGTGGAGGCACATGCGTTTTGTAAAAATGCGACCACTACTCTTGTATTGAAAGTGCTTCGCCGCTTCAAAGCAGAAATAGCTCAATTCCGAAAATTAAATTGTGCAGAAGAGGTTTTTTTTTTGTTTTTTTGTTTTATCGTTTCATGATATTGTTTTTTTACTTTTTAGCTTAGCCCTAAACTTGACAGAACATTGTTAGGAATTTAAAAGAAAAAATATTCTTTACAAGTTTTTTTTTGTTTGTTTAATGTTTTTTTAATTAAAAATATATTTATCCCTAAAATTGGTAGAAAAATTGAAAAATAGAACTGTATTATGAGAATAAAGGTGCGGTTACACCGAATGCAGACTTGACTTGACTCAAGGTAGCGAAACCGTATCGTGTATTTAACTGGAAGCGGCGAAACCGAGTCCGGAGTGCTGGGATCTCCTGGAGGAGGGGTAGGGGGGCTGCTTTGCCATTCACATGTGGGGGGCTAAGCTTGGTTCGGAATTCCTTGAACAGATTGTAAATATTGCACCTTTGTAGACATGAATGTATTCAAGATGATTTATTTTATTTTTACTTAATATAAATTTTCTTTATCTTGGTTGATTATTTATTTTGCTTATATTTATTTGTCCATCTATTTATTTCCTTTGGCGATGTATATATTTTTGTAATTATCGTTATTTCTTTTTATGCCATTATATTTTTTTTTTTTTCCCTTTGTATGTACGTTATGAATGGATTCTTACAGCTCTAATTCCTATTGCCCTTGAGTATAGCAGGCAGTATTATTTCTCAATAAAAACTTTTATCTCGCTAAAAAAAAAATTCTTCATGCAAGAATATGAGTTAATAGCGTTTTTGGCAAAACATTGACTGCTTTTTAATGAATTGTAACTTGATAGACTTAAGGCTTTAAACTTGGCTTAAAATACTATATCTGCTGAAAATACTAAAAATAATTGTAATACTTTATCTTATAGTTTTATTCCAATTTCACACCTTTCTTAGTATTATTTATAGCTTTAAGTTGTATAATATTTTTCCTTAGCTTTCATGTCTATGCCTTTATATTGGACCTTTCCCAATACTCGATCGGTTTATTTTCGTTACGTTGTGGAGGCCAGGGACGAAAGTTAAAACCACGGCCTACGCTTCTCTCTCTCCCCTGGCAACAGTTCGAATTTAGTATTTTTATTTTTGTTTTCAAAGTAATGTCAGGGGGAAGGTAATATGTTTTAATATATATGAATTCAAAAAAGTTATGATTTATATTGTTAATAAATAAATAAATATATATATATATATATATATATATATATATATATATATATATATTTACAAATTAGTGGCATGTCTACTCTTAATGTATTAGTTCCTCAACGTTTAATAATTCTTTATTGTAGTTTCAAATTCTCAAGCTATAGTAGCTAATTGTCTGTTTTTCTATTTATAAGTACAGTTTCCTTTATAATCATCTTCATCATGTGATATATATATATATATATATATATATATATATATATATATATATATATAGACTGTTATTAACGTCTTCTGGTTTATAAATATGCATTACAATCTCCTGCTTACGAAGAATAAGTCAAAATGATTACTTTCTATCCATATTAACAAAATAAATCAAAAATTCAATCAGTAATATAAAGAAAAAAAAATCAAAACTATAATCTCAAGGAAAAAAAATAAAAGCTCAAATACATACTTATTTTTGTCATAATAATAAATATGTATTTACTACCAAATTGAAACTAAAGCCACTCCAAATAGAATTACTTAAAGAGTTTTACAGTACAAAAAATTTTTTTTTTTTTTTTAAATACACATTATTATTTTGTTTTTCTTTGCTTTTTTTTTCACTTTCTTCTACTTCTGCCTTTTTCTAACCATCAGATGCCACATCGTCTTTTCAATTAAGTAATCGTTCTTGCACAGGACTCCTATCTCGGTGCTTTGGGTTCTAGATCGGCTCTTGCCAATAAATTAACTTTAAAAAAAAGAAAGAAGCATATTTGATCCATTTAACTGCCTATTTGAAAATTTTTGTAACATTCACTTATCATTCTTATCAGGTGAGTATTAATGCCAGCTTTTTGTAGGACTTAACGTAACACGCTTCGACGAGCGCTGTCGCAAGCTTTTACCAAGTCTTCATGTTTAATATTTTAAGTTTTAAGTCCTGAACCTGAGTCGCTCCGGTTATGACATGGAGGGCTTGTATTTTATATTACCATGTTCTGCTTTTTAACTAGGAACAAAGTCTCTTAACCTTCGATCAAAACAGATCTTTTAATGGCTCTGGGCATCCTAAGCTGAAGGTTTCTTGATATTGTTCGGGATTTAAGTAATCGCGAGGATTAATTATTATTAATGTTAATAATTAATAAATAGCATGGATCAAAACTGATGATATATTACAAAAAAAAATATATTTCTAATAATTAGAATATGGTTTGTTATATATAAATAGTTAGTTTATTTATATACATACACATTTGAACTGAATTTTATTACTATTTTTTTTTTTTTTAGGCATTGGTGTAATGATTCTAAAACACTTTATATTTTTCCTCTTTGTTTATAAATGGCCGAGATATGGGCGTATGAAACATTTAATCCCGTTAGTGTAACATGATACATATTGACTTCATAGCATTCTGCATTTTAATTATTATGATTTCGGTTTTGCAATATTTTTTTTTTCAATTTTTAATATTTGAAATATTTAAAAAAAAAAATTAAAAACCAGTAAAATTATTCAATACAGTTTCTTCATTAAAAAGCATTTTAGTGAATGGGAGGAGAATGTTTACATTAGAACTTCAAGGAGTTAGAAGAGTTTATTCTTATTCAGGTAGGGACCTCCTCAGAAGTTGCGTAGCTAGGATTTCGTTTCAGGGGAATCCATCCAAGGGTCTTTAAAGAAACCACTCCAACAGAGGATGTATGGTGGCCCTCTCCCTAAATAATATTTTCTATGCCTAGGATATTATTTTTAAAATAATATCAAATAGGTTTATACAATTTTTGTCTGCAGATAAGAATAAGTAAAAGTATTTTGTAATTTCGGAGGGGGCCCGGATTCCCTGAAGCCTCCCCTCCCCCTCTGGCTACGCCACTGCTCATCAGAATCTTTTTAGGATATTAATTTATATTCCTCTGCTAGATTTTCCTCTGGATGAGTTCGAAAGAACGACGTTAGTATCTCGCATTTCCCCTAGTTCACATAAATTGATTTAGTTCCTTTCTCTTCATATTCTCTGGAATATGTATCTACCGGTTTCGCTCCAATTTTCCTACACAATGTTTAACATTGTCTTATGTCGTAAGGTCCTTCAGCAATACCTTTACCGTATATCGTATCCGTTGTAGAATAAAGGTACTACTAAAAAATTGAAATAGTTGGGAAATAATATTTAATGTTTTAGCTCTATACCTTTGAATTGCTCCTCATTAAAACACACTGAACATTCGTAATACCCTAAGAACGGACATTACGAATGTTCAGTGTGTTTCAATGTGGAGGTATTCAAACGTGTAGAGCAAAAGCTTTCAGTTTTTGAGTTGTACCTTTATTATATGCTTGATACATGTGACGGGCGTAATATGTTTAGGATTAAGTTGTGACGTATTATTTATGTGTACTGGACAATTTGGGCGGACCTGTACGTTGTCTAAACGGCACTTCAACGTCGGTTTTATCGTTTTTCTGGGGATCCAAAGAATAGGTTTCACGTTCAGCCTGGTTTGGAATTCTTTTCTTTCTTTACCTTCAATACTTTCCAGGTAGGTACCTACTCTGCAGTGTTACCTTCTATTCTATTGTTTCCATAATCTTTAACAGTTTTTATGATTTCTTTTAAAAAAAGGGAAATTTTATAGTTGAACAAGCTTAAATTTTCTGTTCTAAGAAATTCAGTAGATTTATTTTATTCATATTTATTTTTTTTATTTAGTAGTATTATGTTCTATTTCAGCAAGAACTATGGTAATAGTGATCAAAGAGTTCATTCACACCATATTCACAGAAATTTGAAAAAAATAAATAAAATAATAGCAAAATAAAAAATAAACTGAATAAAATAAATAAGCTTATATAAAATAAAATAAACATAACATCTTAAATAGAGGCATACTTCTATACACTTTAAGCTTGAAGAGCAATCCGGCGTGCCATACCCGGTCAAAAGCTTGTGCTATGCCCAGAAATGCATCCGAACCATGCTGTTTGAATTCTAGGGATGAGAAAATATGATCAACCTGAATACAAATTGAAAACATGTAATCGTCTCTCTGGCTAATAGCCTAGCTGGAAACGCAATTATCCTAAAACAATATTCAGCTTACGGAATATAAAGCTTAATACGCAATTGAATGAACTTTTTATCTCTGTAAAACAAGAGGCAGCTTGATGTTTGTGCCCGATTTGGATTTGGCCTTCTTTCCGAATAACAAAAAATGAGGAATAAATTATCTTTATTCAGTTTTATTAAATGACCATTCACAAATTTATTCATTAATCTTTATTTTTTAAATTCTCTAAGGTAGCTGAACTTTTTTGGAGTTATGTATGTATTCAGTCTATTTGGCCAGTCTTTTTTAGGATGTTGAAGTGCGACGTGCTATCTCTGGTCTGAATTGGTGAAATGTTGATTAGATATTTATTCAACGTCTTTATTCCAGAAGTTATCCTTTACTATAGAGTTTCATTGGTGAAACACGAGACGGCGGTACCCTGCGGAACTCTAGAAGCGGAAGTGACGTAGACGACAGATACCGCTATATAATGATGACAAAAAAGTTTCTGAGCTCTTACACATAACTACAGACATATTTCCAGGAAGCTAGTGAGAATTAATACAAGAACTGGAATGTAAAGCATAGAACTGATAGTATATCAGCGTAGTATAAAAGTGATGATATATCATTATTGTGGACTCCAGAACTGCTCACTGGAACCTGATTTCATACCGCTTCTTAAGGACCTCATAAAAATAAACAAAAATAAGTATATCATTGTGTTAGTAAGGAACCAAAAAAATATGTTCAGAGTCTTCAGTAGGTAGTGTAAAGAAGGGACCGCATAAACATTTCTCATATTCACAGTTGAAAATTTATTGAAAATTAGTAATGCATACACAGAATTGGACGAAAATTATACGGTTGACGATTGAAGTCTATATTTTTAGTAATAAAATCAAGAATACCGACTATTAGTAAAATTATTCATTAGTCGCGACTACTATAAAACGACAAATTTGAAAATGATCATTTTTTTGTCATTTGAAATTAAGAATTTATTAAAAATTAAGTCGTCATAAACGATTAAAAATTTAGAATAAAACTTATATTTTGATGCGTTGATGTATCTAATTGATTTCAGGGTTTCATTTCTCAATGATTTATTTATTTCTCTGTTCATCTGTAAATTTAAAGTTGCTAATTGTACATCATTATTTCATTAATAAAAATCCTTCTTCACAACCTTTATCCCGAAATTATTATATTTTAAGCTTAAGTCAAAGCGTTTATTAAGAAGGACAAATCAGAATTTGTCACCGCTTTTCTTTAATTAAAGGAAAATATTGCATTTATTTTTGCAAGAAATTTACTTATCAGAAATAAGTAACATTAAACTGAAGCAACCGGTTTTTGTTCGATTAGGTATTAATTCATTTTTCATCTGAATAATTTTTCATCCGATTGAAACTTTAGTTTAAAATCAATGATTAAAATTTGTTTTCGGATTTTTTAGTGTTTTTTTTTTTTTAATCGGGTATAATTTTATTCATTTTGAATGAAATTTTATTCATGATTAAATACTCCGACTTCAAATTTAGTCCTTTTTTTTTTTTTAAGAAAGGTTTGGGACTTAGTTCTTCCTATAGCTGTTAGGTTTTTTAAAAATTGTATCAATTTTCGTATTCCACAAAACTGTATTTAGTTTTTTTTTATCGTTTTGGAAATTTCATTCTATCATATATTTAACTGGCAGTTTTTACAAACAGATAAACAGTCCATCATGGATCGATTACAAATAACTATAATATAAATTAAAATAATGTAATTATTTTTTGGAATAAAGATGTAGTCATAGAGTAGGGATAGAAATCATAAATAGAAAGAGATTATACATGCAGTAATTAAGCATGTATAATTTTCCGTACATTGTTTGGATATGGTGATATTTTATTTAATTGCGTGTTACTACCTTTTTGCATATTTTCTAATGTAAAATTGAACAAGAAGTTTTGAAGGAAACGAAAGTCAATTGTCGGGCAGCGGCAGATTCACTGTTGTACAACTTCCTTTGATTTCAAGGATTCACTGAATTTTTAAATATGTGTTTAAAAAATAAATTGTCGGGCATCCGCCTGGAAATAATTATTAGAGAAATGTTTATTAATAATATTGATAATTTGGGATCCAAGAGGCTACGGACGGATGGACCGGAGTAGAGGAAACGCGGTGTTGCCAGGTGGGCAGGTGACTAGCGGGTTAAATCCTTTTACCACACCACCAGCCAGCCATGTGGCTACCGCAACTCGGCAGTCCATGTCATTTCTGTCTCTCTCTTCTTTGTTGCATACAACATTGTACATTCAAAGTTTTTACTTTCACATACATATATACGAAATATTTTGTAAGTGAAAGTATTCCGTTCGTGAAAAAATTCGCATCCAGAAATACACGTTTTAAGGACCCCTGAGTCCAAATAACAAAGCCTCGCAAAATGTTCTGTGCGTTTGTGAACAGCCTACCTAAGGAACAAAAGTTGTACGATTACGTATTTAAGGTAATTGTATGCCTGGGATGTTGCAACAGCTTTTTAGCTAAAATCGACTTACCGGAAATGCCATTTTATATAATCGATTTTACACATTTTTACACTTTGCTCATAAACGGCTGTAATGATTCTGATCAACCCTCAAATACTCGCCTACGCGGCAAAAGGACCGCGCTTTTTCCAATGCGGCAGGAACTCTTTATTTCTAACGGGAGTGCTCAACGTTCCCTCTGTATTTTCAAGTCAAGGAATAAGGCACACGACGGCGCCATCATCGATTTTTTTTAATCATCTGATCATTGATTTTTCAATGAATATAATTACATACTATTTATTTATATTCACGGTTTTCGGAAGGAAAGGTAACGCTGAATTGAATTGACACAACCACGTTTTTTTAGCTTTTATACTTTACGAGATAGAAATCTCGGAATAGAAAAAAAAAACGTTGCGCGGCATAAAGGGAGTATCAGTGTGACTCCGTAAGGCGCGAGTATTTGAGGGTTAAACTCGTTACATCAATGTAGGGTTATGTAGTCTTTAATATCAGCTAGGTCTTATCCTCAATAGTCTTACCGGGCTTAAATTCCGAATTTTTAAAATTGCTCCTCTAAAGTACCTTTAGTTTTGTTTATTTGAAATAATTAACCGCCTCTCAATGTTAGTAGTAATAGAAAATGGATATATATAAACTATGAAAGAATTTGATGATTAACTAAAGGGGAATAATTAGCGATAATTTATTCCCAGATTGAAAATAAATTATCGGAAATAAGGGTATAAAGAGTGCTCAAGACTCGATTGTCACCCACCATGAAATCCACGGTTTTTGGAATTTAGAATTGAAACTTGGTGGGGGACAGCTGTGTCGCTTCAAGTTTCTTTTGGGCTCATATTCAACCCCCCTCACTTTCTCCGGTACCTCCACAGCTTACATAACTCTGGAATTTTCAATGAAATGACGGATTCTTGAAGGAAATCAAAATTCTATAGCGAAGTTATATTGGTGAAAATGTCGATCCGACGTTTCGGTAAGGCGCTAATCACAAAAAAAACGCAACAAATCAAATTTTTTCTAACAAATTTTCCTTTTTCTCCAAAAGGCCTTTTATCAAAATTTCCTCCATGATAAACGCTGTAGATGATGAAGTTAGCTTTAGCTTTGAAATTACCTCATGTACAAAGCCCTACGTTATGTATTAACTAAGATAATCCTCTTTTGCTGAAAAGGTCGGGGTAGAATTCTCATGTGTGGTGTGTGTTTGATTACCGTTTCTATCACCCAAGATGGCCTGTCATTGCCGCTCGTTGTATCAACCTAAGATAAGCGCGACGATTTTATCATGGATTAACAATAGACAATCAATGTGTTTTGTGGATTCCATTGATTTGCGGTGCGAATTACGCTGATTTTTTTTTTTTTTAATGTAATGTAAGATACTGCCATCAAACAACACACTTGAGAACTCTACACCGATCTTTTCAGCAAAATGACAGTTTGGAATTATGTACAAACAATTTTATCGCAGTTAATACTTTACGTAGAGCTCTTTACATAAGTTACTTTCATAGCTAGTTTAATTAGCTACAACATTTATTGTGGTATTTTGTGATTTCTGTCTTTCCGAAGCATCGGATCGATATTTTGACCGATATAACATCGCTCTATAATTTGATTTCCTATACAGATTTGTCATAAAATATACCCTATTTATTCCATTGAAAATTCCAGAGTTACGTACGCTGGAGAGGTACCGGAGGAAGTTAGGGATTAAATATCAGCTCATAGCGACACAGCTGTGCCCCACCAAGTTTCAACCCTAAATTCCAAAAAATGAATGTTTTAAGGGGAGTATCAATCGAGTCTTAGACACCCTGTAGATATAATGTACCGTTGGAAAGTTAAGGATTTCAGAACAAATAATATCTAACATTCAAAGTCTTAGAAGGTAATGGACAGTGCTAAAAAATACATAAACTTTAGCGGTTGTTGTAGTTAGTTATTTCGATTTTTATATTATTTAATGGATACTAAATAGGATTTCCGTGGAAACTAATCGGAAATAGATAAAATTTCACAGATTTTTATGTTTGTTTTTAGCTTTATTTAGAAAATTTCAACTCATTTTAGGTTCCTTACCCATATTTTTTTTTCTTCAAATCAATAATGTATGCTTGAACAAGAGTAATATGACAAGAAAATTTATTCCAACTTACATAGACACGCCAATGACGCCTTTTATTCATACTTTCTGTCTCATTCTATTAAGACACTTCGGAGTATTATGAGGATTCGATCGGAATGCATTACGAAAAGGTGGATTTGATATCGTTCAATGACGATATAATTGATGACTGAAATAATTGGGATGAATCCAATGTCTGTGACAGCTTAAGATAACAGCAATAATAATAGTATAGCTTAGCCTACCTCAACCGAACCATTGGCAAACAACATAAGGAAGAGCCTTTTAGTGCGCATGCGCTTGTTTGGAGGGTAGGAGAAGTATTGCCTCCTTCTGTGTAGTCTCTTAGCATCACATTTTAAACCTGTTGAGGGGAAATATTATGAACTAAATAGTAATAATCGAGTTCTGTCATTTTAGTTACTGTGATTGATGTCTGAAAATAACCTCCCACCTCAGTCTTGTTGTTTGTATTGCGATTTAATCCGATATTTTAAAAAAATTGTGTTTTTTTTTTTTAACTATTTCTAGTGGCAGTTTTGTAGTTTATTGTTTGTATTGATATTTATTCTTCTATTTTTTAAGTTTTATCGTCACCCTCCACCTACGTAATCACTGCTTTTCTTTACTGAGGACTGAGGTAGCGTAGCAACGGTTCTTTTTAGTGAATCTCGAACATCTCCCTCCTTTCACTCTTTTATACTGACTAGGGAATGAGAGTGCACGATGTGTCCGTCGCCGATTTTGATCAAAATTTTTTGGGTGATTCTATATTGAAAAAAAAATCGACCCATACCCTACCGTGTTATCCAATGGTCCATAGGAGCTGAGAAAAAAAAAATAAAACATGCTGATAGTGCTTTATTTTATATCTCGAGTTTGAAAAAATGCTATCGGCATGTTTTTTCCAGTTAAACATCTGTTTTTTTAAAGTGCATAAAGGAAAAATATATACATTAAACAATAATTGACGTTTGGTCAAATAAATTCAAAAAAGTGTTTAAAATGTCAAGTAAACTAGGCTTATAGATTTTTTTCACACCAAAAATGATGGCAGATTTGGATTCAGCACATTAAAAAACCTTTTGTTCTTCCAAAAGGTCAACAAATTTTTTAATGTTGTTTCTAAACACGTAACACGTAGAAAACCACGGTTAAAGCAAATTGCGGAGTTTAATGATCTTTACCGATACCCTAAATTTGGTTTGAATCGTTTGAAGGGTTCCTGATTTATGACCGATTATTTGAATCTTTTATTAAAAAATATTTGAAGGGTAGATAGATGACCCTTGGCAAAAGTTTTAGATCAAAAATTTTTATTTTTAGATTTGCTCGAAAATTTGAATATAGGGAATTTTCAAATTATAACTTTTTCTGATTATTTTCGAGGTCTCTAAAATCATCAGCACATCAATCGTTTAGAAAGACACGTCAACTAGATGTTTCAGAAACCTCCCTTTTCTTTCAGTATGGTCTTGGAGTGATGTAATGTATATATTTGAAGTGTCTTTTTATACTACTGATGTGAGATGTGCTTCATTATGCCTGTATATTTGTGGTCTTACGGTGGAATTATACGATCAATTTTCTCATCGGTATTGAACGACGCACATTGGAGAATTTGAGCCTTGAGAAGTTAGTCAAAAACTCCATTAACAAACTGTAATCGAATAAATTTCCCCTACTCTTGTCACTTCTTGTAAAGTCAGTCGGAACATCGACATTGTCAGAATTTCAAATCTCATAGTTGTAAGTGGCTCGATCCGTGATAGTTGTTTCCCATACTAAATGGTGTTTTTATTTATGTACTTTATTTTAAAATTATCATTTTATTGATTTACTGTTTCCATTGCTTAGTTAAGAACCATGCTTATGAAGAATATTTGGATAATTCTTTTTGTATACTTAATGTTATCGGATAAAGGTGTTTTTGTTTGTGTGTCGGGTCTTGTCGCCTTATGTGTTGATTATAAAAATAAACTTTAGGCCAATATTAACTATACTATACAAAAGAATCTTCAGTCCGCTTCCACCATTTTGTTTTTTTATTACTTATTACTTATAATGAGTAAAAATATATAGTTATTTAAACGTAGTAATTTTTTTTGGCATTTTCTCCTGGATTTTCTCCCTGATTCGGCTTTTGTCCGGTTTTAAGGTTCAAATAATTCTATGTGCAGCTCTATGAAAATAAAAAAAGCTCTAAATAATTTGGCCCGATTTTAAGGCTAAAACTATATCCGTCGTTCAAAAAGGAAGGTATTGATTCGATTTTGATAAAGGTTTGGTTTTATTACAAAAAAAAAATGTATTGATCCATTTTATACATAAGCTTAAATCAAAAGATTTTTTTTTTTTTAGAAATCCTTTCTTCAAAATTTAAATTAATTTTACAATTTTATTTTTTCTCAATGAATATTTATTTTTTTAATTACCTAAGGAACTAAGTTGTGTTATTTGTGTTTCAGGTACGTTATCGTTGGATCTAAGTTTTGTAATACTTATCTGTGCTAAAGTAAGTATGTTTTGAAAATTCTATTATTGTTGATTGGGGATTCGATTAAACTGGTGGTAGTAGCCTTTTAATTAAGGTTTAATTTTTTTTTTTCGCAACGTCTGTTCACAAAATTACCAATCCTAAAATTACTTATTTTTTAAGAAAAAAAAAGTTAATTATTTTGTTGGTTAAAATATTTTTTAAAGTGATTTGTTTGATATAATTTAAATTGCTAATATAAAGCATTAAAATTTTATTTTAGCATTTGCTTAAAACGCCCAAAGAGATAAAAAAAAAATGAATGCAGATGGAGTGCCTTGTTTAGCATGGTTGCATTATATGCTAATGCTAAGTGAAAGTATTCTTAGGGAAAGTTTTCCTCCATTATATTTCATTATTGTAATTCGCTGTATATTTTAATTAGTAGGTCTATGTGAAAATATTAGCGAACTTCTAAAAGTTAATGAGGCCTGTTACATCGAAATTAGTAGAGATGAACAGGGGTTAGGCAATGGTTCTTAAGAACACACTTCCCTTTTCGTTTTTACCCTTTAGAATTGCACTGTTATAAAATTTCTTCAAAAACAAAATATTTTAAAAATATATTTATTATTATTAATTATATTTATTATTAGTATAGGGTTCGAACCCCATGCTTGGTCTAAAGATTATGGTTTATACACCGTGGTTCAGTGGGGCTGTTTGATTTCTTGGGCAGCGATATATTTAAAATATAAGTGTAAAATAGAAAATTAAAGTAAATGTATTCAACTAAGGAATTCATATACCTAAATGATGCCTAATCAATTATTATAGAAAATTTTCAAGTTAATTTTTATTTGATTATATACATTGTTTTTTTTAAATTTGTTTATCAAAAGAATTCATAGCTTTACAGATTTTATTAATGTTTATAAAAATTTAATTTATATTATATATATCGTTCCTTTGGAAGAAGAGTGGCACGATACAAATATTTTTGTATTTGCTTTTTTATTTTTCTTGGAAAGCTTCCAGTGATGAATATTTCTTTGAGAATAAATGCAGGATTTTTAGTTTCAATTTTTACATCAATAAAAAATTATTGGCAGTTTAGCTATTGTAAGTTTACCAGTCAAACATAATCCTTCAAACTTTTATTATAGAGTAACTTTATAAAGACTCTCTTGACAAAGATACCAAAAGGTACCAATTTTACTTCTGTATGAATAGGTAATTGAAAACGTCATTATTTGTGTTAACAATTATATTTTGTCGATTAATACATTCAATAAAATATTTTGAATTATTTTTATTTCCAAATTCATTTTATTAAAATTTGTTGTTCATATATGTGTCTCTATTATCCTTAAGCTCTAAAGGAGCTTGTACTGTTTTTTGATGAAAAACTGTCACAATTTGATTCATGATTTATTATTAAATGATCAAAAAATGAAGATTAACCTTTTTTTGTAATAAAAAAGTTAAATAGTATTGACTTAGAAAAGTTTATATTAATTTTCTGCTTCCCATGGAGTATGCACATTTTGAAAATAATCTCCTCTTGCACAGGCTAACTATGCAAGAAGGGAAACAAAATAAATATAAATAAATATATATTTATTATGTTATATGTATTATGTGTTGTCGTACGATATATCTTTCTGTGATCCCCCTCTGTAAGTTTTTATTTTCGTTACGTCAGACAGTGCTGTCAATGCAAAATCATTAAACTATTTAGTTTAATTATTATTTATATAAAAATTCCCTATTTCGTTGAAAATCACTTCCTAAATAGTTTAATGATTTTGCATTGACAGCACTGTCTGACGGATCACAGAAAGATATATCGTACGACAACTCAGATTAAATTTATTTCTATATATTTATATATATATATATATATATATATATATATATATATATATATATATATATATGTATATATATATCATGGCCTTGCATTTTCTAAAATACAAATGATAACTGACTAGCTTTTGAATCATATTGTATAATTTTTAGAGTTAAAAGATTCATATATAATAAGATCATAAAATATTTAAAAAATTTTGATTTATTAATGTTATTGGAAGATGAATTATTATCTCTTAAGTAACGATAATAATAAGTAATATAATAATAAGTAATATTAATAATAAATATTATTGAGTGAGTTATTATTGTATGTAAATATTAAATTGTATATACCAATTACAAAGGTCTATTGAAGAAATAATAAAAGATTGACCTTGACTTGAGTCGAATCTGTTGAATAGAATTTCATTTTTTGGCGATATCGTCCAAACAAAAAATAATTTAAACAATCTTTTCTTCAAAAGTAATCATCATCACTAAACAATGTAAAATTAACTTGAAAAACTATTTTCGTAATTGAATAAAAATAAGTTACGCCACTCATAGTTCAAGTGACCACTATTACCATGATGACCAATTACACGATTTTCTTACAATCTAATACCAAGTGTTACTTTCTCAGCCCAATATCTCAGAAAATGTTGGTCCTACGTATACACTGCACTTCACTAATTTTGTAGCTAATTTTTTCAGCTTCAATTTTTACTTCATGTTTTTTTTTTTTTTTCGTTACGAGCATTAGTTTTCGAGGTATAAGCAAAAAATGTCTTTTTAGAGGCCCACCTCTACTTCAGCTCGAACCACTCACACCAGGATTTCTTTCTTATTCCTTCATCCTTAGGTAACAAGGAAAAACTATACCAATTTTCAAAACTCCGGGATTTTTTTTTAATCTCAATTAGCACTATTTTATCTAATTTGACTGGGCTACAGTAAACGAACGTTTAGTGTAATTGGTGTTCGGGGTACGATGTACACTAAATAATTGATAACAATTCAAAGCGGTGCTTTTATTTTCCACAATAATTGGTACATAAGAAGCGTACTATAGCAGAATAAAATAATAGCGGACGATAATACACACACATGAGAGAGCTCTCAACAGAACAACTTTTTCAGGGAGGTAATTAATAGGCTTGCCAATGAACACGCAAGAAAATTTGACTATTGAAATTTGCAATAAGAAAATTAGTTAATTGAAAATGTTTAGCGGAAAAACGAAAAAATGAAATAATTAATTTTATATACATTGGCAAACCCATTTTACAACCATAACCTCCCTGGCACTGATATCACTATCACTGCCCAGTCGCCACATCACTCCCCCCAATGACATCGGCACAGAACCGCACCTTAGGCTTCACCTCTCTACCAGAGCGAGTGCGGTAACCACGTTGCAACGTAGGAGGATCTGCGTCGAGGTCATTCGGATGGTCGCCTGAAGGTCCTGCGGCAGGTGTAGGAGTGGGTCGATCTCTGGTGGCGGTGCTTTCTCCGTTGTCGTCCAGGAGATGGGCCGGCTTCAGTCGATCCATGGATATGACCTTCCGACCGGAAGGCAGCTGGACAGTGAAGGTCTTCTCTTCCCTCGAGATGACTTTAAAAGGGCCAGAGTAGGGAGGAGTCAGTGACTTACGGACGTGGTCATCCCTCAGAAACACATGACTGCAGTGCCCTAAGTCTCGGTGGACGAACGTCTTGGCTGTGCTGCTGCGGTGAGGAGCTGGGCGAAGGTCCTTCATGGCCTGGCGAAGAGACTTCAACGTCGACTCGGTGTCTTCAGGACGTCTGGAAGGCTCGAAGAACTCGCCAGGGAGACGTAGAGGCTGCCCGAAGGTCATTTCAGCAGCGCTGGCCCCGATTTCCTCTCTAACGGCCGACCTGAGACCCAAGAGAACTGTTGGCAGCACAGTCGTCCAGCCATCATTGTTGAGTGCTGCCATGAGGGATGCCTTAAGGGACCTATGCCACCGCTCGATGCACCCATTGGACTGCGGATGGTACGCCGTCGTGCGACAACGCTGGATACCAAGGACACTAGTGAGACTAGTGAAAAGGTCTGACTCGAACTGGCGTCCCTGGTCGGTGGTAATCCTTGCAGGCGTACCATATCGAGAGATCCACGTGCCCAATATTGCTTCGACTACCGCAACACTGGTGATTTCCTCCAATGGGCACGCTTCGGGCCAACGGGTACATCTGTCGATCATCGTGAGGCAGTATCGCTGTCCATTAGAGGGCAGCAAAGGTCCGATAATATCCACATGGATGTGCTCGAACCGCCCAATCGGCTCGAAATTACCCGGAGGGGTGACCGTATGCCGAACCACTTTGGAGCGCTGGCAGGGTATGCAACAGCGAGCCCACCTTGAGATGTCGGCATTCATGCTCGGCCAAAAAAATCTCTGGGCAACTAAGCGTCTGGAGGTTCGTATGCCGGGGTGACTGAGCCCATGCAGCCGCTTGAAGATGTTCTGACGCATGGATTCAGGAACGTAAGGTCGCGCATGAGAAGTGGAGGTCTCGCAGAGGACCGCTGTTGAGCTTCCAGGAGGTGTCATCCAGCGAAGTTGGAGACGAGGATTCTTCTGCATTTCCTGGATCGACGAATCATTCGCTTGCTCCTCAGCTAGACGAGCAAAGTCTTCCGTGCAGTCAATATCCTCCACTCTCGACAGCGCGTCGGCGACCGTGTTGTCATTCCCGGCTACATGGCGGATATCGGTTGTGAACTGGCTAATGAAGTTAACCAACCGAATCCGCAAGGGCGTCGCTGTGTCCGGCTTCTGCGAAAATGCAAACTCCAGAGCTTTGTGGTCTGTCCAGATGACGAATTGTCTCCCCTCCAGTTGGCCTCGAAAGTGCTTGATGGCCCGATGGATCGCCAGCAGCTCCCGATCGTATGTGGAGTATTTCTGCTGGGCTGGAGCGAGGGACTTAGAGAAGAATCCTAGAGGCCGCCAGGCGTCGCCCTCCTTCTGCTGCAAGACAGCACCCATTGCAGTGTTGGACGCATCACAGACCAGCACGAGATCTGCATCGTGCTTGGGGTGTCCAATCACCACCGCTGCTTTAATGGCGGCCTTGCAGCGCTCGAACGCCTGGTTTGAATCTTCACTCCAAGTAATTGGCGACCTATCATTCTTCTTCGCTCCAGCCAAGTACTTGTTAAGCGGACCTTGCAGCTCTGCCGCTCTGGGTATGCAACGTCGGTAGAAGTTAAACATACCCAGAAAGCGTCGGAGATCCTTGACAGTGCCAGGTCGTGGGTAGGTGGAGATGGCCTCGACTTTAGCAGGCAGTGCGGTGACGCCCTCCGAATTCACGTGGTATCCGAGAAACTCGACGTCCGGACGCCCGAAGACACATTTGGCCAAGTTTATGGTCAGCCCTTGGTCATCCAGCCGTCGCAGTACTTCTTCCAGATGTGCTCGGTGTTCCTCTTCGTCTCTGGAGCATATGACGATGTCGTCCAGGTACCACCACGCAAACTCCAGACCTTGAAGAACCCTATCGAGAAAACGCTGAAAGGTCTGAGAGGCGTTCCTGAGACCAAAACACATCCGGAGAAATTCGAATAGACCAAAGGGAGTTATGACTGCTGTCTTCGGTATGTCCTCCTCTGCCACCGGAATTTGATAATATGCACGATTGAGGTCCAGCTTGCTGAAGATCTTCTTACCGTGCATATTGATGTTAAAATCCGCCAAGTTCGGAACTGCATACCTGTCGGGAATTGTCTTGGCGTTTAGCTGACGATAATCTCCGCAAGGTCTGATTCCACCGTCCTTCTTCTGCACGATGTGGAGAGGGCTAGCCCAAGGGCTGTTTGAAGGCCTGCAAATCCCTTCCTCCATCATCTGGGCAAATTCCCTCTTGGCGGCGATGTACCTTTCCGGTGGAAGGCGCCGAGCTCTCGCTGCGACTGGAGCTCCCCGTGTCTCTATGTAGTGCCGCACGTCGTGCTTGGGCTGCTTCGTGAACGTGGTCGGGTTCGTGACGCTGGGGTACTTGCGCAGGATCTCTGTGTACCATTCTCCTGCTGGGACGGAGTACACAGTGGGAACTGGTACTGTCGCCAGCCTGCCGCGCGTCGTTAGCCCAGTGATGCCATCTACCAACTGGCAACCGGCGAGGTCTACTAATATGTTATGGCGATATAGCAGATCCGCGCCGATAATGGGGTAGCTCACCTTTGCCACGACGAAACGCCAGGGAAGGCTCCTCCGCAGCCCCAAGTCCACGTTCAGCAGTGTGCTACCGTAGGTCGGAATAGGGGTGCCGTTCGCTGCATACAGCGTGAACTCCTCGCTCATTCTTCTCGTCGGCGTCTTCACCGGGAACACAGATAGGGTGGCTCCTGTATCCACCAAGTATCTGTGCCCGGACTTCTTGTCCGTGACGAAGAGTCGGCGGTTAATTACCTGAGCGACAGAGTCCGCCTTGTCCGTCGCTGCGACTAGTTTCCCGATGGCTTCGGGACGAGTGAGGGCCTCCAATCACACGGCTGGCGGCAGTTTGTCGCTTTACTCCCAAACCTGTTGTGGTAATAACACAGGCGGCGACCCTTACTTCTGCTACGGCTTCGTGGCCGGTTCCTCCCCTCATACCTTCCTCGGGTTTCTAGAGCTGCAACGCGATCGGTCAATCTCTCCAGGGCCGCTAGAAGCCTGTCTTCTCTGTCGTTGGAGGTGGAGGGCCGCATGGCAGCTACTTCGCCGGTTCGGTACCCCTGGATCTCGGCGATGCGGTCAGCAATGGTGCTGAGTTTGACCATGTCGGCCGGCTCCGCAGCTGCTAGCGCTGCCTGCATCCCATCTGGCAGTCCCCGTAGCCAGATTGACTTTAATAGGTCGCTAGGCAGTGTGGTTCCTCCCAAAGACTGCAGTTCCCTCAAAAAGTGCGATGGGCGGCGGTCCCCGAGACGTTGGTCTTCGAGGAGTTTCTTGATTCGAGTATGTTCGGAATCACCGAAACTCCCCATCAGCCTAGCCTTGAGTAATTCGTAGGGGTTCTCCAATGGAGGTTGCCTGATGAGGTCTATGACATCTCTGAGCGGCTCTCTGTCCAATTGCGTGGCCACGTATCTAAATCTAGTAAGCGAATTAGTGACCCGGTACAGGTCGAAAACCATTTCGCACTGTAAGAAAAACATCTCCGGGTCACTCTTACGAAATGTGGGCATTCGGGCCGCAACTGTGGCCGCCGAAGCAGCTTCGATCACCTGGGGAGCAAACCCCGTCTCTTTGCCCTCATCGGCTCCATCGAGTGTCAATAAATCGAATTTATTGCTAAGGGGCATCTTCACTTATAGTCCTTAGCGTACAAAAAAAAAATTATAACAATTGTACTCACCGATCACGTCGGGGTCACCACTTTAGTGTAATTGGTGTTCGGGGTACGATGTACACTAAATAATTGATAACAATTCAAAGCGGTGCTTTTATTTTCCACAATAATTGGTACATAAGAAGCGTACTATAGCAGAATAAAATAATAGCGGACGATAATACACACACATGAGAGAGCTCTCAACAGAACAACTTTTTCAGGGAGGTAATTAATAGGCTTGCCAATGAACACGCAAGAAAATTTGACTATTGAAATTTGCAATAAGAAAATTAGTTAATTGAAAATGTTTAGCGGAAAAACGAAAAAATGAAATAATTAATTTTATATACATTGGCAAACCCATTTTACAACCATAACCTCCCTGGCACTGATATCACTATCACTGCCCAGTCGCCACAAACGCATGAGAATTTCATAACATGGCAGCAATTCTAAGACGTTTTATTTTGAGCCGATTCAGGCGTAGTCTTCTAAAATATTTTGAAGCAGGGTACACGCGGGGAAAGGATTGAGGAAGCTAAAAGCCAGGACAAGTTCGCAGTTGCTTAAATTTAGCCCTAGAGTACATTGTATATCTTTGTGGCCTAGCGAAGTGCCCTCACCTCTACCGAAATATGTTTGACACTTGGCACCAACGGCATCTACAACTGGCGTCTTATTTCAACCAATGCAGAAAAGGAAAACAAAAATTGTATAGTTTTTTTTTTTTTATCGTAAGAATTTAATGCTACAGATAATATTCTATTTTATATTTGTTTAACTAAAAACTCTTCCAATTACCCAAACGACAGATTATTTTTTTTATCCCGATGAGGTGTTCCTTAAATGAGTTTTCGAAATGATACTAAACGTAATATGGAGTAGACCGTAAGTTCTACACTTGTAAAATGCATTACAATAATTAAATGTGTAAACATATCTACACATAT
Organism: Rhaphigaster nebulosa; assembly: GCA_948150685.1. NCBI lineage: Eukaryota > Metazoa > Arthropoda > Insecta > Hemiptera > Pentatomidae > Rhaphigaster > Rhaphigaster nebulosa. Next base: position 158,601,651 of record OX411307.1, read on the forward strand.
TATGCCGTTTCGCATGGACCAATATATATATATATACATATATACCTTAAGCTTGTGTAACTTTAAGGCTGACGAGGTAACTTTAGGATTATATATATATATATATATATATATATATATATATATATATATATATATATACACACACACACACATATATATACATATATATTTATTTATTTATGTTTTTGTTTCCCTTCTTGCATAGTTAGTCTGTGCAAGAGGAGATATATATATATATATATGTGTGTGTGTGTGTGTGTGTGTGTGTGTGTGTGTGTGTGTGTGTGTGTGTGTGTGTGTGTGTGTGTGTGTGTGTGCTTAAAAGATTGAAAAAAAACAACAGGTTGCCTAATTCGTGTTCAAATTTTGTGAGAACGTAAATGATAATTCATTGCCGATTCGTCATGATTTTATTCTTTGGCAATGCTACATGTGTTTGATGAAAAAATGGCTAAAGGTGGCAGGCATACTGTGGTTCTTTTGTTCGAATCTCAATCTCGATGAAAAAATCCTGGACTTTCCATTAGTTAAATTTTATCACCTGTCCCCAATTTGTTTCATTTAATTGTTTTTTTGCCTCAAACAGTAACATTTATTTATTTATATCTCTCAGTCATAAATTTGGATTAAGTGAAAATTGTATCGGTATAATAAGTTTTTTTTTTTTTGTTCACATGCTTCTTTCAAATTTTATATATGAATTCCAGATTCTTCGAGGAAAAAAAAGTCAGCAATAATTTAAAGTTTCGCTTAAAGCTCCTGCCTGGGTGCGTACACTGAATCCTGCTGGAGAACCCGCCGAGAATTAAAGTTGTAAAAAATACATAATCTTTATCAAATATCTAATTGATAGGAATTTCATTATTAGTTTAAATTAAACACATTAGGAGTTTAAACTGATTGATTGTTTAATTTACAACTTGGGGATTTTACAAAGAATTACCAATACACATTACAACATATGAACTTATATGTACGAGTAGTATTTCGTTTAGTAATTACATGTTATTTATAAGTGGCCTGCATTTATTTATTTTTTCGATTTAAGTTCGTATTGAGGCTTTGTTAATATAATTGGTTATTATAACTATTATCATTTCTCGTTTCTCATTTTTTAAAAATTATTATTATTTGTTTTAATACGCCATTGGCCATTTACAATATATTAGTTTCATTATATATCAATCACATTACGATGTATAAATCATTCTTTTTTTTAATATATATTAGAGAGATGCGTAGTCCAAATTCATAACAACTATGAGAACCTGGAAGTTATTTTATTTTTTTTAAAGATATTTTTAATTAATGGATGTGAAAATGGATCAGAAAATTCTTTTCTCATATTTTTATTTTTTAATACCCTGTTGTATACATTTATATACTTTTTTTTTTTTTTAAATTGTTGCGTTCATTATAAATATTTATCAATGATATAAGAACCATTTTTTAACCTCTTGCTTATGCTATCGGACTATTTTGGCCAAACTCGAAAAAAAACGTCAAAAACTATCAAAATTATTTAGTATGCATACTTTATTAAAATAAATTATAAGTTATAAAACAGATGTTTCGGGTTCAATTAATCACAATATTTATAGTTGTTTATTTAGTTTGTTCTGTCCTGATAAACATTTGTGTGTCATATTTAGATCATGGATGTCTTTTGTATTCGGTTTTCGTATACTTTTGTTTAATTGTTCCTCATTGATTCTATTCCTTTTTTTTTTTCTATTTTGTAATAGAGCTTGTTTAAATAATTAAATTCCTATCAATTAGGTATTTGATAT